>PVJX010000687.1:0-221437 GCA_004027295.1 Dolichotis patagonum
TGGATGGATGATGGATGATGGATGGATGGATGATGGATGATGGATGGATGATGGATGGAAGATGGTGGATGGATGATGGATGGATGATGGATGATGGATGTGTGATGGATGATGGATGTGTGATGGATGCTGGATGATACATGGTGGATAGATGGATGGATGATGGATGGATGATGGATGATGGATGGATGATAGATAATGGATGGATGATGGATGATGGATGGCTGAGTGAATGAATAAGTAGATGGATGGATGGATGGATGAGTGGTAAATGGATGGATAGTCGGATGGGTGGATGGTAGGTGGATAATCATAGATAGATAGATAGATACATAGATAGATAGATAGATAGATAGATAGATAGACAGACAGACAGACACAAGTGGATACATGGATGAGTAAAGAGAAGGCTGTCTAAGTTACTTGCCTGTTCTGCCTTCTCCTGTGGGCTTCTCTCCATCACCCCTATTTCTCACCAAGCACTGTTTTCTTTTTCCACATTTTTAATTCCAAGCCTCTTCAAGACAGAAGAACATCTGGTTCATTCTTCTCTCTAGCCCTAAGCCTGTGCTTTTTTCAACCCACTGAAGACAGCAAGATGAAACTCACAGCTTGTGCCAGGTTTGGAAAATGCCTGTCGTTGTGACTTCCCTGGGACACTGGGACACTGGGACACTGGGACACGTTCCTGTCCCCAGCTCCTGCTGGGTGGCAGAGGCGGCCAGCTGTGCGTCCTGCATGCGCTCCCTCTCCAGCTACCTGGCAGTGCTCTTCCCAGGTGGTGGTTGCACAGCTGGGGCTCTACATCCTTGTGCCCCAGAGCTGCCCGACAGCCTGGTCCCCAGTGACAGGTGATGCCACTTCGTTGTTGTTTTGTTTCGTTTTGTTTGTTGTCTTTGTTTGGAGACAGAGCCTTGCTAAATTCCTCTGAGCAGACTTGAAGTTTCGGGCCTCCTGCCTCAGCCTCCCAGAGAGCTAAGTGATAAATTACACCACATGCAACCTTTGCCTGCTCGCTGTTCTTTCTAACAAGCAAGGAAGTGTCATTTTCTGAATGCCAAAAGCACTTTGGTCAAAAAACACAAAGTTTTAGTCAAAGTCAAGAGATCTGTTGTATACCATAGTGTACTAAGGTACACTAAGGTACTTAGTACACCTTAGTGTACTAAGGTTAACAACCTGTGATATTCTTGAAAAATTCTGAAAGTAGACTTTTAAGGGTTTATGCCACACAAAAAAATGAAGTGATACATATGCAAATTAGCTCCATTTAGCCAATCGATGGTGTATGCGTGTTTCAAAGGATCACGCAGTACAGAATAAACATATACAGTTTTGCATACTTATAAAAATCATAAATTACGTAAATAAGTAAAGATATTAATGAAAACATTGTCTGATCTCTGCTGTTGGAAAGTCTCTCAGTACGGTAAGCAGAAATCCAACTTGTGTCATGCAATGGACAATCAGAAACTCTCTCAGGTCCCCGGACCAGGCCCAATCCTAGACTCCAAGGGGTCCTTGAATGGCAAGGGGGAGGGGTCTGGGAAAAGCTGGCATCCGTGCCACAGTGTGCTTGTGCACTTTCCTCCAGGCCCCCACCATGGAGACCGTTCACTGGCAGAGGTCAACACAAGGTCTTTTTCTTTTTGAAATGATGTAGAAGAGCTATAACACTAATGCGGACTATTCCTGTTTACCTTCCACCCAGCCTCCCCTCACACCTCATGCTCTGTGGTACATGTGTCAAAACCAGAGTATTAACATTGATAGAATACTACTAACTAGCCAGGCAGGTGGCACAAGCCTGTGATCCCAGCACTCTGGGAGGCTGAGGCAGGAGGATCCCAAGTTTGAGTCCAGTCTGAGCAACTTATCAATACCATGTCTCAAAGTAAAAAATAAAAATAAAAAAACTAGGAATATAGTTGAGTACGAAGCTCCTAGATTCTATCCTTAGCATAGGGAAAACTAATATCACTGAGCTGGAGCCATTTAGGTACTCTTTCCACTGTCATGGTTTTTTCTATGCAGACCTTTTGGTAAATTCTAGACACAGGCAGAGTAGATTCCCTGCCCACTTCTCCTGCTGGGATATAAGGTATAGGACACAGGGAGTGTTGTTCTGTGGATTCCATGACAATAGTTAGACTCCCACTGCCCCCCTGTGAAACGTACAGATGGGGAGGCTCACTGCAGTGTGATGGGAAGGGAAGGCAACTGCAATCACAGAATATGGATGCAGATTCCCAGCTCTCCTTGCTGGAAGGAGTGCAAGATGATCACTAATCCCTGGGGGAGTGCCTAGGTCTCTGCCACAGCAGAAAATACACCTGACTTAGCTCTCTAATGGCTAGGGTTCATGTCAGGAAGACTAACGCATGGGCTGGATATTCCTCCAAAAATCACAGGCTGAAGTTCTAACCCCCAAGAGGATGGTGTTAGGGGATGGGGCCTCTGAGACATGATTAGGTCATGAGGACAGAAGGGATTGTGCCCCTATGACAGAGACCACTTCTTCCATGTGCAGCTACAGTGCAAAGATGGCCAACCACGTGGACCAGGCCCTCACCAGATACCACATCTGCTGGCACGTTGACCTTGGACTTCCTGGCCTCCAGAACCATGAGAAACACATGTCAGAGAAACACATGTCAGAAATACGTGTCAGCAAGCCTGTGGCATTTGTTACAGCAGGCAGAGTAGACCAAGACTTCAAAGGCCAAGGCTGGAACAATCTGCAGACTCCTTTCACCACATCCCTGAGAGGAATACGGGACCACAGAGGCTGAGTTCACTGGAGCCACCAATCCATGGCCTATTATCACAGACCCATCAGGCCCGCAGTCTCCCAAATGAGTGAAGCACGAAGGCTTGAATAAAGGAGACAAGTGGTATGATTTTAGGGCTCCAAAGCCCTCTAGTGGAATTCAAGATTCTCTAGGGGCTGAGACAAACAACTTTTCTTGATAGCTCATATTTATTTGGTTTTCAAACAAAGGAAGGATTAGAGAGGAAAAGGCAGGAAACTGAGCAGGACCTTGGGAGTCAGTTTGAAGACTTTCCCAAGTAATAAATCACACCAGTCAGGAGAACTATCTTATCTCTAGATTGAAGTTTACTGCAGGGAGTGTGGAGCCTGCAGCTGCAGACTCTATTTAGTTAACTGAGGTTGGAGCCAGGCCGTCCTCAGCTGTGACCTTGTGTTTTCCTTTGAAGCATCACAGGTCACTGCAGGCCTCAGCTGGGACCATAAATCTGCTGTCCATCTCCAGACGAGGGGCCATGGCCTGGGACAGACTCACAAGCAAGCATGGAAAGCTAATTGGGTAATTTTAAATCCTGCCCCGAGCCGCATCGTCGTGGTCTCCGTCAGCCTGCTATGTGCTGTGCGCACTGTTACGGTTTGACTCTGGAATCCTCTCAGCAAAGCTTGCAGGGCTTCGAGGTGGGCTTCTGGAAAGGGGCTGGAGCTTGGGCATGCCACACTCACTAGCAATTAATCCGCTGATGGATCCTCCGCTGAATGTGCTGCTGGAGGTGGAGACTGGTCAGAAGAGGAAATGTGACCTGGAAGGTCTGTCTCCCTCCCTCCCCAGCTCTTCACTTCCCTCTGCCTCCTGTTGCCACGAGATGAGCAGCTGTCAGCTCAGACCCTTCCTCTACGCCTTCCTGCCTTGAGCCAGCCAACCGCAGACCGACAACCAGTCCTTTCAACCGCTGGGTGTTGCGTTCCAGCAACAGGAAGGTGACTACGACACCCAGCCTTGCATCCCAGCTTTGGAGGACAGCACTCTTCCTAAGAGCCCTGGGCAGAGCTGCAGGGCTTTCCGGCCTCACCAGAGAAGCCGCAGAGAATCACCTCTAGCATGCTTTTCTGGTGAACACAGCCAGAGAGCACCCAGACTTGAGAGGAAGGAGAGAGACCCCTGTGGATGGGAGGTGTCACAGCAAACCCAAACCTCAGGCCTCTGTCATCACGGCAGCAGGCTCTGCACTCAGGGCTGGTGGTGAGCGGGGCCCTCCATGTGACTGAGTCCACACACAGGCTCTCTCCCTGCTGCCACGCTCCTGCCACCTGAGCCCACTGAGCTCGCACTGGGCAGCCTGAGGAGACGCTGACAGATGTCTACAGAATGTGCCGTTCTGCCCAGCGTCCCTGCAGAGGATGCCCCTTGTTGAGCAACCACACAAGAGGCAAATCTCCACACTCTGCTCCAAAAGACCCACCCTCCGCGCTCTGTCCCCAGCCTCCTGATCCCCAATCTTCCTGTTCTGTCCAAGTCACTGATCACTGAGCAACCATCTGTCAGCCCAGGTAGATCTGTACCTCGGTCGTCTATTGATCCAGAGACACTGGACCACGAAATGTAACACTCACTCCACTGCCTTCTTACTGGGAGGATTTTCCTCTACCATCGTCCTCCAGGGCCACCACCAGGTGGGCTTGTAATACTGCCACTGTCCACTTTGGGGTGCTGCCACCCAGTGAAGCAGAAGCACCTGAGAACGTGCCTTTTCCGCCTACAGGGGAAAGTCCCCAGGTGGCCACAGCTGTGGGTAAGGAAAGGCCAGGCAGCAGCGGTCGGTGTGTAAGAGCTCCAGCCCACCTGCAAATGCAGCGGACGTGTTTCCAGGCCTGCTCGAGTTCAGTCCCACCCTGGCCGCTTGCGTCTGATAATGGGCTGCTATGAACGCCCAGCTTTCCGGCTTGGTGGATCAGATCGCATCGGTTCACTCGGGGAGCTTGGGTCCTGCAGTCACTGCTCAGAAGGTGAGAAGTGGCTTCAAAGGGAAGCAGTCACCTGCAGAAGAGGGTCTGAGTTTGCTTCCCCAATCCTTGGGGCTCTGGGCTGTGATTCGACACCCAGCATCACTGCTTCCCAAAGACTCTCCAAACATCACGTGGCCGGGTTATCAGACTTGATCAGAAGGGCAGCTGGCATGACCACCAAGACCTGCTCCACCAAGACCCACTCAAAACAGGCAGCCTCGTGGGCGCCTCAGAGGCCAAGGCGGACTCTTCAGGACGGGGGAAGCCACGGCCCTCCCCTTGAATCTGGGATCTGTGTTTGTCTCACAAATAGAAATGGCATTCCCAGTTCTCGAGCCCAGGCCTTAAGAAAGTGGTGGTCTCCATCTTATCGCCCGGAGCATCGTGAAGGGCAAAATACTGGGCCCCAAAGACGGCCATGTTCCGTTTCCTGGCATTTGATTTTGTGTGTTATGGTGTAGAGCTAAAACGTGCCCCCGGAAGTCGGAAGCACTCGGAGGTGTGGCTTTGGGAAGGTGACTGGAGCCATGCGTGATGAGCTCACAGCTGAGTGTGCTTTCAGGAGCTGGGTCCCTGGGCTGTGACCTGGAAGGGTGTCTTCTCATCCCCAGCCCCTCCCTCCTCTCTCTGCTTCCCAGCTGCCATGCGTGAGCAGGTCTCCTCCACCATGCCCTCCTCCTCCCAAGCCCTTTCTGCCTTGGAACCAATCAAATGTGGACTGAATCCTCTGAAAACGGCCCAAATAACCTCTCCTCCTTTAAACTGTGGGTGTTTCTTCCCAGCGATGGGAAAGTGACTAATACAGTGGTAGGAGGCAAAAGGACATTGTGGGTGGGACTAGGGACCTTGAAATAGGGAGACCGCGTCAGGTTACGAGGGTGGGCCCTCAAAAGTGAAGGCGTGGACGGAAGGGAGGGCTGAAGAACACCATAATGACGGAAGACGAGGGCAGGAGGGTCAGCACACGAAGGGGCAGGAACTGCTGCCGCTGGCCCTGAGGGCCGAGGACAGGCGGTCCCTGGGAGCTGAGCCTGGCCCTCACTCAGCAGCCAGCTGGGAAACGGTGGTGTTGGTCCAACAACTGTGAGAGACTGAATTCTGCCAACCAGAAAGCAAGGAAATGGGTCCCTCCACAAGCCCAGAAATGAACGCATTCCGTAAGCGCCACCCCAGACTTCCACATGCAGTGCTCTACGAGAATCCATCTCCATTGTCTTGATCTGCTGTTTGTGGCAATGTTACAACAAAATGCTAATATGGATCCTCACTTCTGGGTCCCACCTACTCCGCCAGGAGGGTCCCCAGCTGCTGCACAGGGAGGTCCACTCGGACAGCCATGCACCGCCAACGTCCAGGGCCATCTTGGACAGAGATTGCCCCACCGCACGTTGAGTTACAATTTCCAGAGAGCAAACCCGTTGCTCCTGCCAGCTCTGCTCAGGTTTCAAATTCCTGAGCAGAATAAAGGGAGGCCGTTGTTTTAAACCACTTTGGTTGGGTGTGGCTGGTGATGCAGTGAACTGTAACTAGAACATGGAGCAGGAGAGTCAAGAAGGGAAGCAACCCGAGGCTGTCTATGGTGGCCGCTGGTGACAGGGCTACAGGACACTCAGAGAAAAGTCACCATGGCCCCAAGGAAGACAGCAAGGAGCCAACTGAGCATGCCAACCATGTGGCTTTAAGGACAGTGGGCTCCAGGACTGTTCATGACTTGTGCCACTGAAGGGCAAGGCTGAGGGTGTACAGAGCTCCCGAGGTCCCTCTGACCCCTCCTTACCACAAACACGCTGGGACACTGTGTGCTCCATCGCATCCATGTCACAATGCAACTTTTTTTAAATGACAGGAACACAGTGGAAGATACGAGCATGGAGAACTCTTTGCCGAAGTTTTGCTGTACCCCAAAGAAAGGGGTAACTGCTGCAGGAGCACAAGGAAACCTCACTTTATGTTCGTTTGGGGATGGGACTGTTGTAACAAATTTCTGTGCCAATAGGAACAATCTATTTCAAGGCATAATGATACACGCAAAGTGAGGTACAGAGGTTAGCAAAGTTGCAGCAGTACTTAGAACAAGATGCCCATGTTGCTTTAGAAGTAAATCACCCGCTGCACATGGCAAGTCCGCCAGGATGGGGAGAGGTTATTCCTGAACGGCAGAACTGTATCCAGGAGGCCTGTGGTCCCTTTAGGAATAAGGTGCTGGTTTGTTCAACTCCTCCAACTCCCATCTGCCTTGACCGAGAACCTCAGGGCTACTTCTTTAAAAGTAGTTCTCAGTGTACATAAAATAACCCTGATTGCCATTTCATTATTTTTTTAATTCTGCATTTTCAAATGCCAGAAGCTAGAAAACTCTTTCTCACCTCAAGGCCAACTCAACTGAATCAAAAGCCCATGAAAATAAGTTTTTAGGGGCTGGGAATTTAGCTCAGTGGCGTAAGCGCCTGCCTTGCAAGCAGGCAATCGTGAGTTCCATCCCTGGTACCGATAAAAAAAAAAAAAAAGAAAGAAAAAGAAAATAAGTTTTTAAAAAGTGAAGTGCATTACCCTAACGGTGACCCCTAAAGAGGACAGGACGTCCAGCACCTCCTATTACCCAACCCCAAGGCCTCTCCCAAAATTACCCCACTGCTGTTCTTTAGTCATGGTTGGTAGCCATGGTTGGTTCCCATCATTCCTTTCCAATACATTTCTCTTTTAAGTGCAGCCAGAGTTCATTTTTTTTTGTTGCACAAAAACAATACAGCCAGGAACTTTAAGTCCAGATTCAAACTCCAGAGAAAGACTACTCCCTTCCTAGCAGGGTCCTAGATGCAAACTTGGGATAATTTCAGTCTAGTTTCTATCTTAGGAAACTAAGTTTGAAGGCTGGAGATTTAGCTCAGTGGCAAAAGCACCTGCCTGGCTAGTGCAAGGTCCTGAGTTCAATTCCTGGTACAAACACACAAAAAAATCTACAGTTGGAAACTAAGTTAGATTCAGTCCATCTTTATGTTCCTGCCAATCCCAACACCCTGGCTTCTGCAGAGGTCTCTCCACACTGCCTGGAGAGGAGGGTAATTCACACAGGCTGCACACTGGACTCACCTGGGGACGTGTCAAACTAGGGCAGCCACACCCGCCAACTGGATCAGACCCTGCACACTGGGTCGCCGTGTTCAAGTGGTGTAACCCAGGCTCCAAACTCGGTCTTGACGCTGACTGCTGCAGTCAGAGCACAGCTGCCTTCCCCCGTGCCGACAGCTGACCACACTGTGCATTTCTCTCACAAAAGGCCCCTCCTCCATTGACTTGCGGAAGAGTAAGATGCCTTGACACATTTCATTTCTTCACTACATAGAAGCAAAAGGCTCATAAATGATAGGTGCAGGAGTCATTTCAAATGAGCAGGGACCAGGGATGACCCTGCTGAAGCAAATTTATTAAAATGCCTCCTTTATGTAACAGGATAATCTCACCACGCCCTCATCGGCCACCGTACTGGCCCTTGGCTGTGTTTTGACAACTCAGATTCAGTCAAAAAACCCAGCCCTAGGTTTCCAGCCAAAAATACTCTTTGAGGAAAACAAAATTTATGATGTGTGGGCGCGGTCACTGGGGCGCTGTTGTTGTGCCCCACCAGCTCCCCTCAGCAGGTCTGGACCAGCTGCTCGTTCTCACGGCCTCAGCGGGAGCCCCTGGGGCCCCTCACATTGCTGCCTGACCCCGCTCCCCATTTTAAATCACGCCCTCTGTGCACTGTCATACCCCTGTGCACCTACACTGGGTCACTGTTTGCAGATGGCGCCTGACTTGTCCCTAGGCAGACACCTGTCCCCGAAGCTTCTCCTTCGTTCTGTTACCACTTACTGAACGAGCACCGATGTGCTAGGTAGCCCAGCAAGCAGTTTACAAACATTATTTATATTATCACCAACCCCACAGGCAGGTATTATTTCCAGTCTGCATTTGGAAAACACGAATCACCACCGAAGGCCTGCAGCAGTCAGTGGCAGGGAGTGGTCGACCCCGACACAGTGCTGATGGATCAGCCCCCCATGGGCACAGAGCCACCACACTGCCCACGGCAGGGCACACACAGGCGGCTGGCACCTGGGGGCACAGATGCCATGGTCACGAGGCCTTTCAAGTAGGTAACCTCTGAAGAGGGCCTTTGTTATTTAGTTGGTTAACTCGAGGTGCTAACAGCTAAAATCACAAGCTATTCCAAAGTTTTACTAATAAAATGCACATGAAAGTTACAAAAATATTTTATTTAAAAGTTACAGAAAAATACATACTTAAGATAATTAAAAGTTCATATGTTAAAAATGCTAAAAATCCATTCGTTTACATGATGGTAAAATCAAAAGTGATGAGAAAACATACAGTTTTTCCATTTGGTCCTGCCACCTAACAAAACTACTATAAAATGAGACACATAGCAGTGACCAAAGTGGTACCGAAGGCACATGACAAGACAATTCCTCTGCACACATACACCCCGCCATTTCAGACAATAAACTGCTACCCCTTAAGAGAAAAAGCGGCATTTACTCAAAATTTTAAGAGCATGTTATACACCTATAATGGAACCACTACTTCTCCCTAAAATTCAGATTAACTTCTCAAAATAGTTATTTCTATATAGCACAGACTTCTGAAAAACTGAATCATCACTTGGGCAAAAGAAATACACTTTATTCGAATTTCAACAACAGATCTTCAGTTTTCCCCGGGGATCCCAGGTGTCACTTCCCAGACAGGAGATCACACTGTAGCTTTCCCGTCCTCAATGCTTTCGGCAGGCTGCACGTCCTGGCACTCCTTTTTAATGTCCACGTAACTTCAATCTGAAAGGAGACCAGCGCTTACATCCCACACCAGACCCGAGTTCCGCTCAGGAACTGCAAAGGCACAGCTCGATCCAAGGCCCAACAGCATGACCTTCTCCATCGCCCGGCATGATACGCTCAGGGCTCCCGGGACTCGGAGAAGTCACCAGGGCACCAGGAGACTCCTGGGTGGTCAGAGAAGCAGACCACGGGACGCAGGCAGGAAGAGGGGATATGCTCGGTCCGGAGCCACCTGAGCAGCACCTGTGAACAGGGACAGGGCCACCGCAGGACAACCCAAAGCTCCCTCCATGTGATGTGACGTCTGGAGGACACGACTACCATCACACGGTGCTGGCAACCATTCTCAGGCAGCAAGAGGCCCCTGAGCCCCACGGGAGTGCAGGTGTGGCCAATGGCAAGGGCAGCCTCTTTGGGACACAGGACGGCTGCAAAGCCTCCCTTTCCCTGGGCCTCACTTCCCTGTCAGAAAACTGCTGCAGACGCTGCCTTCCTCTGGGGAGTCCCAGCTTCCTCCGGGACTGCCAGGTGGGACACGAGTGGCATGAAGGGATGGTCTCTCTTTGCCCTTTCGCCATGCCCGAAGATATGGGGGTGGAGCAGTCTCGAAACTGCCCATTTCTCTGATAACTGGCTCAGAAGCCAACCCCACTCTGTAGGCAGCAGGCCTGGGGAGCTCTGAGGAGAAAGAAACTCTCCACACAACATACAAAAGGAATGTTGGGTTGTGTCATCCGTTAAGTTTTTCTGAGGCAGCAACGGAACTGCAGAGAGTTCACCCCCAATTAGGTCAAACTGCCCACTGTTCCCAATTTCCATGCCTCAGGAATTCTCTGGACAATTGTACTTGTAAGTTGACCGAAGCTGGCTTCAATATAAAACAGCCTCACGTGTGAACTCAGCCCAGTGGAGGTGCACACACTGTCTCCAAGAGGGCTCTGAAGAGCAGCCCCCAGAGCTGAATTCTCGAGGAGAGAGGTCTCAGTCCCCTGACCCCAGGGGTCAGAGTGGGAACAGCTCTGTGCAAACGCACCTGGACATGACTCCGAAGCACCGTGACAGCTGCGCCCCTCGAGTGTCCCAAGGACCCCTCCCAACAAGGTCGCCACGCCGAGAAGCGCCGCTCCGGATGTCTTACCTCAGCTCATCCGAGGAGGGAGATGAACATCACGACCCCCATGAACTGGGTAAACAGCAACAGCGGGGTGAAGAACGACCACACGTTCCACAAAGCCACGTTGAAACTGCAAGGACCAAAAACCAGCGCAAGAGCTGATGACTGCGCTTTAATATGCGCCAACGTATTTTACAGTGTGAGAGAGCTCGTCCAGGCACAACTTTCTGTGTACCCCGTAATTTCTCAGCCACGTGACTCAGGCAGCGTTAGAAAGAAGACGCTGTGTGTGCTCTAGGACCCGCACAGTTTCCTGGCCCGGAACCCAGGATCACCTGTGACAGGAGCTGGCCTGGCTCAGTGGAGATAAGTCACTTCAAGCAGTGTCTGCAGTGCCCTGTGAATTCAAATGGTCATGGTGGGCTTTTATGCCTCACACACCAGCAAAATAAAAACAGAAGGAAAAGAGTTTGCATTTAGAAGATGCTACTAATTTTCCATTGAGAAAAACACTATTTCTTGTCACCAAATGAAAAATAAGATACTAAGTACAAGTGATTTTTAATGACTGAATTTAACAGAAGTTAACTAAGAAAACTATTAACAGTTAAGTAAGCTTTTTAGACAGTTATTGGTTTTAATGCATACTATTCTGATAAGCATGAATTTTAAATAATCATAACCCCACTGATCTAAAAACTGTTTTAACATTTCTTGGGGAGATTTCAGCCAGAAGATAAAAAGTGAAGTCACACATTGGTGCCCACATCACAGTGACACAGTGACACAGTGACATCACAGTGACACGGCCTTAAATTGGAACTGAAGTGAAGTCATAGAAAGCACATTTAAACTGAATATGTATAAAGATGGATGGATTTTCGAAATCAAAATTCAATTCATATAAAGAAAGAAAAAACGAAACAGCTATACACAGTACATGACTGGCAGGATCGGGGGGGATGTGTTTCTTGTCCGTCTTCATGTAACTTACAGAGTTTTCTTCAGCAAGCAAGTATTACTTTTTTTCAGGAATTATTTTTCTAAGCTGAAAAACCCCTTTCTTCTTTTACTGAGTGCCTGTGAACTTATGAATAAGTATAAGTATACTCACTGTGGCACGGTGTGAGAGTAAAAATGACTGTCAGGGTGACAACTGGACAGGGATTAAGGAAACCCCAGTACTGGATGACGTGGTTTTCACACATAACTTTAGCATGTCCTCCCAGGTACTTAAACCCTGTCTAGGATGATCCTGAACTACGCAAGCGCTATGTGACCAGTTACCACCCACACTGCCCAGGGGACACTGAGGGAGGAGAAGCCATCCGTGCTCAGGGCAGACGCAGCTTCTCTTCCCCGCCCAGCGGCTGACTGAATCCACAGATGTGGACCCCTGGACCCTGGGGCCGACTGCACTACCACTCTGGAAACCAGCCGGAAGCATGCAGACCCTAGGACCCGAGCACTTCAGCCCCAGGTGCCCATGTGCACACATGTACACACATGCACACACGCACACGTGACGGACCCATAAGCATGTGTGCCGCAAGACACAGGTACAAGAATGTTCTTAACAGCATCCTTTGTAACAGGGACGAACTGGAAACAACCTATGCCATCGACAGTGACACGGGTCAGCTGGAACTCAGACTGGACACCAAACAGCAACAAAATAAACAGCACTGGGAAGCAACAAGAGCTGCACTGTCACATATTCGGAGTCAAGTGTGAAATAAAGACACCACATACACCCATTTCTTTAAGGTTCACAAAAACAAATACAGTGAGCCGGGTGTTATAGCACGTGACTGTGATCCCAGCACCCTGGGAGGCTGAGGCAGGAGGATCCCAAATTTGGGCCCAGCTTGGGTGACTTAGCAAGACTCTGCCTTAAAATAAAACAAGAGGAGGAGGACTGGATGTGGGGCCTTCACATGGAGCTATGTCCCTAGTATTCAGGAAAAAACAGAGAACAGATAAAGCACAAATAAAGCACCTAAGGGACCCCAAGGTGAGCAGCATTGACCCCGGCAGGAAGCATAGCCTGGGAGGGGCGCGAGGGCCTCCAGATGCGGGCTCCATGCCACCCCGAGCCAGGCAGCCAACACCGCACTGCTCATTCCTCGATTAACTCCTCCGGCCGGACGTTTGCTTCGATATGTAATTGTACGTATCATTCAGCACAATAAAGAGGATTTAAAAGCAAAACGCAAGATTCATTCAGAACACCCTCATCTGTCTTTTAACAAATGCTATCACTTGTACTTAAACAATGTGTTTAGCTACATAAAGACACAAAAGAGGTCCAGTGCTACCTCGGTGCATCAACCTAATTTGTTCCCCAAATCGGGAAGACGGCCGCGGTCACATCCCCCACGCAACTCGGAGTTCAAGAATGGAAGCAAAACTCTGCTGAACATCTCTGTTCACGAGCCGAGGTGTTATTGAACTAACGCAAGCACAAGGGAGGGACAGGAATGGCTAGGAGACTGCTGTCCTGTTACACTGCACATCCGTTTTATGGTGCTGGGCCAAAAACGACGTCACCTGATGAGGAACAATGTGTTTTTCCCTCCTATTCCTCATTTCCAAGTTAACTCACCAAATCCCCGCTGCGATGAAGGTGGCAGTGGTGATGGGCACCAGCGCCGGATACTGGACGTCGTATTCCTCAACGCCACGGTACCACTCCAGGTAGACGATGCAGTAAAAAGCGACAGATAAACTGACAAGCAGCAGGGCGGCGCCCAGGAGAAACCAACTGCGGAGAAAGACAGCACCAGTTTCAGCGAGCTAAAAGGGTCAACTGTCTAACGGGGTCACCCGGAGAAGGGGTGCGAAGGGACCCACAACTGCACAAGCTCGGCTTTCAGAAAGTCTCGACCTAATGAGCGCCGGCAGAAGTGAGAAAACAGGAGACACGTGACTCAGGTCGGGATTAAAGAGAGGGGCTGATACACTCGCGCCCGCGCTGTGCTCACCAGCCAGCCAGCCCAGAAAGAACCGTTACGGCGACGTGGCGCGCTTAAACCCAGGGGGAAGAGAGCCGCACCCTGGCTGC
The DNA here is from genome assembly GCA_004027295.1 of Dolichotis patagonum. NCBI lineage: Eukaryota > Metazoa > Chordata > Mammalia > Rodentia > Caviidae > Dolichotis > Dolichotis patagonum. The sequence continues at coordinate 13,791 of PVJX010000687.1, forward strand.
CCCTGCAGTCTGGAGTGTGAGAGGGATAAAGACGGGCAGGGAGGACCACGAACTGCTCCACTGTAAGCACCTGCGTGGAATACTGGAAGTCAGTCAGGAGCACAGGCTCTGACTTCAGATTCTTGCTCATAAAAGCCTTTAAAAAACTGGGCGTGGTGGCACATGCTTGCAATTCCAGCACTCAGGAGGCTGAGGTAGCAGGATCGTTGTAAGTTCAAGACCAGCCTGAGCTACAAAGTGAGCTCAAAGCCACCATAAGCTGCATATCGAGAGGCTGTCTCAAAAAGACAACAAAAAACAAACTTAAGGAGGAGCCTCCTGCAATAGTTGGGGTCCAACTGCATTCAAGATTCAGGCGCTGGAATCCTGGTCCCTAGTGTAACAGTGCTGAAGCTGATGGATCTTTATGAGGAGGGGACTCGGGAGATGACCAGGTCCTGGCCACCTCATGAAGGAGGTGATGTTCTTCTTGCAGGAAAAGCATTGTTGATCTTGCGGACCAGAGCCGGATAGTGTAAAGCCTGGTACCTCTCCTTGACCTTTCTCTGTCTGTCTGTCTGTCTGTCTGTCTCTTTCTCACACACACACAGGCATGCACGCGTATTCTTCGCATAGCCACATTCACCTCTGCTTCCCCGCCATGTTGTGACACAGCCAGGGGCACCACGCCCCCTGGACCTGCAGCCACCAGAAACGAGCCCATTAAACTTCTCTTTACACGGCGCCCAGCATCTGGTATTTTCTCAGAGCCAAATAGAGCAGACTAAGACACCTCCTATTTTCAAAATATCTTCTGTTCTCCCTAAAGAAAAACGGTTTTTTTCTCCCTACAATTCTACTAGAGACAGCCTGGACAGCCCCTTCCTTCCAGCCCCTGCTGGTCATGGGAAGAGGCCAGATTTTGGGAGTCCTTCCCATCCTCCCCATTACCGTCTGCTTCTCGGGGGTTCAGACCAGTGGCCCACACTGCAAAACGGACAGCAGAGGGCCACGGCAGGCCCCAGACTCCAGACTCACTGACACTTGCAACTAATTGCTCTTGACCCTGCACAAACCAGCCCTCCAATACCAGCTCTGACAGCACCCTCCTCTGTTCCCTGGGGGCTCCACATCTGTCCAAGAACACCTCTGCTCCATTTCTGCATCTGAGATCATATTAGAAGGAGCGCAATCCCTGTGATTGAGGGACTATGACACTGCGATACAAAGCTCCTCACTCCTCCCACTGGGGATCTTCACACAACTCTTCGTCACACCCCCTAGTTACCTGGCCAGCTGGGACTGCTCTGAAACACACCAAGAACTGGTTTCCACTGGCCACTTCCTTGCATGTACTTTGTCCTCACAAACAGCTTCAGCCCGTCTTTCTGTTGTTCTCCAACTGGATTAAGAACTTCTGAAATTCACTACTGTCTGCATCCCACATATTGGGGCTGAAAAGGCCCACTGAAGGAATCCTCGGTTCTCATCCACCTGCTATGCCTGCCCAGAGCACACATCCTCTTATTTGTCCTGTTTTTTTTTCCATTTTTCTGAGGCACAACTGACAAATTTCAAGTGTATATATTCGAGGTGGACATGATCTGATGCACACTGAAAACGATGACTATAATCAAGTGGATTAGCATGTATTACTTCAAATTTACCACTGTGTATGGTAAAAACACTTGTAATCTACCTCCCAAGCAAATGCCAATTACAAAACACTGTAACTTATGTCTCAGAACCACAAAGTTGTACCCTTTGACCAATCCCTCTTATTCTAGCACCTCCAACATAGTTCTAGCTCAGACTAGAAGTTTTATACTAAAAGTCTTTAAGAATTCAAGTGACAAAATAAACACAAAAAAATAAGACAAGGATGTTTAACTATGAAGCAATCAAGTTTTCTTACCTACTGGTGTGAAAGTTTTCTTTAACGGTTTTAAAGAAATCAACATAATAGGTCACAATGATGGATGCTAAAATCCAGAATCCAGAATGGATATTAAGTCTTGGAAGAGGTTTTTCCTTTTTCTCAACAGTTGTGGAGCTTTCTGTAAATAAAGATTTCAACTAAGTTACTGTAGCTTTACAAGAAAAATTATACTTACTTTAAGCCAAATAGTCATCGTCTAGTGCTTCCTAATAATCAGAATCTCTCCCATTATAGTACCAAATCCTTCTATAAATCAACTTAGATTTATATTTATATAATTAATTGGAGCCACCATAAAATATGCTCAGTATAGTCAACTTACTTCCTTTGTGAATTCTGAAATAAAAGTTACACTTTCATAACCTTTTAGATACAATGGTGCCATCTACAAGTATAGGAATTTTATTTTTTAGGAATTTTATTATTATGTTTCACATTTCCTCTGGGATAGTAACTAGTCCTGATTTTAAAAAATACCAAATGAAATGTGTGAGTATGAAATGGACATATGACTTTCTGAAAACACTTTTCAACAAAGGATTTGACTTTATACAAATACCTTTTTGAGGCCACTCACATGGAAAGGAGAAACCACTGCACCAATCCCAGCACAGCAGTGCCAGCAGATAACACACAAGTTATTTCCCTGACTTGAGACATGAACTGAAAGGTGATTCTGAGATGCCCTCTAAATTCACGTAAGAACCACTGGACTATTTGTAGGTGCTGGACCTTTAGATGGCATCGGATTTCCTGGAGAGCTTGTCATAACATAGGGAAATATCCTTGAAACTTAAAAATTACTATGCCAGGGTACAATACTTGTATTTATTTTGGAAAGCTACTATATAGACATAGTTTTACAACATACAGGATAAAAAGATCTAAAGTGAGCTCTCCCATCCATATCCCCAGTTCCCACGGCCAGAAGCAGTCATCACTACCAAGCTTTACTGAATTCTTCCATATTCTAGGAATTCACGGATGAACACACAAGTTATGTTTTCTGCTCAAATGGTGGCACACAGTTTGCTCTGAAATCATCTGCACTGGTACATAAAAGTCTGTCCATATGTAAAATACACTCAAGTCAGACGTGATGCTGCATGCCTGTACTGTAATCCCAGCACTCTGGGTCGATGAGGCAAGAAGATGACAAGTTTGGTAACACAGCAACCCAGCAAGACAGTCTCAAAATTTGAAAATTAAAAACATAACAATAATTAAGCCTGTGGATATAACTGTGCAAAGGCCTTGTGTCTAATTTTCCGTACCAAGACCAAAAAAAGAAAGAAAGAAAAGAAAAGAAACACTGCACACGCGTCTTCGCGTATTTCTTTGGCAAATTCCTAAGGCTTAGACCCTATGGACAGTTTTACTGGGTATTCCCAAAAATCTATTAAACCTGCTGTCCAGGGAATCCTAAGCAGGTGAGATGGAGATGTGCAGGGCTACATGATCTCTAAGGCTCATTCATGACAGCAAGTACCCGACGTGCAAAATGACTTCGGATGTCTTGAAAAATGAAACCCTGCCTCCCCCAAACTGGATCGCGGCTGTGAGTGGCCCCTGGGTCGGGCGATTTTCGTGCGCCTCGTATCCGAGAAGCTCGAGGCAGCTCTGAACAAGTTCGGGGAGAGCGCCTCACCCCGCCCGGTGTCGCCCTCGCGGTCCAGCCGGGTCTCGACATCAGTGGGCAGCTGGTAACGCCGGCGGAGCTGCTCGCGAGCCCAGGGAGCGTCCATCTTTGCACCGCCCTGAGCGCGGCGGAAGTGGCGTCACATACATACAACTTCCGGTGTCCGCCCGGGGGCGTGTCTCCTGGCGCCAAGGTTAGAGACTGTATTATCTTTGCAGTTTTTGTAGATGAGAAGCTAGAATTGATGTTTCCATCAAGTCCCCATAAAGGTGATATAAATTTTAAAATACTATTGATCTTTTCTGGTCTCTAAAATACCGGTTTACTAAATTTATTCTGATCTACGGAAGCCCTGAAGGACCAAGATTCCCTTGCTGCTGAATTCGTGCAGGGCACGGGTAGGGATGTACAGCCCAGCGTGCGGAGCTTCTTTTAGCTGTCACAATCAAAATATAAAATGGTATCCGCCGCCCAGCCCTAGAATGTCAACCCACAGTTCCCTTCCCTCCCCTGCTTTTCTGGAGTCACCTTGCTAGACTTGAAAGGGTTGAGGGAATCCTGGGAGGAGGAAATGACCACCTGAACAGCTGAACAGCTAAATGAGTGGGCGCCTGCTTCTTGTAAGCAGAGGGGCCGCCTAGGAAGGCAGAATGCAGACCCTCTCTCGGTACCCGGAGCTCTAGGGAACAGCTGTTCTTTAGACGTAGTGTTCCAAAGCTGGGCGCACTGGCACACGCCTGTCATCCCAGCACTCGGGAGGCAGAGGCAGGAGGATCCTTGTAAATTGGAGGCCAGCCTGGGCCCCAAAGTGAGCTCAAGACCAGCCTGAACTGCATAGGGAGACCCTATCTCAAAAAGAGAAAGAAAGAAAGAAAGAAAGAAAGAAAGAAAGAAAGAAAGAAAGAAAGAAAGAAAGAAAGAAAGAAAGAAAGAGAAAGGAAAGGAAAAGAAAAGAAGTCCACACACTACCCTAAGAGTGTACACTTGTGAGTGACAGGCAAACTTTACTTCATTATAATACTAAAATCTCCACCCAGAAAAAAGCTGACATGGGAATCAAGGCATGCCCTCGAGGTGCGCCTGCGCAGGGTCAGCTAGCCCCAAGATGCGCAGCCTCCTGCCCGTCCTCCTGAGCATGCGTTCCCCCACCTAACCAAGGCAGCTTGTCTTAGCTCCCGGGAGTCGCAGCTTCGGTATGGATTCCTCGTGGTTTCCTTCTTTGATGCCAATAAATTTTGATCTGTGTAACAGTTCTTGATTTCCTAATCTTTCCCTCCAAGAGGTGATGACTGACCACTTATCTGAACATGGGCAGGAAATGAGCCCTCTGTCCCATTTCCCCTTCTGTCCCTGGTAATTAGACTCGCCTCTAGGTTTGTGAAATGGTTTAAGAGCACTCATGGTGTTCCCTTGGGCCCCCATCTCCCTCCTGCAACATCGCCCCACCTGGCATCCTGGGACAGACTCGCTTTGCCAGCCAACTGCCCTCTCCCACGACTCAGCACCTATAAACTGTCTTTCACTAGTTCACACTTTTTTTCTTCATCAATAATCCCTATTAGTATTCCCCCACTCTTTTCCTACTGAGTCATGTGCTGAGAAATTTTGCGCTTAGCCATTCAAGCATTTACTGTGTGTCTGCTATTTGCTGGGAACTGTCAGGCATCATGCCAGGCAGTGAGATGCTTGAGACACTGGCCTTGCACTTGAGCGGCTCCTGGTCCCAGGATGACCCTGGAGACACTCTACAAGATAATGTGTTACAGTATTTATACATGCACAGAAGCGCATTGTTCGTTCAACCAACCATCATTTTATGAGCAGCTACATGTGAAGAAAGAATCTAGTGGTAGCAATGGTTCCAATCCAGTGCCACAAGAGAAATAGTAGATATAGGGTAATGGGAGTCCTGAATAAAGGGCAGGGTGTTCTGCTGGGATTTATGACTTACCAAGAAAAGTGATTTGGGTCAGGTTAAATACAGGGTTCCACAGGCCAGAAAGCACAGGAAGTAAAACGCAAATTATTCAGCAGGTATGCTTTAATAGCTACATGTGGGTGTTTGTAAAAGGGACATAATAAAAATATTTAATAAAAGAGTCAAGTTACCACTGACTTGTTTCTGTTATTCTTTAGCTTTTCTATACTTTTTTTGAGCAAAGGATTTAAAGCAGGGTGGATCATATGGCCTTTCTAAACAATACCTCCTTTTGCTGGTTCTTTCCCCTTTGTTTTCTATCCAGACTCCTAAAGAACTAAGAGTCATCTCTCCTTTACCCTCCCTTGTTTCTCTTGTACAAGGTTAGAAGTTTTGCTAATGGGAAGTAAATTCGTCCCATTAAATACAGCCTTCTGTTGATTGTCTCCTGGAAGAAAGGTCAGCTCTGGGTCTCTCTTGTAACCAAATAGTCCCAAAAGCCTCACGGAGATTTCAGGGTTTTCATACGTGGTATGTGAGGCCAGCTCAGGTTTCTGCCTTGGTGGTTTCAGGGCTTTTGTGTTTGCACCTGAAATCCTCCCAGTTTTTTCCCTGATATTTTAAATGGCGCAGCTTGCACGCTATATCAATGATACTTAAAAGCATGTTGGAAAAAATCCAGTATTTAATGACCACATCTTCTTTGCTGGGGTCCACTGAATGGATCCTTCAGTGTGGGTACTGTGGCACCTTAATTATGGTTATGTGGTGTCAGATTTCTACCAGTGAAGAAATGTTCATTTTCAATGTGGATTACTTGTGAGGAAAATAATCAATTTGACCATGATCTTTGCTGGCTTCTCCCCCTAACAACAGTGTTCAATCCAAGACTTTTATGGACTGTCTCCATCACCATGAGTTCTGGGCACGTAATTTCATCTTCCTTAGTATCAGTTTCATCATCTGTGAAATAGCAGGTGCCAGAATAAAGACCGATGTACAGGAACTGCTTAGCATAGTGCCTGGTATAGGGCATGCGTTTGGGAAGATGTAGAACCATCACTGCAGCTTCGGCTCATTTCTCAGGTCTTCGACACCTGACATCTGCTTCCTTTTTTTTTCCTGTTTTTTGACAGGGCCTTGTTAAGTTGTTAAGTTGCCTAGGCTGGGCTCAGACTTGTAATCCTTCTGCTTCCGCTCCCCAGAGCACTGGAATTACAGGCCTGGGCACCACACCTAGCTTTCTGCTTACTTTTTCATCAGTATTTCCTTGACCTTGGGCTCCAGCTACTCTGCTTATGTACCTCTTCCAGAAAGCAGCAAGTTTTAATGTCTTTCTCCTTATGCCTGTGTTCTGCCCCACCGATCCAGGAACCATCATGTCTCAGCTCCCCAGCGCCTTGCAAACACTGGGCGCATGGCGAGACCATCATGGACGGCTTTTAGTTTGGCCCCTGATCACAGCTGCCTGGTCTTCGTTGTGGATATGCCAGCGTCCTCTCCTGTGAGAAGCTACTTTCTCTCCTGTCTGCTCAGGTCTCCACACACAAGCCACACCAGACCTCTTAGTCCCCTGAGAAGGAAAAACTTTAGCTATGATACTGCTGTGCTGAGTTGGGAAGAAAATGTGGGCCTGGGGCTGCCCTTCTGGAAACACAAGAGGAAGCCGAACGGGGACGGCAGCTCTGAGAGGCAAGCTGAGGTCTTCGCAGCATCATTCCAACTCCTGAACCCCACCAAGCCCTGGTTACCCCTGGGGGAGCATGAGCCCTGGAGCCCGCTGCCTGGCTGGTCATTGTCATTGGTTTCCATCTTTGAGCCTCTGACCCTCTCTCTTGCCTTAGATTCCTCAACTCCAATGTGGAGTTCAGAGTAGTACCTGCTTCCAGGAGTTGGGTACCAGGTACCTGGGTAAAAGTATTAGGACCTGGAAAGTACTTAACGCACTGCCTGGCCTCTGGGCAGCTCTTAGTAAATCTTAAATTTACAGATGTCTTTAAAACTTTCTCCCCACCCCACCCTACCCCTGAAAAACATGTTAACTGGAATGGTTTTCTGTTACTTGTGTCCCCCAAGGCCAGGCCAGCCCAGACCTGTCCTTCACCGTGTTGTGGGTACCCGGGCAAGTTATTTTATTGTTCTAAGGGCCGGTTTCCTCATTGGTGGAGCAGCAGGTAGCAGAATGAGGCTGGGAGCCCCAGCTGGGCGGTGAGCGTCACCTAGAGCTAAGGCATAGAAATGCTTAGAAAAAGTGCATGGCAAAAGTGCTCGGTAGTTATGAGTAGATACCATTGGGGATTCTGCCCTTCATTGCAGGAAGAGAGCTGCTTTTTGAAAAGACGTTATCTGGCTTATATAAAGACGCAATGAAATATGTGTCTCTCTTTATACCTATCTCTGGTTATTTCCCTGGTAAAAGCTATAGCATTGACATTGCAAGATTAAAGAAAGGAACACTCTAAAAAGTCTTTTGATCGTTATTCTCTAATAAGCTCGGGAAAGGGCTTATTTCACAGTCCCACCAGCAGGGGTCAGGCGAAGCCACCTTCAGCGTTTGCACCAATAATGGACTTTATTTTTTGAGAAATGTTTCCAAATTCATAGTTGGGAGGAATTTGCAATTTTATTATACTTTTCTTTGCTAACAGAAATTTTCACATGTCCACGGGTTATATATATACCTTTTTCCTAGTGGGACTTTTAATCTTTGCTTATTTTTATAGCTCAAGAATATCTTTAAACATCAGACATGTTTTTCCAATTTGTTGTTCAACTTTTAATGTGATCATCTTCAGTTCTGTTCTGCTTTGTTTGTTTTTTTCCATCTCCTGGCCTGAGGTTTTCCTTCCCGGAACTTACTTGTGCTCAACTATGGTCTGTAAATTTTAATGGAAATTTCCAAAAGTAAACAGTTGCACATTCTAAATCATTGTTCTGAGTGGCCTCATACTGCGCCCTCCCACTTCCTCCTGCCCAGGACACGAATTGTTCCTCTGTCCAGCGTCACTGCACTGTACGTGGTACCCACCCTGGGGGAGAGGGAGAAGCAGAGAAGAGCACATTCACACAGCCTCTTATGGCATATTGTAATTGCTCTATTTTGTTATTGTTGTTGTTCCTACTGTTTCTAATTTATAAATTAAAGTTTATCATAAGTATATATGATAAACCTGATAAAACTATATGTATATATATATATATTTATATATATATATGACTCACTAGATGACTCAGATCCCTAGAAGTCTCGAAGCATACCCCCTGTGACTAAGAGGAGACTGCTGCCCATCCCTTAGGGACAGCTAAGTGGCACCATCCCTTGAACCCTCTTCAAATGCACTAGCTATTCCTTGCCCATTTGTTACTCAACTAGCTACCCTGCGACAGGTTCTTTGACCCAATCTAAGCAAATAGCCACGATGATGACAGGCATCATAATTGTTGCAATCATAAAATACATATGCAATTCTTTAAAAGACACTTATCAGAGCTCCTCTGAAGTAGTTCATAGATTGATAAAAAGTAGGATTTCTACCAGGTGGGAAGGAGGGTGACCCCAGGCCGGCTGCAGGCACGCGCTGCTGTGCCTGCTGCAGGGGGCTCTCGGCCACCGCACCCCACCCTCTCCGTCTCGTCTCAGGCCCAGCCCGCCCTGCTGCGGACTCTGAGCACCCGCTTCCTTTGCCTGGGCTGCTCTCTGTCCACGTGCCATTTAAGCAGCCCGGAGGAGGGCGCTCAGACAGCGGGGAAGGGAAGGTGAGAGCCTACTGCTCTCAGAGCAGTCAGTGACGCGAAGGACAGGCTGCCCTCTGGAGGAAGACGCGGGGAGGAACACAGCCAAGCCCACAGCTGCCGTGGGGCCGGGCAGCAGACGACGCTGCCCCCACACAGCAGGCAGGACTGGGACGGAGACAATGGGCCACTCCTCAAACTAGAGAGGAAGGGAGGAGGTGGGAGGGGCAACTGACCAGAACCGAGAGGCCGGGTGGGCCCCAGCCTGACTGTAAATGTCCCGAGCCCTCTGTGGCTCCTGGCCGTGTGGCTAGTCTAGGAGCCACTTGGGTCTAGGGAGTCTGGTGAAAGGACAAGTATCTTGTTAATCACTTCCGGGTGGGACTTGAGTCACCATCAGGCCAGCGCGGAGCGGAGCCGAGGTGTATCCTGCCTCCCCCACCCCCCACCCCGTACCAGCCAGGCTCTCATGGCCAGTCTTGTCGTCACCATAAGCTGACTGTTCGGTGCTGGTGTGCAGTTCAGTTTGGGTTGACTTTCGGGTGCAAGCGATCGGATAAAACAAACACGCTTTTCTCATGGTTTTGAATGACTGGGCTGCACCCCCATTTATCATTCACAAAGGCACAGAAAGAACTGTGGGTGTGGCTCGCGGCAGAGCAGAGGCCTAGCATGTTTGAGTCCCTGGGTTCAATGCCCAGCACCAAAATTAACCAAAAAGAGAGAAAGGTAGTTTCTGATCACATGACCCACTGCAGAAACCACCTGAAATCTCTCCCTGGCCTGGACATCCTCGTTGTTGTGTTGTGTTGTAGTCCTTGTTTTCAGAGTCTCACTATGTAGCCCAAGCTGGCCTTGAACGTACAGTGATCCTCCTGCCTCAGCCTCCTGAGTGCTGGGATTACAAGTGTGCACCACTACACACATTATGGAAAATTTTTGAAAAGCTCTACCTGAAATATCTTTATGATAAAAATTTACATCATCAGTGCTAAGAAGAGGCAAGCGGAAACCAGGAGAGGACCCTGACCTGTGAACAAAATTTGACTGGGAGGAAAATCCCAAGGTACAGAGACACCTAAATTGAAATGGGTATTGATTTTGCCCTCGCTCCGTGTCCTGGGCCTTCTGCTGAGGCAACCCCTCACCTGCCTCTCACCTGCCCTGACGCCGCTTTCCTGGGGTCTTGGACAGTTTCACAGTGCATATCAGGAGCTCAGGCAGGTAATGTTATTATTCAAGGGGAATCCAGGCCTCGGGCTGGGGCTACCGGGAGGGGCATGTGGTCCACGGCCAGTGTGGCTGCAGACCCCTGTACCACACGCTTGCAGGCCGGGGCCTGGGAGCAGAGCCATGGGAAGAGGTCAGGAGAGAAGGGCAGTGACCGAGTCCCTGGGCCTCCACACCAAGCACTGCACACACATTCACTGCTCAGTCCCACCGCACCCTCGGGATGCGCCGTTACAACTCCTTTTACACCTGAGGAAACTGAGGCACGAAGCTTTCTTATGAAGCCCAATGAGGCGTTCACTGAATCCCTCAATCTCAGCGATTAAACGGTTCTTTGGTGGCCTGGCTGTGGCTCCGAGATAACACAGTTCACCAGAGGTTAGAGGTCACTGCATAAGCTGAGCGTGGTGGTGCACACCTGTGATTCCAGCACTCGGGAAGGCTGAGGCAGGAGGGCTACGAGTTCCAGTCCAGCTGGGACCACTGAATGACTTAGTGAAACCCTGTGTAGAAACAAACAAAAAAAAAGAGTCTTTGTCCTGTAGTCTCCCAGCTAGAAAAGTGAGGGAACCAGGACTCACACCTAAGCTCTCCGCTGCCATGCCAAGACACTGCTGCAGGACAGTCAGGGGTGATGCAGCACCTCAGGGCTCAGTGCTGGGTCTCTCCACACCTTCATTGGATTTGAATCCATAAGGGGAACGCTCTGTTCTTCGGTGTCCACCAGGGGGCGTGTTTCCAGGACCTGGGGATGTTGCAATCCCAGGACGCTTGGCGTTTGAGTTTGACTCCTGCTCTTCCCCCATCTACTTTAAATCCGCTTTGGAGTACCTGTCACACCTAACTCGATGTGAGTGCTGTGTAAGTCACTGCTAGACCCTGTTGTTCAGGGAACAGTGACAAGCGCAAGGCAACTGTTCTTGGAGTCTGTCTGATCCCTGGTTGACTGAATTGCCAATGAGAAGCCAAGGACACAGAGGACGGACGGTGACCTGGTTGCCTGTTCTCAACCATGCCCTAGGAGGATGCTGAGAATGTGTCACAGCATTTCTTTCCCAAAGCCAGGTCAGGGCAGAAGATACTAGATGGGAGTGGCCAGTCACACCTGCTGCCGCTGGCTTAGGGGTGCCCTAGGGTGTGCACACCAGGCTTGCACAAACTGGCCACTGCCTTCCCTACAATGAGAATCTGCATGTAGTTCCCTCAAAGACCCAACAGCTGCTCATCAAGCCATAAAGCAAATATGCAAACACATGGTTTTATGAGTATGGTAGTTTTTTGGTGGGCTCTTTGCACCAGACATATCCCCAGCCCCTGTGTTGTTTTGTTTTTATTTTGAGACAGTGTAAGTTGCCCAGGCTCAGCTTGAATTTGGTGTCCTTCTGCGTCAGTCTCCTGGAGTGCTGGGATTCCAGGTGTACACCACCCACACCTGGCTCAACACACGCATTTTGAAGAGTCCATAAGCAAATCTTTGCCAACTTTACACAAATGTAAGTGTAACAAATTGGCATTGGTAGGGGAGGGGGAGGCCCGCATACACAGGGGACAACCGCTGGACTTTGTACCTCTTCTGAGGCCTCACCCCCGCACCACCACTGCATCTCATATGGATTCTACTGGTTCGCAAGTTAAAAGAAAAACAAAATAAGGGGGAGACGACATCAGCCTTGCACAGGACGCAGTGACGGGCAGAATGCCCAGCTGGAAGGGAAGGTGGCCACGTCCTGATCTCAGCCTGAGTTGGGACACAGCCCATGAGGCCACCTACCGGTGTGGGCTAACACTGCCGGACACAGATTGTCCTCCGGGTGCAGTGGCTGCTGTCATTACAGCTTTTGAAACCGCTGCCCTCCGATGCTCAAACTCATCCAAGCTGTAGGTGCATCTGTGAAACCCCTTGAACGAAGCATGTAGCCAGCAAAAAAGAGCAGAGTGCTCTCCAAGTCTGTGCCAACCCTCCCAGCATCTCAACCCAGCTCTCATAGATGCAGGAGCCAAGAACCTTCGATTTTGAAATCTTACGTAGGAACACCTTAAAGCGGAGAAATTTCTGACCTTAACCTGTTCCTGAAGCCTCCCACAGCTGCTGGTTCAAGTCCGGCAGTATAATACCTCCCTGTTCAGTATCAAATGGGCTGGAGCAGGATCCTATGACATTACCATCAGACTCCCGATTCGAACGTGATACCAGATCCCCAAAGCAATGCAATCAGAAATAAATACCCAGTAGAATTGGCCCTTTACCTCGCTTTGATCTGCAGCAGAGAAATCTAATATACGATCCACCGCAGGCCTGCGACACCAGTCGGCCTGAGGTCACGGGAAGAGAGGGGAGTCAGAGGGGGTGCTTGGGCAGCTCACAATAGCCCCACTGTGGCTCAACAAAGGGGTGACCTCCCGAGTGATGTCTGACCTTCGAGCTCCACAAACATATGTATTTATTCAGCAATTACAACTTCAACTACCAAAGGGGCAGCTTAATCACGCCTATCAAAGGGAATAAATTAAAGCTTCCTGGATCTTATAACAACAACAAAAGCCAAAGAAGCATTTGCACTGGGAAAGAAAACACAGTTTCTGTTCACCAGTGCATGTTTCTTTTTTCTAAGAAATCTCCCCGTTTTGTAACCCAGACAGTTAGGAAGCCCAATCCCAAATCACAGAAGCTAAAACAAATCTAATGCTGAGCGAGCTCAGTGAGATCTTGAGTTTCTGTGTGTGTGAACAGGGTTGAGATGCCACTCTTTAAGCCAGAGGCTGCTATGCTGCAGTGTGCATGCATGTCCGTGCCTGTGTGTGTTGTACTGGGGATGGGACCTAAGACTCTTCACATTGAGCCGCATCCCCAGGCCTTTTTGTTACCCAGAGACAGGATCTTGCTAGGTTCCCAGGCGGGGCTTGCACTTGCAATCCTCCTGTCTCAGCCTCTCCCAGGAAGCTGGGATTACAGACGTGCACCACCACGTCACTCAAAACCAAGCTGCTTTGGGAGCTTGGGGACATCCCTTTCCTCTGCTTTGTAATCTTATCAGAGCCCCTGATGGTACTTGAGAAGGTAATATACAGATCGAAATTCGAGAAATATCGGATTTTGGAGCAGAATGCCCTCCAGCAGGGGGGTGGCAGTATCGACTGGTAGAAAGCGCTCCAAAACCTGCGTGGCTGCATCTTTTAAAGTTGGGATGTGCCCTGTGACAGCAATGCCACTCATGAGAGCAGCAGCACGCACATACCAGCTGGGGGAAAACCTCAATCACACTAGGAACCCTGCAGACAGCCAGAATCCCAGCAATGGAGTGGCTCGAGTCTGCGAAGCAGTAAGAAACCAAGTCTGAAAGCCATGGGGTAGCTCTCGGGGAACGCTGGCCAGGCACGAGTGGGAGCCTGCTGCGTGATTTCCATCTGCACCGAGTTCAGGTCCACGCAAAGCCAACGCTAGGGTTAAGGAAAGGCCACGGGTACCTGGACTACGTAATCTTGTCCTTCAACTTAGTGACAGTGACACAGACGTGCACTCTGTGCATAATCCATGGAGGCAGTTTCGTGTGTCGATACGCGTGTCCTGCTGTGCTTCCCACAGCTGTTCAGCACTAACTCGTGTGAGTCGGGCCACTGCAGGAGTGTGTCACTGTCCTGAGACGTGGCTACGTGCCACTTCACGCTCTGCGGCGCGGCCCTGCTGCCGCAGCGCAGGGATCTGGAGAGCTTCGTGCAGGAGGAGGCACCTTCTCTGGGCCAGGGTCTCCGAGGGCCCTACACTTCACCGGCAGCACACTTCCTGTCTGGTAGGGTTATTCAGATGCCTACTAGGTGCCAGGCACTGTGCGAACAGTGTTTTAGTTTCATGATACCCTAGGAGGTAAGTGGAAGAGATGAAAATCCTTGAACTTCAGAGAAACTGGTCCTCCTGCCCAAGCAGGAGCTGTTGGCCGGTAAGAAACCAAGTAGGGCTTCAGCCTCAAGTCCAAGCTGCCCTTGGCTACGAGCGGCTCATCTCATCCTTCTCCCACATACAAAAAAGACGCCTCGCACGTCTCATTGGTAAGGAACCACTGCTCCCTCCAAACAATCAATCCGCAGCACCGGAATAAACCAGCGTCTCCATCCCACCCCCGGCAGGACTCTGGCCCCGGCACAGAGCTCAGCCCAAGCTAGGCAGTCTGGAGTGATTGGTCCTGGGACGGAGGATGGCTTGAGGGACAGAGGGCTAAGGAAAGCAAAGGAAGGTGCACCTCAGACATCAGGGACCCTCGCTCCAGTGCTGCAGACCGAACACGGGGCCTGGTGCGTGCCAGGCGGGTCCTGTATCACCAAGCCACCTCCCCACCCCACATCAGGCTCTGCTGCAACGTGAGATCTCAGCGCATGCTGGTGGCCAGCAGTTTCTCTCCTGAAAATGAAAGGGACGAGTGTTCAAATGTTCTTATCCGCATCTTTGACCAAAAGCCAGCTTGTTAGAATGATAAAGTCTGCACTACACAAGAAGCCTCTTGCCCTCCTGTAATTGAGGAATTGCTATAAAATCGAACACTTTTTAGTGAATGCTGATTTTAGTCATTTCTTCAAAACTGAATTGGAAGACAGAAAAGCTGTGTGTATTGAGATCAAGACACCACGAGGTACTCTCCATCTAAATGCCCCTTGGCAATCAACTGCTGGGAGTCCTTGTGACTGAGGCCTGCAGAGGGCAGCGCAGCCCAGTCCACTCTGTGGCTCCCACACCTTGTTCTGAACCTCATGTGCCCGCCTGGCAGTGGAGGGGTCCCAGCACACAACAGTCACACATCCCAGCTGCTCCCGAATTCTGTTTGCTATGGGGCACCATGGAAGACGGCCAGGACACACAGCTGGTAAACGCTGGGACTACCGCAATAATTAAGGCATCAAGATAAGACAACAGTGCATCCCAATGTATCCCGGCAGATTCCGGGATCCATGAGTGCCGGGCCCACGAATATGGTAGCATTCGAGGTTATATTCAACTTGAACAAGGTGGGGCTGTGGAGCCTGACGTCAGTGTCATTGGCTAGGCTGCTACCAACCCCTGGGGCCTCAAGGTCAAACACGGTTAGAAGTCCAGGAGCAACTGCCACAACTGAGAAGGGCACACTCCGCAGAGGACCTGGGAATGACCCAGGGAGGGGGCAGGCTGTGTGCCGAGGCCCCAGGGCAGGGGCAGGGTTGACACGGGACCACTGACCTCGCCTCTCTGTCCTTGTGGTACTCGAGGTCAGACAGGCCACCCCCTCAGCACTCTGGGAGGCTGCTGTGCCTGGGAGTCCCTTAAGCGCCTGGTCAGCAGATGAGGACGACAGAAATGACCACGACGTTAAGTACGACTTTAATTTTGTCCACAGTGAGACTGACATGGACACACATCTTGAAATGCTGCGGTGTCCCTGTGCCGAGGACAGTGGGGACATGTCTAGTAGGGGACCTCCTGGGAGGGCTGCATTTGGCTTCTGTCCTAGGCAGGTACGTGCCCTGGGCCGCCCCTCACTTCCTGGTGCTGGAGGACGGCCTGAAGATTCCCTGCCCCTAGGACCAGCAGGGACGGCAGCAGCCGCTGAGCAAGTTTTAGGTTTGGAGCTGCGACTCCACTACTCCTTCACTCGCCAGGAATGAACCAGAAGAAGAGGGCGAGGCCCGGAGAAAGCAGGACCTGATGCCAGGCCCGGTTGTGTGGCCTATGTGCTACTCAGGGACGCAGGGACGCTGACGACACCTTCCCGAACACAGCCAGGCACAGGCAAGGCTGGCAGAGACGCTGGCTCTGGGGCTCACACAAGCCCTGGAGGCTCCCACGGGGCCACCTTCACCCCGCTACTCCCCTGCTCCATCCTGCAGCCCTTTTCCTTCCCGCTGTTGCTTTCACATGCAGGACGAAACACTAAAGGGGGCGATGCTTACCAGAAGCACTGGCTTTCAGAAATGCCATGGGCACGACCTCCTCCATAAGGAAGAGGTGTGCACGGCCTCGCCTGGCCTGATACACCAGGACTCAGACAAGCAGCGTCTCGCAAGTCACCTCGGACAGTGAACCCCATCCCTGTCCTTTCGCTTCCAGGGACAACCACGCCCTCAACGCAGAAGTCACCATCTGGCCAGACAGGGCCACAGTGGGAGCGGGCGAGACTGTCACAGAGGCCTCTCCTGAGGACCAGGACTTCCGGCTGAACAGGGGCAGCACACGCAGGACTTCTCACGGCCACTGCCGGGCCGAGCGCTGCGATGCACACGCGCATTTTCACAGCAGAGAGACACGCGTGCCCTCATCTGACAGAAACTCGTGCAAGCAAAGGGGTTAAAATGAACACTTACAATCGCATCAAAGGAGGAATTACCTTTTACTAACTTTTCCACACAGAAATATCATTTTTAAAAGTACAATAATTCTGCCACCACAGATTTAGGATTCTGGACAAGAATATACTTTTATTTCTTTTTCATAAAAGTTATAACAAAAATATATCTTTTCCTTAACTTAAAAATACAGCTTTAGAAAGCAAAGCGGAGGTTGTTATAAATCGTTACACATTTTACAGAAAGCAGTGAAAGCAAGAAGTCAACACAGCCGATTCAACTTCCAGAGATGGAAAGGGTCATTTCAGCAGCTTGACTCTGTCCTTTGCCAAGCGGAAGCTGCGGTTCTTGCTGATTTTCTTGTTGAAGGTGACCAGGAGCTCCTCCTCCGACCTGTGGCAGTCATTGGTCACCGTGCGGTACTGCGCCAAGACCTTCACAGAGACAAACAAGGTCAAACGGGGACATTCGTCCTGGAAATTCACCTGGAAAGGTGACTCAGGGACAAGCCAAAGGCTCTGCCTTCTTGGAGAGACCTCGGCCCTGGACGTCACCTAGCACGGTCACGTCCACACGTAATACAAATTCAATACACAGGGCCTGGGGCCTCCCTTCCAACAGGCTTGAAGCAGGTGCGGCCCTGGCTGACGGCCACACGAGGGGTTTGGCCCAACTCCTGCCCAGACCCCGAGAGGCAAAGCAGGCAGCCGGGAAATCACCGAGACACACACTCTCTCTCCTCAGGGCTTTTAGGTTAACAACTGGAAGTGTCTGTTCAACACGAACTCTCCCCAGCCACTCCACACCCGGCTCTGTTCACGTGCCATACCTTTTTCCTCAGCTTCTTGACTGACACCTCGTGATCTGGGGCCTGCCTCAGAATGGCCTTAATAGTTCCCTTCCAGTTGAATTTGCCTGCAATGTAAAGCGTTGCACAGGAGGCACCGTGAGGCGAGAGCAGGTGAAACAACCCGCTCCTCTGCCCGCTCCGCTGCCGAGCAGAGCGCCCTCATCTGTCCAAGCACGGGGTCTAACCCTGCTCTTCCGTGAGAAGTGACACAGGCATCACAAGCACGATCGCCATGCAAACCCCTGGGAAAGCTTCCAGGATGCGGCGTGTGCCAGCAGCATCACAGGGCTCCAGAGGGACCACCACAAGGAGCTGTATCGGGGGAGCGCACTTCCGGAAGGCACCCTCACACCAAGGACAGCCAAGAAGCTGGAACTGCAGTTACGGCCCTGGGGTGTGAGTGGAGGCGTATGTGGTACGTACGGATCCTCAGGGCTCAGTTACCCCTTGGAGCTGCGCACAAATCCATGGCTTCCTAAACAAACTGAGTTTTTACAAGCTCACTGGGCACAAAGCTGGGAGGGGGTTTCCAGCTAAGAGCTTTAATCCAGCACAGCAGCCCCCGACCTCCACTGTTACAGCTGCAGTCCCATCTGGGCCCTGGAGTGGGGACACAGGGAGACAAGGATGGGCCACTTCAGCAGGGACTGCTCTTCAGGAGAGGACCCCGGGAGGATAGGGCCTGGCTTTCTACAGTGCACAGGGTGGCAGCCGATGGGCGGGGCACAGCTGCGCCTGTCCCACGCCCGGGCACGCTCTGGAGCTTAACAAGAGGCAGGAACCAGAGGACTGAGGCAGGCGAGAGAAACGAGGTCTCTGGAAGCCACTCCGGGTTCCCCTTCAATCCCAAAGGCAAGGCACTGCTGCAAGGCGGGCCTGCAGTGTCCCCTACAGGCCCACAAAGGCCGGACTTTGCTTGGCACCAGTGGCGACATCAGAGCCCTTAGGAGGTGAGGTCTGGAGGAGTCTTCTCTGCAGAGGTGCCCTGGAAGGGGACCCTGGGACACAGGACTCTCCTCTTCCTCTTTCACTTCCTGGACATGAAGTGGGCAGCCCAGCTCCATCCCAACTCCCACCACAGGCCCCAGAGCTACAGCCGAGGCCTCAGACCCTGCTGGCCCAAATATGTCTCTCTCCACAAAGTGATGCTCTCAGGGGTGAACGGACAGATACATAGTTCCGGCCCAGAACTCTTTTCCTTACAGTCAGAGGAACCCTCTCAGCAGCAACAAAGCCGAGGGCTCTGTTGCACAGCCTGGGCCCCCCAGCAGGGCTTCTCCAACCCCTTCTCCAGGCCAAAGGGACGACACTGTTCCAGCGATGGTGATACCTTTTGCAGGCGCCTCCTGGTCTTTTGGTTCTCCGTCCTCGGTGTCACCTGGGAATGTCACCTTTTTCTTCTTAGACTCCACTTCAACTAAATATTTAGAAAAATGCAAAAGAAACCAGTCGATTGCTGAATGACGGCCTTGCTCGCCATCAGGGCACCAGACCCATCACCTTCCTCTGCCCCCAGTGACCCATCACCTTCCCCCGCAGCAGCCCAGCACCAAGTCCCACCACCCTTCGCTCCGAGGAGGGTGAGGAGGGCACCGAGTCGTCACCTGACCTCACAGCTCAGTCTGAGCCCAGAGCCTTGGCTCCCTCCCCTCCATGGCTCCCAGCGTGAGCCCTGCCAGGTTTCACACATCCCAGGTTTCACGCTCCCCGGCTCACACCGTGACCACGCTGGCACCAGCCCCGGCGCCAGCCACATACCTTCCGACCGCTTCCGCTTGCGCTTCCCCGCGGCCGGCCTGCTGTCCGGGCCAGCGGCCTCCTTGTCCTCTGCCGCCACCTGCCTGGACTGGCCCCACTTCTTCTTCTTGCCTTTGCCCCCTGCCGAGCCGTTGGCCTTCGGGGCTTCCTCGCCCTCGGCCTCTGGTTTGGTCTCCTGCCCCTTTCTGCGCTTCTTAAGCTTCTGGCTCTTCGAGTCTTCCTGATGGTTTTCCAATTTCAGTTCTTTCTTTTCTTTTTTCCTGCTCTTCTGCCGTTCTTCCTTCCTTTCCCTTTTGTTCTTCTTCACCGGTGCCTGCTCCTCCGCGGGGCCATTTGTGTCAGCGGGGGGAAGCTTGGTGGTGGCGGCGTCTGCCTGTGGCTTGGCTCCCTGTGCAGGGGGCTGCTGTTCCTGCCCCTTGCCACGTGGCTCCTTGGTGAGAAAAGCAAGCAACACATGAACAGCGGGTCCCACCCTGGGTCACTGCGGTTACCTACAGGACACCCGGTTTCCTGCCGTACCCCTTTCAGAGCCCAGACCCCCACGGCTAAATACTGCAGTAAAAATCCCACACGGGGAAAAACTTCCCCACCCACACCCCGCTCTGCTCTGAGCAGACAGTTTCGTGGCACTGGAGGATGCAGGAACGAAGAATCCTTCTGTTCCTCAAGCCAGACCTTGGATCCCACTCACTATTCAGGTTCCATCAGAGTACGAAAAGAGCTTGGAGGCGTGGAGGTCACCGCACCTGTCTGCGGCCTGGGTTCGGGTGACTGGGCCAAGCCACTCCCCTGCTCCACCCCGTTCCCCACCTGCCTCGCACAGCTGGTGTGTGTCGAAAACTGAAAAGGAGGCAAGGCACGTGCTCAGCACAGCGGGCGTCCAGCACCAAGCAAAGGATACCGACGCAAGCACTGTCACCCAGATGCCGGGGGCCGTGCACAGGGCACGGGGACAGAGGCCTGCACTGGCACAAGGTGGCGGAACCCTAAGAGACAGGGCCCTGGGGAGGTGGTGAGGTCACTGCAGGTGCCATCCTTAGAGGAGATCAATGCTGGGCTCCAAAGGACTTGGTTTTCTCAAGGGTGGGTCGTCACTAAAGGGCAAGCCTTTCCTGTCTTGCTACAAGGTCTCTTCCACCCCACTGTGATGTCACCTGCCATGAATACATTCGGGAGTTGGGGGTCCAGGAGGCTGAACACATGAGGCTGCGCGATCCTGGATTTCCAGATTCCCAAACTGTGAGCTAAGTAACCTCTTTACTTTATAAAGCACCAGCCTTAGGTATATTTTCTTACAGCACCAGAAAACAGACTGATACAAAGCCAAAGGAAACTTTAGCCCTGTGCACTGTAACAAGACAGGCATCCCACTACTGTAGTACCTAACCAGAATCAGCACATGGATCCTGAACAAAGTGGTACCGTTGGCACCACTCAGTCCCATCCCCTGCCGCACGCCCTGAGCCCTGTTCCCCTGGCAGAGGAGGAAGTGGCCAAGACCTCAGCCACAGGGCTGCTCTGGGTGCTGGGAACCTCTGGGCTGGGGCATTTCAGGTCCTGCTCCATTTGTCCCCAGCCAGATGGCCAGGTCAAGTGACCCACTGTCTTCTCCTCTGAAGGACCAAAGGCTCTCAGCAGAGTGAGAGGACACAGCCTGCCCACTCAGTGCCTGCAAGAGTGGCACAGGAAACGGACATTCAGCTACGCCGTTCGAGTTTCGAGAAGCTGTTCGGGGACATTGAGCTGTGCACTCAGGGGAAAGAAGCTAAGGGGAATCCCAGAGGTAGGCCCAGGAGGACGCAGGGAAGAGAGAAGCTTCACGCCTAGCCTGCAGTTTTGGCTGTCTTCTGGTGGAACGTTACCACAGTGTGCTAGTCTGCTTCCCTTTACCACAGTGAAATACTCGAGGCAACAGACAGAGAAAGGTTTACTTCGGCTCACGGTTCTGGAGGCTCCAGTCCAAGGTCAGGTGGCCCCACTGCTCTGCACAGGAGCCATGGGAAAATGCACTACTCAGCCTGAGCCGGGAAGCACAGGACTCCTGCAAGGGCACGTGTGCCCTGTGACCCACCGACTCGGCCCTTGACCTCCAAAAGGCTCCCCATCCCATCTCCCAGCAGCGCCAGCTTGGGGACCAGACCTCTACCACAGACTGCCGGGGCACTTAATGCCCAAATGGGGGCTCCTGCCACGCAGAGGAGACCAAGTCTCCACCTGCCAGAGCTGCTCCATAAAGGAGCAAGCCGGCCCCTGCCCGCCCTCTCCCTACTCCATCCTGGCCCTCCTGCAAACCTCTTCCAGGCAGAGCACTGAGGCTCAGAGGTAGGATTTGAGCCAGGTCTATCAGAAACCTGAGCCCCCGTCTCCCAGTGCCCTCCTGCCTGACTGCTCGGCTCCGTGAGCCTTAGCTGGTGCCCTAACCAGGCACCACCCACCAGGATTCGACACAGCTTTCTCTGCACGGCAAGGAGATTGCTACAGGGCAGAAACGAAGGCAGAAAGAGGTTCTTTAAAAAAAAAAAAGAAGGCCATCTTGGCCCCCAAATGTCACACATTTGCATTTCATTATTACTGATCACTCCTGCAGACCTAAACTGGGGTCAAACTTACACTGCTGGAAGCTTCAGAAAAGATGTTCCACACCTGCTCCAGAACGGATTCACTGTGAACTTTTAGACTGTTCTTCATCCAGTTCTGTAAGGAGCAAAAGGAAAAAGAACCATCGCTCTCATTCTGAGGACACACACGAGGTGGTTTCGGTCACACAGCCCCCCTCGGAGAAGCCAATCAAATCCATACCTGGAATTTCGCCTTTTTCCGGGGCACATTGTCAAAAGCACTGATTTGCTCTAGAAGTTCTTTCACTTTGGGGCTGACATTAGGCTTCTTTATTAACTCATTAATTTTCTACAAAAGATGTGAAACAATAAACAGGCAACACGTAAGCCAAACCCAAGGATCTTGCTACGACCAAAGGTTTCACTTATATTTGAAGTCCAGATTCTCTATTTATGCCTAAGATTAAAAATATATGGATCCACTGTTATTCACGATAGTTCTAGCCAGATCAATTAGGCAAGAAAAAGAAACGAAAGGCTTCCCCTGTCATGGTTTATGTCAGAGGTCCCCAAGCCTCATGCAATTACGAGTTTGTGATTGGTTCATTGTCTAGGGCTCGGATTGGTGGTGTGAGCCAGCACAGGGATGGAGCCAGCATGGGATGTACGGTGGGAAGAAGGTGTGTCTCTCTTGCTGGTTTCCGCCTTGCTGTTTGCAGCCACCATGAACAGCAGCCCACCATGCCATCTTGTTTTGGAGCCAACTGAGTATGGACTGAACCCTCCAGCCTATAAGAAATAAACCTTTCCTTCCCTAACATTGGGCATCAGATATTTTGTCCCAGCAACGAGCAAAAAGTAACTAACACAGTTCCTAATTGGAAAGAACAAAATAAAATTATCTCTGCATAATTGACACCCTGGTAGCAATGCAGACTAGGATGCAGAAAGCCATAACAATTCCACACGAGAAGTACTGGGAAGTCATAGGATATAAAGTCAACTCTCAAAAATCAAATTGCAGGCTGGGCATGGTGGTGCACACCTGTAATCAGAGCACTTGGGAGGCTGAGGCAGGAGGATTACCTCAAGTTCAAAGCCAGCCTGAGCTACACAGTGAGTTCAAGGCCAGCTTGGACTCTGTTGGGAGACTGTCTCAAAAAAAGAGAGAGGAAATAAAGAGTTAAGTTGCACTTTCAAACACTAAGAACAATTCAAAAACAAACTTAGAAAATCGTAGAACAGAATAAGCCAGCTGTAGCAGCACAGCCTTGGGTACCCAGCTGCTTGGGAGGCTGCGGCAAAGAGGAACGCAAGCAAGCCCAGCTCGCTTAGCTCGGACGACTTAGCAAGACCCTGTCTCAGAATAAAACTAACTCAGCATTACTGGCCACTCGAGACATGCAAATTAATTAAAACAACACTGAGACTCCACCTCACTCCGGAAAGAACGACTAGTATGCAGAAATCAAGCAATGACAAATGCTGGAGGGGCTGTGGGGAAAAGGAACCCTTCTCCACTGTTGGTGGGAATGCAGACTGGTGCAACCACTGTGGAAATCAGTGTGGAGATTCCTCAAAAAACTAGCACTAGAGGTCTCATTCAACCCAGCTATCTCCTTTTGGGTATGTTCCCAAAAGAATTAAAAGCACCCTATCACTGCGATACATGTGTACTCGTGCTTATATAAGCACAGTTTATAATAGCCAGCAAAGCTAGCGAAATTCAGTTTATACATATATTATTTGAGAGAATTCATCCAAGATTAACATGGATTCTTGAGAGGCACTAGTCAAACAATCTTGAAAGAAGAATAGATTTTTATGTCAAAATTTACTATAAGGCTAATTAACAGTGTGATGATAGTCTCATGGAAACAGATGAGTGCATAAATGATCACGTGACTTCTGACAAGGCTATTAAGCTTAGTCAGTGGAAGAGAGGAATGTTTTCAACAGACAGTGATGAGAAGAGTATTTACAAGGAGAAGAAAGCAGGTGGAGTCTTACCTCCCACTACATGCAAAAATCATCTCAAAATGGAACAAAGATCTAAACTTAAGAGGTAACATTACAAACTCTCAGAAGGCGGCACTAACATATAAACTCTTACAAATTCAAGACACCAAACTTGGCAATGATTTCTTGCATGACGTCAAAAGTATAGGTAATAAAATGAAACAATGAATTGGACTACAATCAAAATTAAAACTTTTATGCATCTAAGGACACTATCAACTGAGTGAAAAAGCAACCCACGGAATGGGGAACTATTTGTGCACCATATCTGATAAAGGGTCCTGTGCAAAATACAGAAGGAGCTCCCATACTTCAACATCAGAAACAAGCTAATTGTTAAATGGGCAAAGAACTAAACTCTTCTCCCAAACAGACACACAGATGGCTAAGTACACGGAAAGATGCTCAACGTCACGATTAACCACGCCCATCAGCAGAGGAATGGATACAGGTGGTTTTTATACAACAGAGTACTACTTGGCCATAAAGAAGAATAAACTTGGGGACACGCCTAGGTAAATGGAGCACCTGAGACCACACTCTTAAGTGAAATAAACTGGACACACGTGTAAATATCTATTGTCTCCCTGGTGAGACAGACTGAAAAAGCAAATAAAGACCAAAATGTGCAACAGGTATTGTAAAATAAGAAATGATTCAAAAGGCAAGAGGAACTAGGGAGGAGGAAAAGCAGGAAGGGGAAAGAATGATAAAAAGGATAAAATGGAAATAAAGCTTTGTAAATAAGGAAAGGAAGAGGGGTTAAAGAAAGCGGAGTGGATTGAGAAAAAAAATCAAGATATATCCTATACAGGTACAAATTCCCTATGATGAATATTATCATTATGTATGTATATCTCAATGATACCAATAAACAATAAAGAAAGAGACAATAAAATAAGAAAGAGACAATAAAATAAACAGAGAGGAAAAAACCTAAATCATTAGGAAACAAAAACCCAAACCACAATGAGAGACCATGTAAGACCCAGAAGGATGACTATTACTGAAAGACAGACAGACAGACAGACAGGATTACAAGCATTCTTCAAAATGTGAAGAAACCAAACCCCCGTGCAGTACTGGCGGGATACGAAATGCTGCAGCTGCTACAAACAGTAGAGATTCCCCCATGCGACCCAGCAATCTCATTTCCCAGAAGAACCCACAGGCTGCCTGCAGCACCCCTGGCTCACCGCAGCCAAGGGGTCCAAGCAAAAGATGCGCCCAGGGGCAGGAGAGCGGATACAGTATGTGGTCCACGCGTACGAAGGATGTTTCCCACCGTAAGAAGGAAGGAAATCTGGATGGCTGCCCCCTGAAGACAGCTGCTCCACGAGGCCAGCCGGTCACAGAGGGCCTGACACTGCGCGACTGCACTGCTGTGAGGTTCCTGGGTCAGCAGACAGAGCAGGGCGCAGCGTTCACGCTCGGAGGGTCCCGGCTTCGGCCTGGGAAGACGGAAGCTGCGGACGCGGATGGCAGCGGAACCACACAGATGTGCCTAACGCACACCCGGAGCACAGAGACTAACCAACGGGGCTACAGAACAAGCTGCGCATTAGCATACAACAGGGTTAAGGTCCAGTGAATAAGTAAGTCTGAAATAGCGAGAACCTAACAGAGATGAAAACAAAGTGAGAGACTTAGAGCAAACACTAAGCAATCCCAGTGAAGGCGGGGGAAGCAGTTATTACAGCTAAGGGACTGTCAGGAGACAGGAAGGACAACCATCAGCAAACCGACCCTAGATACGCCACAGGGTTATGCAGATACAACAAGGAAAATGTTCCTGCGTGGCAAGGACATGAACCTTCCCACAAGCGGACCAGAAAAAAACGGATGTGGGATCCAGACAGGGAGGAGACAAAACTGCTGAAGGCACTCACGTGGGAAAACCATCACCAAGCAAGCAGGAAAACTTCAGGCTGGCCCAGCACTCGCTGGAGTGACCAACAGTGTCCGAGAGACGAGGAAACCGGTGACCCACACAGACACCTCTCCTCCGGCCTGCACGAGGAGACTCAGGCTGGGCCTCGGGCTGCTCACTTCTGGATCATCTGTTGCTCTCTCCTCCGTATTTTTTCTGTTATTAGTCAACTGGGTTTGATTTTTGAGAGGATTTCATTCCAGTGTGAAGACAGCAGAGATGGAACCTGGTCCCCTCTTCAGGAGCCTAGGAGTGCCAGCGGGGTGTCAGGGGCTCAGAGACTGTGTCCCCAAGTGTGGCTGATGGTCGCCGGCCTAAACATCTCATGGGTGGACACAGCAGGTCCTTTGCAACAGAAAAACTGTCCTTCGAGGAACATTGCCGATTGGGAAGGTGGCCAGGGTCAGAAAATCTGCAGTTACAGTCTAACACTAAGCGAGAGCTTTCAAGTTGGTTTTGAGGAAAATGCTCGATTTTCAGAGGTACCATTTGCCTTTCCCCTCTGCGCCTTCTTTTCTGAGTCCTCCCTCCTGCTTTCTGTAATATCCTGAAGCCAACCAGTAACATCCCAGAGGTTACGCTTCTCAGCCAAACGGGATTCGTGGTTTCTGCCATTCCTTTGCATACATTTTCATCTTATTTTAGATAAGCAGGAAACTGTTGTATTTATGAAAATGTCTATTTTAGCTCGATTCTGACAAAGGATGTGATTAACATGGTTTCCTTTACAAAGAGCTGCATTATCACTAAAAGAAATTTAGAGAGTTTCTATTTGGCTTATTAAGCAACAGAAAGCTAATGAGAATTCCTGAATAATTTTAAAATTAAGAGAAACTGGAAAAACATGTGCATGGAAGACAACATGCACCATACCTGTATTAACATTAGAAAAGAACTCTTTTTTTTCAAGCAACCTCAGTCTGTCCTGAGCCCTGACACGCCAGGGGCTCATCTGCACGGATGACACATTTGTTCTCAGGTTTTAGATCGCTGAAGGAATGGGGAGGGCAGACGTGTGCTGACCGGAGGATCGGGAAGAGCTTACCTGAATCCACGCCTGCTGCTTCGCATCACCTTTGTGGGCTTTACCCTCATAGCCCTTGCCGCCGTACTTCTGGTCCTCGCTTATGCACTTCACGTGGTTTTTATAGTCATCGCCCCTGAAAGTGATTGAAATCCCCCGTTAGAGCGACACCCACGTCCCAGGTTCTGACCAATGCCAGGCGCTGTGCTGCTGCCTGCGTTTCTTCTCGCCTGCCCCCTGCACAAGCACCCCGTCCCCTGGCTCGCTTTCTGGAGGTAAGTTCACCTGTTCTGTAGCCTGGGCACATCCCAGCGCTGCTCTAAGACGAGCACTCCAAGGCTCCCCCGGGCACCTGTGACCCTGGGCCGGTAGAGGTGGCAACCAGAGGGAGCCCAGCCCCGCTGTGTAACCAGTGTGGAAGCCACCATGACCTCCTCCCTTCAGCCTTCTCTTTAGGACTCCCTTGAAAACCAAATCGTTTCCTAAAGCATTGGTGGGGAGCCGTACCAGTATTAATCAATGGACCCTGCAAGGCACTTTTCTGTTCATTTCCTGGAATTTGCCTCTGTGGGGCTAGAACTTCCCAAACTGCTCCGGACCTTGACCATGGATCTGCACGAACCATGTAGAACTCACCAGAAATCTTTTCCACAGTCGATGCAAGAAAGGCATTCACAGTTTCGGCAAACGGACACGTGCTTTTCCACTTGTATCTTCTTTACTGATTCACCACATGCATTGCATGTAAAAAATACCATTTTTAGCTAAACGATTCAATATTCTCTATGCGAGATAGGTTTTACCTTGTCCTAAAAACAAACAAAAAGAAAAAACAGATTATTGGTATCTTAAGCTGAAACTTCTATTCTCAGTAAGTGATTTGCATGGCTTTTTCACAATAATTTCACATGAAAACAACACTTTTCAGTGCTGCTGAGCAAGCTGTATCGAACTTGTCCCCCTTTATAAGTAAACAGTGAAACAGGGAAACACTGGCCGAGTGTGCATTTACTCTGCATCAGGCCTCATTCTAAACATTTTCCTGTGTTAATTTATTTAACCTTCACAGAAACCCTCCCTGTGAGAGAAGAACTGTCACTGTTCAAAATTCACACGAGGTAACTACGCCACAGAGAGATTAAGTAACTTGCCCCAGATAACAGCAGCAGAATTGGGATTTAAACTTAGTCGACTAGCTGTACTCACAGATTTTAAACGCTATGTATTTTACCTTTCCTCGTACCGTTAGGTTCTCCTCCCTCCCATTCTCACCAGGTAAAATGTTTCTATGAGACTTACAAAAGGCATGGTAATTTAGGTGTGCACTGAAAACTATGCAGGCTCCTACACAGAATAAGAAAAACACAAGGGGAAAACTGAGGGAAGTTTAGAAAGTAGGGGGAAAAGCCTACAAGCAACTCTTGTTAGGCTTGGTGCTCAGCTGTCATCCCAGCACTTGGAAGACAGAAGCAGGAAGATCCCAAGTTCCAGGCCAGCCCTGACCACACCGGGAGACACTGTATCAAAAAATCAAACCAATCTAAAACAAAACTTTCCCAGTGGTTCTAGGAATGTGGGGAGGGATGCTACAGTGTACCCACCGGTGTGGGAATGAGTGAGGCCTGGGCGCTGGGAGCAGATGAGGAGCCTCTCTCCCTGGGCTTCCGGTCAAATGAGTCTGAAAGACTTGGAGCCATATTCAACATCTCAACTTCGAGGGCTGAGTGCGGGGCGACTCACACCCAGGTTGCGGGGTCTCACGGCCCCATGGGAAGCAAGTCTGCACATACACATAACCACCCTTAAAATGCCATGGGGCGCAGGCAGGTAACCTCAGCACTCTGGGAGGCCGAGGCAGGAGGACTAAAGTTAAGAGCCCTGCCTGGGCAATTCAGCAAGACCGTCTGGAAATCAAAGAAAACAGGAAAGGAGGCTGGGGTGCAGCTCAGTGTAAAATCAAACAAGACGCTCTTGGGGGTGCTACCGTGCTCAGCAAGGCAGGGATTCAGCTAAGTGGCAGAGAAGCCACAGTAACTTTCCATGCTTATGTAATCGCCAGATTCTAAAAGAACATCCTCACTCTCCATGTTCTGCATTATAAATCAGTTTCACAGCAAAACCCTGAAGGCCGTTTAAGCTGATGACACTGACCACTAAGAAAACCTACGGACTAGGCTTCGGGGTAAGACTTTGCCCAGGAACCCCGGCAGTGGGCTCCCCTTGCCTGCGGTGAACCCTCACACGTGCATCAACCGCCTCTGGCCCAGGCTCTGCCCAAGCAAGGATCAAGGCTGCACAAGGCCAGCCAGCTTCGAATGGAAATGCTCCTCCTGTCAGCCCCTCCTGGGGTCCAATGCCCAGGGAGACACTCCCCTCTCAGACCCCGTCCCTGACTCGCTGGGTACAAGCACAGGCCCGGGTCCCCTCGTCAGCCTGCTCTCAGGCTTGGTCAGCAAGGGAAGGCGCGTGCTCGGCCACAGCCTGCCTCAAGTCCCGAGGAAAGCAAGCACGATGGCCCTGGCCGCGCTGCAACCTCTCTCTTCTCATCAGGTCAGGACTGAGTCCTGCGGCAGAGACACAAGCTCTGCGAGCTGGGGTCCCCTGACCTCACCTGGCTCCCCAGAAGCGCCTGGTTCTGAGCAGGGCTGAGGGAGTTCAGTGACTGTCAGGCTAGCAGCACTGCCGTTCTGCCTGGGAGGAGAACAAAGGCTGGAGCAAGAGCCAACGTCACATCGTCACAGGCTGGAGGTGCGCTTTTGTGTTTGAACAAGAGAAAATCCTTCATTAGTCACCCAGAAAGGGACTGTCCCCATGTGCACAAGGTAGAACAGCTGTATTGAGTCAAATTATTGGCTGGAAAATCCCAGAATACTTTCACAATGAGATCCAACAATGGAAATGTCCCTCCGACCGAAGGAAGCCAGCAGTGTTGACAAAAGTGCTCATGCCACCTGTGCAAGGCTGATTCCCCCTGGAGAAAAGCCACAATGCACAGATGCCGGCTCAGGAGAGGGTCGGAAATGAGCCACAGGCATCCTGAAGAGCCCCTCCTGGGTCACTTTCGTTTGGTGGCTTACCTAGCTGCTTGCTTGGCGGCAGAACAGGTTTCACACTTGACGCAACCCGGGCACAGTGTGCCCACCTGCTCAGCTAATGAGACCAGATCTGTATCGGACCTGTTCGGAGCTCACACAGAGCCCCCGGATAGTTGGCACCAGCCCAAGTAACCTGGACTGTGCCTTGCAGCCGCCCCCGGCCCAGGGGAAAATACCTTTCCTGGCCGAAGCACAGGCACACAAGGTAGGGGGAGAATGGCAAGCTCCACCCCTCTGCAGATAGCCAGCGACCCAAGCCTTAGTGCAGGCTTAACTTCAGAGACGCAAATGCTACAAAGTTCCAAAAAGGTGTTTCCGGTGGTCTGTCTGTCCATCCCTCTGTCCTGTCAGTTTACTGAGCTCTCATCACATGCTACACCCCAGAAAAGTAAAAGGCCAGAAAGACAGGACAAGGGACCCCGCTGTCTACAAAGTGACCTGATGGTCACACTGTGACGGTGCACCGCACCCCCAGGACAGTCGTGCTCTCACCTCCACCAGCTGCCGGTGCACAGCCAGGCTTAGGAGGCTGACCGATCTGTGGCGGGCACAGTAAGCGCTGAGGTGTCTGAAAGGCAAGAAGCAGCCCCAGCCTCCATGCTGCCTCTACCTTCACCTGTCCCATCCCTGCCACTTGCTTGGCCACTACTCTGAGAGCCAGACAGCCTCATCCAAAGGAGGAAAAGTAGAAAGTTCTACAACGTGGTCTTCCACTTGTAAATATTAGAACCCCGGGGCTTCATTCTGAGCCAGCTCACCCTAGGCAAGGATATGCTGACAAGCACTAGACAGCAATGCTGAGCTGGGGGAAGCAGCCAGGGTCAGTCAGGGGCTGGGGTCTTGAGAAGGACCGTAGGGGTAGGGAACTCAGTCTCCTCTTAACAGATGGTGGCCATGTTTTGTTGCACTGGGCCTGGACTAAGAGCCAAAGGCTGCAGCCCAGCACCAGAACGGTCATTAAAAACTCAATCATCTCACGGTCACTTAACTTCCCAGAATCTGTAGTATGTTTAATATCCACTTTAATGCATTGCTTGAAAAGTTAAACAGAATAGTGGAAGCTTGAACATTACCCAACTACAGGAAGGTCCTATGTGGCCAATGGTACATTACTGCTGCTGTATTCAGTCTTCTCCTGAACCCATGCTCCTTAACATATGACCCCTGGCCTTCCAATCTGCACATGTTTACTCCAGCCTCTTTTGGATTCTCACACCATGAGTGCTTATAGCCTTGCTCCCTGAATATATGCCCTTAAATTTGGTTCTAGGATTGGGATTTGGAATGATTTTAATCTTTGTCTTCTTACATATTTGTATTTTTATTTTTCTTACAAAAATATTCACTATTCTTAAAACACTTTTTTTCACTAACACACACACACTGACCTACACCTCATCACTACCACTCCAGAAACGGCCCGCCTAAGGGGCCAAGCTGGCAACCCCACCACAGCCACAACTAGTGGGCACAGGACCTAAACCAAGCCACTGCCCCCTTTAACCTCAAATTCTCATCTCTGAACCAATGGATCAAGTCAACTAGACTAGACCCAAGTCCCTTCCAGGCCTAGAATTCAGAGAAGCCACAGGCATGGTGCCAGAGTGCCGCCTAACCCAGTTGTGATAAAAACTGCAACAGGTGATCGCGGAGAGGACCGTCCTTTGGCCCTGGCAGAAGGGCTGGGCGGCAGGCGCATGGATCTCTACTTTACCAGACCGGCAACCTGAGGCTCACAGCAAGCAAGCCAAGGTTTGCTTCCCAGTTCGTGAGCCCACCCCCGACCCACGACATCACCTGCGCAACTTTAAGCCACACTGATTTGCTCTAGTAACTACCGTGTGTCTAACGCCAAGCCTGGCGTGCAGACAGAGGCTCTGAAGGAGAGGGAGGCTGCAAACACCTCGCCTCGCTTTCTCTTCGGGGTGCACGCTGCAAAGACTCGACGTTTCCTGACAGTCTAGTAGCCCTCTTGTGGGTGATTAACTCGGTTCTAGTCCCATAAGCCCGTTCCGCTTGGACTGGACAGGGGACAGGCACGCAGAGGCGAAGTAGCGTGCACCAGGTCCCACGTGCAGGGGTGGCAATGCAGCTCCGCGCCCGGTTATCCCGGCCTGTGCTCTAGATCGCGGCCCCAGCGCCCCTCCTTGAGGACTAAGCCAAGAGCTCCGGCCTCGCCGTGCAGCAAGCCTGAAGCCTAGCGCAGCGGCGACCACCCCAAGCCGAATCGGCCACCCGGCGCTGGCCGCGCTCAAGCCGGGCTGAACGGACGCCCTCCCACCTCCGCGAGTGGGGACCCGGGGAGCGCTGGCGGTGGCAACGCAGGCGCCGCCGCGCTCTTCGTCTTCCCCGCCCGGAGCCGCAGGCCTCTCGGCCACCGCTTCTCACCTCTCGGAAGCGCCTGCTAACGGTTTAACCGGCCGCGGGGAGCACGTGGACCGCCGCCACCCGAGCTGCCGCCACCACCCCTAGCTGCCCGGCGCCGAACTCGCTCCCACGCCGCTCCGCGCCTGCCACGCCCCTGGAGGAAGTGACGTAGCCGGAAGTAGGGAGGGCCCGGGCGGCCGAGGGGGCGTTGTCGGAATGGTTCCGCCGGGGCCGAAGCCCCGGGTTTAGGTGCTGGAGACCCAGGGCGGCGGGCGAAGGAAGAGGCGGCGACGGGGCAGGGAGCGGCCCCGAGGGTAAGGACGGTCTCGCGAAGGTGTGCGGGACCCGGGCGCGGCCTGGGGGTGGCCCGGCGCCTCCAAGTGCCCCGGAGCTCAGGACCCGCCGCCGCCACCTCCGCATCCCGGGCCTGCGAAGATCCGCGCGGGGCGGGTCCCCAGGCGGTCGGCCTGTACCCGGCGCCAGCCTTGCGCCCTGCCGACCTCCTGCTCCCCCAGGCGCTGCCCAACTCCTGGCTGCTCGTCCCCGCGTGATTCTGAGTGTGGGCGGCACCTGGGCCCACCGACCTCACCCGGGCAGGGCCTCTTTCCGAGCTGACCTCTCCAGGCCTCTGTTCCGCGTCTGTTAACCGGGTAGGGCCGCGGTGCCTGCGTCCTCGTGAGCTTGTGGGACCTCGTGAGCGTGCATGTCAGGTGCTCGCCTGGTATCTACCGGTTAGTAAGTGCTCATTGCACCTTAGTTTTAAGACGGGCTCTGGCGGGCCGTGGTGGTCATTAAGTATCTGCGGTTTATATGAGTGAATGAAAGAAGGATGAGGTCTGAGCAGGGGGTCGTGAGAAACGTTAACCCCAAGGTAGAGTGTGGGAGTGATGGGGGAGGTTACCGTCTGGAAGTGAGCTGCGGAGAACCCAGAACAGCAAGTGCAGTCGTCTGCTAGGGCTGCCATGAGGAGACACCAGGTGGTTTAGGCAACAGAATCTGTTTTCTCAGTTCCGGAAGCTGAAATGCAGGCTCCAGGTGTCACCAGGTTTGCTTTCGTCTGAGGTCTGTCTCCTTGGCTTGCATCTGGCCACCTTCTTGCTGTGTCCTCACATGGTCTTTCCTCTCTGCTCTCACATCTCTGGTGTCTGGCTTCATATCCAAGTCTCCTCTTATAAATGTATCAGTCACAATGCAACACAGTAGAAACCCTAGTGGCCTTATTTTAACTTAATTCCCCCATTTAAAGGCCTGCTCTCCCCCAGGCAGTCACATTCTGAGGTCCTAGGGAACCCAACTGAGCCACCCCATAACAAGGAACTCACCAGAAGGGACAGGTGGGAAGTATCTGCCAGTGAAAGTGACCGAGTGGCCAAGAGGTTGACAGACAGCACACTCCAGATATTTTTTGTGGGCAGGGTGCATATACCACATTCTTGATACTGTCATCCTACATTTCCTTTTCTTTTGATCCTTTTGAAAACCCAGAGCAAAAACCTTCTTCACTGTTTGGCAGACCTGATTCTCTGTAAAGTGAAAGGAATGAGGGAAACCAGATATGGAGCTTGTAGAAGCCAGGGGACAGATCTTGTTCAGTCCTTCTGACAGTGACTTGTATGTATTAGACACAGAAGCATCTACTGAACCGAGTAGGGCTTCCTAGTATGATGGAGTCAGCATGAAGCTGAGAGGATTTGGGGGTGGTGTGAGTGGGTGACCTTCGGGGCAGCCAGTGAGAGGGGTGAGGCCTACAGGGAGGTGTTGGGGGGGGACATCTGTCAGCAGGGGGTACAGGGGGAATTGGAGTCCTAGGAAAGTGAAGTGGAGATAGTGTGAAAGAGGCTTGTGGTGGATAGACAGATGGCTGGAGGACTTTGCTGTTCTGTTTGTTTCGTGTTCTGTGTGGGCCACCCTGGGGTGCTTGTGGGACAGAATGAATTAGAAAGGGGCGCAATGAAACAGTCAAAAGGATGGGGTGGATTGCAGGCACCCTGCACCCTGCGTCCTGGGAGGCCCCAGGGGAGGAAGGAGCAAGCAGGAACTTTGGAAGTGAGGAGAGAACAAAAGACGCTGCTCACCTGTGGCCTTGAAGTCAGACACGGGAAGGAAGAGAGTGCTGAGGATGTGGAAAAGCACGGTGGGGGTGTAGAGGGGAGGAGCTGAGCAAGTGTGAATGAAAACATTAAGGGCCAGCACCTACTGGCCAGCAGAGCTTCACCAGCCTGAGCGCTGCCAGGCAAAGAGGAACGGAATGGCCACAGTGGAGCTTGAGACACAAACAGAGGGACATTTGGCTAAGTTACCATGTGGAAGCATCTGGGGGTGCTGTAAGACTGCAGCGTAGTAACTCCGAAGTGCAGCTGAGACTTGAGGTGATCTCAGCAGTCTGCTGAGGGTTCTTCTGCTCAGTTCGGTTGGAATCACAAGTTGGCAGAGTACAGCGGCAGTCAGAAACACTTAAGCGCTAGGAGAGTGTGACCAGATCCTGCGACCACCTCTGCCCAACACCTAAGACAAGTCACAAGGAAGTGTGCAGACCCACCCAGCAAGGTTCCTGGGACGTGTCTGCAGCATTGGGTGTTGGGGCGCAAGCAAGCACAGCTTACATAGAGCGGAACCTGCATGCATAATTTTGTGCATTTCGTGGCCTAGCTGGAGAGCTTCATAGTAAGGGTAGTGGGGGCAGCGTAATCAGGAGTGGCCACAGGGCAGGGTTATCTGCGATTTGTCCACATCTCAACCCTTCTACGACCAAGCCAGATACCTCCTGGTGTGGCCGGGGGTGCCTGGGACAGCTACTGCTATCTCGAAGCAGTGCGCAGACCCAGGAGAAGAGGAGCGCCCACTGGATCGGCAGCTGCTTCATGTCTGCAAGAGAGACGGGTGAGATCTTGACTGCTGCTGCATTTGAGGACTCCAGGAGCTCTTGGGGTTTAGGGATTGTGGGGACACCAACAATCGGCCCAGTCTGTCCCCAGTCTTGGCCTTGTGGAGCTTGGTTTCCTGCCTCTTTAGAGGCAGCAGCAGCCCGGGAGCAGTGTGGGAGCAGCTTGGTTTCTGTCACTGCAGCCCCACCCAGCCCACTCTTAACAAGGCCAGGGAGAGATGGGGTGGGCGGGGGGTGGGGTGGCTGCTGCCAGTCATATCACACCCCTGTCTGGCTGGGTTCAGTCGCAAATCACAAGGAAAGAAAGAAGAAGTAGGTGACCTCAGGGGTCCTGACCTGAAAAATGGGCGCATCAGGTGCAAACAGTGCCGCTGCAGGTTCCTGGGAGAGAGCAGAGTGCAGGGCATCATCTGAAGGCCACCTGTGTAGAATCTCCCAGTTGTAAGTGACGCAGGGCAGCTGGAGGACTCGGAAATGGCATGCACCCTAAACAGGCTTTCCGTTCCTTAGAGATTGCATTTCCATATTGCTCACATAGGCCAGGTACTGCTCTAAACACCTCCTTAGCTGTTGCAGTAGTCTGTGAGATAGAGTGGGGACAGCAGGACACAGAAGTCACCAGCTCAAAGTCCTGTAGCAAACAGTCAGTGTCCCTGGATCTCCAAGCGCAGGCAAGAGCACGGCGTACCTGGACAGCCCAGGTGCTCCATTTGGGCAGCACCTGCGGGCGTGACGGGAGGAAAGCCGGAGACAAGCGGGACCTTGTTAGAGAGCCTGGATTCTGGCTGTGTGGGTGCAGTGACCTCCGTAATGCTTGTCCACTGAAAATGGGGTCAGAGAACACTGGTAACACCCTGGAACATTTTCAGTGTGCAGGACTGCGATTTTAATCCCTGCAGTCTTGCCCCAGTCTGGTTGCATTTTTCCCCACTGCTTCTGTCCTGTAAATCCGGCCGTCCGAGGCCGTCTGGCCGTCCGAGGCCAAGTCCTCCTCAGCTGCGTGGCCCAGTGTGTAGTAGCTGCAACTGCTTTGATCAGTTGTGCGCTGGGTACTTTGTTGTATTTTCTGCCCTAGAATTCAAGCTTCGTGGAGGTGGGGACCTGCTGTGTTTTGTTCGTGGTTATCTTCCTAGGACCTAGCATGCTGTAGTCACTCAATAAAAACCTGTCCAGTGAGCAGGCTTCTTGTGTTCATGTTGTGGCTTCATCTCTGGCAGAGTCAAAGTTGGGTCCCTGCATGGGCCTGGGAGTCATCCTGGTCCCCTCAAGCCGGCTACCTCCTCCCACCCACCCAGCCATGCTCTGCAGCTCAGTTTGGGCTCCAGACATTGCGAGCCATGTGTCTGACCCCGGACCTGTGTGCTATATATATATATATATTTTTTTTTTCTTTTTTAAATGTGCTCTATCCCTAAGTGGACATAGGAGAAGTGTGGGTGTAGTACACCGCATTACTGTGACCGCATGGTCACCCTCTAGATTTGCACTGCCCAGTACGGTGGCCACTTGCATCAGTATTCCAGGTCGTCTACCATGTTCCCAGAGAGCACACCCGGCTCACAGCTGTGCACTGAGCAGGGAACCCTGGGCATTTCCCCCTACAGACAGTGCTGTGCGTGTCTCTGGCCTCGGGCCGCTGCACAGAGAGGGGTGTGTGGCTGTGTGTGTGTGAGCAAGCACTGTGACCAAGGGCACGATGCCGCCTTGTCCATGATGGCCCTAAGAGCTTGCTGCCCTCTCTGCCGCAGGTCTCCAGGTGTAGCATGGACCCGGTTGCCACTCACAGCTGCCACCTCCTCCAGCAGCTGCACGAGCAGCGGATCCAGGGCCTGCTGTGCGACTGCATGCTGGTGGTGCGCGGCGTCTGCTTCAAGGCGCACAAGAACGTGCTGGCCGCCTTCAGCCAGTACTTCAGGTGCGTGGCCCCGCTCCCCGCCCCCTACCCCCTTGTGTGTTTCTGTCCTTCTAGCATATTCAGGTTTATGGGCTTCTTATTTCATTTTAATTTTTACTTTAATGTAGATAATATTGTTACTGTTTTTGTGTTTATAGAGTAACCTGAAAGGGAAAGATGCTCTCAACTAAAATGCATGTGGGGATAATTATTTTGGCACCTGTCTTTCACTTTAATACTTCTAGTTACTATCAGTCCTTTCTCTATAATTCTCTTCCTTTTGGGATAAAATTGACTGAGGAATTGAATTTCTGATACTGATTTTTCTGTGACATCAAGAATGGGGAAAACATCCTGCGTGCTATCATTTTTTATTTTGTTCTTGAGACAGGGTCTCCCTATGTAGTCTAGACTGGCCTTGAACTTCTGCCTCAGCTTCTGAAGTACTGGGATTACAGGCATGGCTACCACATCTGACTCTTTAATTTAAGCATTTTAATTTTTGTTTCTTGTGCGAATGTTCTAAAAAAATTTTTAAGTTTATCAACTTACAATATGGTTGTAATCGTTTTTGCTTATATGAAAGATTTATAAATATCAAATAATTCTGAGCAGTTGTGTTTCACTATATTGAACATTATTATGGTAAGTATTCTGTATGTTATTTTTCTGGTTAACAGGTTAATTTCTTTAAAAAAAAAAAAGAAAGAAAGAAAAGAAACACACAGCCTCCTTGTTAGAAGCACTGTCGTTTCCGGAGCGCTCTGGTGAACAGCATGTGGAGGGCGATTTGCTTTTCCCTGCTGGTCCTGGGTCCTGAAGCGGAGCCTCAGCTCTGCCCATGCTGCATGCGTGTCCTAGCACGCGTGTCTTTTCAAACCAGCTGGCTCCCAAGGCCGCGCGCTTTCCATCCCTGTGCAGAGCGGTCCCCAAGCTGGGCGTGGGCATGGCAGGCACCTGTTTCTTCTGTCCTCTGGGAACGGCTGGGTCTCACCGTCATGACACACTGGCTGCTGTGAGCTGAGACGGGCAGGCCCAGAGCCTTTCAGGGAGGACAAGTGACTAGATTTGACACAGCGCCTTCACAAGGCAGTCTCCCTGGCTGGGCTTCCAGTGTCACATGCGGTACCGACTCATCCTCCTGCAGGCTCGGCTGTGCCCAGAACAGGGCTGAGCTTCAAGGTGCCTTTACTCCTTCCAGAACTCGGGCCATTTCTTACTGTTGGTTCCGAACACTGAGTTGCCCAAACACCTACCAGCCCAATAAACTGTGGGTTACAAGTGGCCATGTACTGGAGGTTACTTTGAAATAGCAGTTTTTGTTTTTAGAAGTTACTGAGGCACTTAGACATAAAAATATTTGTGTACATGTTGTGTGGCCTGGAATGTATCACTTGTCAGACGAAACATGCAATATTAAATGAAAACTTAATTTAGTGTACATTTAGAAAAATATTTAGAATAATCATGTATGTTACACAGATCATGTTTAGAATAGTTTGCAGATCTTGATTTGTGGTTTATCAGCCACATTACTGTGTAGTTATGATGCATAAATTCAGTGACTATACTTCAGATACTTACTTGGACTACAAGCACTTACAAGCACTACTTACCTCATTTGAATTGCTTCACCGGATGGTGTGGTAAAGTGGTATAAAGATTAAGGCATGCTTATGATAAACCGGGCGGGATGGTGATGCGTAGTCCTAGCAGTCCAGGAGCCGAGGGAATCTCAAGTTCAAGATGGCCAGGGCAACTTAGCAAGACCCTGTCTCAAAATTTAAAAAGGGCTGAGGATGTAGCTCTGTGCAGAGGCCCTGGGTTCAATCCAGGGCCTTAACAGCATCGCACTGTGAAGTGTTCATATACGAATGCTGTGCACGGGAGGGTGCGCGCTGCTCACGGTGTAAACAGGTCTCCCTTCTGTCGTCAGGAGCCTCTTCCAGAATTCCTCAGGCCAGAAGAGCGACGTTTTCCACTTGGATGTGAAGAACGTCAGTGGCATAGGGCAGATCCTTGACTTCATGTACACCTCGCACCTCGACCTCAACCAGGACAACGTCCAGGTCATGCTGGACACAGCCCAGGGCCTGCAGGTTCAGAACGTCCTCAACCTGTGTCATGCCTTTCTGAAGTCAGCCTCTGCGGAGCAGCCGCCCGGCCTGCCCTGTGGTAGCTCCTTCTCCCTGCAGGGCACGCTGCCCCCCGATGCCACCTGTGTTCTGAATGAGCACTACCCGCCACCCCTCCTGCCCGAGTGCCCAGCAGAAGCCCCGCACGGCAAGGTTCTGGAGGACATGCACGCGCCAGCCCTGCCTGTCGGGCTCCATCATGCCACGGGAGAGATGGCCAAACAGGCCTCTGAAGCGCTGGACGGCAGCTGCCCCGAGCTGCCTGGCAAACAGTCCAGTTACTGCTACAAGCTCCGGGACTTCTACAGCAAGCAGTACTACAAGCAGGCTGCTTGTCCTGGCCACGAGCGGGCGGCCGAGCAGCCCTTTGCTTTCCCCTCCTCCACGGACCTCCCCGCAGTGGAGACCCAGCCATGTGCCGTCGGCCACTCCGAGGGCCTCCTGGAGTCCTCCGAGCACCTGCCCTCCGCCTTCCTGGCCCCACCACTGAGCGACGCTGCCCCCGACCCTGACCCCGACCCCGATGCTGACACCCCTTGCCAACAGCCGACCAAGCAGATGCGGCTCAAGAAGGCCGTTCACCCGAAGAAGCTCAATTTCCTGAAGTCACACAAACTGGCAGAGCGAGTGTGCGAACCCAAGTCAGGTGACGGCTTAACCACGGGGACAGAATCCGCCGGTGAGAACACGGGAGAGGACACCGGCAGCCACGGCGCAGAAGCAGAGGCAAGCGGGGCCCTGAGCTCCGAGCCGCTCCGCGGTGGCCCGGAAGTGGAGGTGCCCGAGGCGCCGGCCGCTCTAGAGGAGCAGTCCCAGAGCCTGCAGCCCCAGAGGCAGTACGCGTGCGAGTTGTGCGGGAAGCCGTTCAAGCACCCCAGCAACCTGGAGCTGCACAGGCGGTCACACACAGGTACACGGACCTGCAGGCCCGGGAAGGAGGAGCGCGGGTGTGCGGCGCCCCTGCCCGTGCTTGCTCCCCTCTCTTGAAGTCATCGGTATCTGTAAATGAAACTTAAGGTCATGGCGGTGCACACCTGTCATTTCAGCATGATTTAGGAGGCTGAGGCCAGGGTAGGGTCTGGAGTTAGGACAAGCGTGGTCTATATAGTGAGTTCCCAGCCAACCTGAGCTGCACGAGACCCTACCTTACACGTGCGCGCACACACACACACACACGAGAGGCCATTAGCTACTTTTTGCTGTATACTTTTGGTGATGTATCGTAAAGATCTAGAAATGGTTTTATAGAAATTCTTAAAAGGATGACAGACTTCGTTACTTTTTCTTTTTCCTTTGTTTTTTTAGGTACTGGAAATCAAACCTAGAGCAGCACATGGGTTAGGCAGGCACTGTACCGCTGACTGTGTTCCTGCCCTTTTTTACAGTTTTGATCAGGCTTTTGCTAGGTTGTGTAGACTGACCTCAAACACATGAGCCCCTGCCTCAGCTGCCTGTGTGGCTGGAGTCACAGGCATGTGCCACCGCACCTGGCCATGGTGGCGCCCTTTCCATGTTTCTTTCAGTGACGGTTCTATGGAATGAACTAGCCCATCTCTAAACAGTACGGGCAGGGATTTCGGTACACTCAGGTTGTCTAAAGCAGATAAGCTTTGTTCAGCTGTTTAGTTGTTAGTTTATTTAGTTTCTCTAGAGTTAGATAAAGCTTATTTTTATGTTTTGCTTTTACTTTGGTACCAGGGATTGAACTCACGACCTCAAGCTTGCCAGGCAGGCGCGTATGCCACTGAGCTAAATCCCTGTCTATTTAGCTTATTTTAAAAGATACAACATAGGTTAACTTAGTTTGAATAATTCTAAAAGTTCTCCAGGAAGTAATTTGAATATCTGATTTGAAAGATAGTGATTTGGGAGGGAGGAGTTAAACTTTTAAATAGGAATTAGGTTTATTTGATATTTTCAAATAAAAATTTCATTTTAAACATTGAATGTTCAATGTTTCATTATCTTAATTAATTCCTTCTCCCCTTTCCCAAAAGGTTTTTATAAATATTGTACATGTGCAAGGCTCTGGGTTCAGTCCTCAGTACGACCAAGAATACAAAGGTATTACACAAAATGTCCTCATCACCTTGTAGAATACCTGCAATTTACCTTCCCTCCTGTAATTCAGCGTGACTTTACACGCGTCACACACTAGCTGTGACAGCACGCGGCAAGATTCTCCCCAGCCCCTGAGTTCATGGCATTTACTGACGTGTGTTCTCTGGGCACTTGGAGTTCTACTTCGCTGAGGTAATTACCTCCCCAGTAGGCTCTTGGGAGATTTCATTAGTACTTGAGGAAGCCCTGTATAAATTTTAGTGCATTTGAATACTAAGTATTATCTTTATTACTGCTAGTTCAAAATTACTCCACTTGAAAGTATCTATTACAGATTTAGTTTTGCTGTGAAAGAAGACAATGTCTGCTTATATTTCCTATGGCCTGATGACACGTATTCATATGTCGCAGTCACTTGTTTTCATTTCACCATGCCGTGGAATCCTAAGTGTAGCCCACAAACAAAAGCTTGCCAGGGCCTCAACTTTTAAAAGCACTGTAAGGGGCACCTGAGACCCTAGGGCTAAGACCTCCACAGGATCATTACCTTGGTCAAGACTTTGGGTGACTGGCGACCTCTCTTTTCTCAAATTTTTGTATCTTTTACAGGGACTTTTTCATTGTAAGCCCAGAAATTTCAGTCCCAAAACACACATGTAATGTGATTATAGTCGTTCGGGGCCAAGGAAACCATTAGACATTTTCAGGAAACACTCAGAGTAAGAGGAGCCCAGTGTGAGCCCAGAAAGCTGCCCGCCAGTTCCTCCCAGCTAGGGGAGCCACAGGAACACAGCAAGGAAGGAGACCAGTCTGACTGCGGGGTTTTAAAACCTTTTGACCAGGGAGGTGGGTGTTCTCGGTCTGTTCATTAGGGTGATGGAGAGGAAAGGCAGCGCCTTGGGCTAACTTCTGCAGACCCCCCTCCCCCCGAGTAGCTGTGTGTCTCGTGGCAGCACGCTGCTGCCCGCTGTGTCCCATCCCATCCCATCCAGCAGTGCAGTACTTACTGCAGTCAGGGAGGCCGCAGACTGAGGAGCACTGCTCCCCCTGGGAAATCCCGTTTCCTCTCACGAACACGACTGCTCGGAGGCCGGCGTGGTGGAGAGGGCGTTTGCTCCCATCACTCACGTTTCAGGAGGTCCCATTGCTGGGGCTCCAGTGTCTGCTGCGAGCTGGTTTCCTAGCCTTAGGAGTCAGCAGTCAGATGAGATCTGGCTGAAGGAGAAGACTGTCCAAACCTGGGTGTGCTCTCAATGAGATAAATACGTTGTACTGCACACA
This sequence comes from Dolichotis patagonum, assembly GCA_004027295.1. NCBI lineage: Eukaryota > Metazoa > Chordata > Mammalia > Rodentia > Caviidae > Dolichotis > Dolichotis patagonum. The sequence goes on from PVJX010000687.1 coordinate 56,390, forward strand.
CCACAGCTTCATATTTAGAGAACAGCGCGATTTGCTTTTAGAGGGAAAAGCATATTGGCTTCCCTTTTGTCATCTGTAAATCTCAGGGAGAGATGTAAGTCTAAGAATCAGAGATGCCTGTTGTCCTACTGTGGGGTAAAAACGCGGTCACTGTGCAGCATTACTGTGAATGAGTTTCGATTTTACAAACTTGTTTTGTTTTCCTTCTAGGTGAGAAACCTTTTGAATGTAACATTTGTGGGAAACATTTCTCTCAGGTGGGAATACTCTTATTTGCTGTTAATAATTGGAAACCTGAAAACCAGGTTATATTTTTAGCTCAGTGTTGATTTTTTGTACAAATAAGATCCACTTTTGTACAAGAGAAGCCTCAATCATATCTTAAAGACCTCAGACTAAATTAGGAAATACTTTTCAAGAAATTGAAGTTCACGCAGGTTTCTGTCCCTGGCGGGGGGCGTTTGCTGTCTGAGTTCTCTCACCTTTGCCCTTGTCCAGGCTGGGTGCGGTGCGTACAGCTCATCTTCTCTTGTGTGAATAAAGTTCCTAGAATGCCACACTGATTTCCCAGGTTACAGATCCTGCTGGGCTAGATCCAGGGTAAACAAACGGTTTTCTTATTCTTCCTGGGACCACTGATTTTAGGGTGCTGGGAAAAATAAGAGTAAACAACGTCGCCTCCCTGCCGTTACTGCTCTTGCCGCTGACTTCATTAAGGCCAGTCTGGGTGTGCACTTCACTTTCGCATGCAGCATTTATTATTGGCAGGCACCGTGCTAGGCACTAGACACAGAAATGTAGAGACTGAATGTTTTGTAGAAAACGTCCAAAGTGATTGCCTGGCTTGCGGGCACCCGCCTGTCTGATATAGGAGGTCCCTCTGTCCCCATCCACGGCTAGGCCCTGGCTCCCAGGTGAACAGACAGTTGGCAGCTGCCCCCTGGATGGGAGCACAGCTCCGCAGAGGGCAGTGGCGGGTTCAGTGCCGACACAGCATGTGCACACGGCCTTGGCAGTGCGTGCCAGTGCCACTCACCCCAGAAGTGGTAGCATGGATGGCAGGTCCAACGAGCATGGAATTAGTGGGTGCCCTTGTGCCATGCACCCCTCACCCAGCACTGCAGCTTCCCCCTTACCCATGCCTTCGGGATCAGTTCCACCTCCCACACTCCAGACGCGAGGGCTTTGCTCTCGCTGGTATCCCGAGTCGAGTCCTCACCCCGCATTCTTCCTGTGCATGACAGCCCTGTCCCCGGCGGTGAGCCTGTCTGGGCTAGGGCCCTGTCTTAGTCATCGGGACGCCTTATGCCTGGCTGGCTTCAGCTCAGTGCTGACCCACCCGCACCACGTTCTGCTGGGGACGCTCCCTCCTTCCTGCCAGTGGCCTGGGCTCAGGTTCCAGGCCTGCCTCTGCCGGGCTTGCTGCCTGTGCCATTGCGTCCGTCACCAAGGGTGTAAGACTGCTAACGTTGACAGAGGTAATGAGATGCCTGTTCCACAGCGTAGTCTGGGGAGTATCACTCTTCCTTCTCCTGTCACCTCCCCACCCCACCACTTCCATCTTATCACCGTGGTGTGGCCTGAAGGTCTTACAACCTGGGTTCCTGGCCGCTGGTCATGAGCAGTCACAGCATCTCTGATTCTTGGAACCAGGAGTTACCATGTCATGGGACTGGCACAGAGGTCCAGTGCAAAGCCCAGCATGCAAACCCCTTCCGCAGTCACTGACGACACTGCCGTGCCGCTCCAGAGCCTTTCACGGCCTGCGCTGGAGACCCCAGGAAAGAGCCAGTCAGGATCCTGGCCCCCGCCCCTCCCTCCTCCGCTGTGGCACCCTCCAGGGTGCAGATCCTCTGGTTCGGAGGGCGCCCAGGGTCACAGTTGTAAATGCAGTTCCTGTCCCGAGCAGGCGCCCTCTGCCTTTGTTCTGGGCCAGTGCCTGAGTCCATTAGGTAGCTTTAGAGCTGCAGTTTCAGACTTACACTCCATTTTCCTAGTCAAGTGATGGAAGTTTTGCAGACAAGGACAGCTGTTCCCAGTGTCCCTGTGTCCATGAGCTGTGCCATGTGCCGGGAGGGGACAAAGTGAAGCAGTATATTGCTGAGATGAACAAATAGCTGCGTAGTGAGTGAGAACACCATCATGGGCGTGCTGTGCAGAGCGCACACAGGAGCAGGGCACTTCCCCGATGCCAGGCTGAGGCTGCGCCCAGCAGGCCGGGCAGGCTGGCAGCTTGTGCCCCAGGCGTGCGGGCCAAGAGTGCCTCCCCCACTCCTGCTGGTCCCTCGATGCATGTGGCCTGCCGGGTACACTTTCATGGGGCAGCTTCCTAAAGGCTTTCCCCACGAAGATGTGAAAGGACTGAGAATGCAGTCCCTGGTGGGGTTAGTCTTTGATTAGAAGTGACTCGCACAGTGGCCCATAAGCTGAAGATGGCTCACGTGGTCCTAAACTGCAGGATGGGCAGACGCGTTACTGGAACCTGCACTGCTGGCCGCTGTCCTGTGCTGTGCCCGTGTGAGCACCCAGGTCACCCAGTGCCCCCAGGACAGCTGGGGAAGGAGCAGAAAGGTGACAGGTGCAGAAGGGTGTGTTCTGGGAGGCAGGGGCAGCCTGGAGGCTCAGGGCTCCAGGGCCCCATGCCATGCCCAGGGTGCCACAAAGCCAAGGGAGGCAGCTGCTGGGACTCAGGGCTACAGGTGTAAGGAACAGGCCAGGGGATCCCTCCTCCCAGCTGTGGCAGAAGTGCAAAAATAAAGCCCTCCAAGTGCGCCGAGCCTCCCACCTTCTCAGCGTCACTGGTCAGGTGGCCTTTGATAGGTATTTCCGAGATGCGCTGCCAATGAGCAGTGGCAGGCACAGACCAGTTAGACCTCTAGCAGATGGGTGGCCCTGGCGGCACTTGTTCTGACTGACTGTTACTGATAGCCGTTCTGTTAAAAGCTCTCTGCCTCACCAAGTTCTGCCAAACTTTTGTCTTTAGTTATTGAAAGTCAATGTAAGTTTTTGCACTGCTGCATTTACCATAGCTGTAAACGTAGCCTCTGACGCAGTGCTTCCCGGGCCTGGCAGACACCGTGAATCCCCACAGACAGCATGTTTCCTACCCGTGAGTTTCTAGTCATGGTGAATGTCAGCTCCATCCTCAGACCTACGACCGTAAACCTCCGACTCTGACTTGAAACAGTTTGCAGAATAAAAGGTGCAGTGGCTGGGTGTCGTCCATTCTTGCTGCTGGCTCTGCTGTGTTATCACCTGTGGTACAGCTCTTTATTTGTAGGGGCCTTTTTTCCTTTTTGTGGCAAAGGAACACTATAAAAAGTTAAATGGGGAAGATGACAGCCTGAGACTGCTGAGTTAGAGCAGTGGAAGGTTTTGTTTCCCAGTCCTAATTGGAAACATCTCTCCCAGTACTTTTGAAATTAATATCTGAGGCCTTTGCAGTTTTAATTGTGCTCTCCTTTAGAACATTTAACATTGATCTCCTATTGATTCATACATAGAAATCTATTTGGTGATCTCCATCTTAGTGTTGTTCTTTGCAAAGCCCTGCTGGCTTCAGAAATTAGGGACACAGAAGGCCCTGCCACGCTGTGATGCTCCTGATTTGCATTTTTGCACAAAGGTAAAAATGATGAACCTTCCTGGCAGAGCGTGGTCTCCTGTCCTGCCGGGGAAACGCTTTCAACCAGCGTGGCTCCTTCGTGAACAAAATCGTGTTCTTCAGGGGAAAAAAACCAGCACTGTGGTGAATATGGAAATAAGCATGCACAAGTGGTTTTTACTCTTTCGAACTGACACTGCACATAGATGATCCAACTACATCAAGGTCCATTTAAGATAGAGGCGTGGGGACCACAGCCACCTCCCCAGGGCAGCCACGTGTAGCAGAGGGCTGGGCAGGGGCAGCACCGCGCTGGCCCTGCCACTTTGCCTACAGTGTCTCCTGGGCTGTGCCTGCTTCTTCTCCATTTGAGGCTGGGCTGGAGCCTGGCCAAATCTGTGTGTGGATTTGTATGATTTAGGAAAAAGAAAGTAAGAAACCTTTTGTTATGGGCGCGCTGTTCTTTCCTCTCTCTGCAGGCAGGTAACCTGCAGACTCACCTCCGCCGGCACTCTGGGGAGAAGCCCTACATCTGCGAGATCTGTGGAAAGAGGTCAGTGCCTCCTCTGTGTCCTGTCGCTGTCACACAGGGGCACCTGCAGCCACACACAGCACAGGGACAGCCGCGCCCTCGGACCCTTCATGTGACATACGCCAGTCAGAGGAGAGTTGAATTCAGAGAAAGGAGATCTAGGCCAGGAGTCTCAGGAGGGAAATGGGACTGCATGAGAACTTTCACTCTTTCCAAAAATGTCCATAGAGGTAGACTGGTGTCCCCATGGAGGGGACGTCTAGGAGGGGAAACGAGTGCCGAGACATAAGGGGGGGGGGACGGCAGAAGCAGGCCTGGATGGAGGGCCCACAGCAGGTGTGATGGGGGTGGCATCTGGTTTCTGGGCCTTGCCAGGTGCACTTTACAGACCTGGCCACAGACTCCGACCCCACAGCCAGAACAGGTGGGGGCAGCTTGAGTCCTCTGCGCATACCCAGTCCTCCTGGGGACACGGGCCGTAGCTCACCCCACACCCCGCACCTGGCTGCTTCAGGGCTCAGGCGCTGCTGTCTCACCATGGGGTTGGACTGACAGCAGCCAGGACAGCTGTCACGGGCCGGGCAGGCGCCCCGCTCCTGTTTGTCACTCCGCGTTCATCCACTGCCGGATGTCTACTTGGTGCTGTGCAGATGCTCTGCCTCCCGCGCGCTGGGGTCCGAGGCGGCATGGCCCGGTGGCACCCAGAGTCCTCGCCGCAGCATGCCTAGGGCTCAGTTCACGGCTTCCTGCTGCCTGTGGTAGGGGACGGGACAGGGACATGCTGAGCCAACCACACCCGCTGTTCTGCTGCGGCTGTCTGAACCCTAAAAGCCAAAGTCAGGTCGGGGGTCATCAGCCCAGGCCTGGGGGCAGGGACCAGCTGCCGCCCAAGCTGTCCTTCTCCCCAAGGGCTCTCCAGTGTCATCTTCCCAGTGCTGAGTTTCCTGTAAAATCATCTCTGCATGTAGCAGCTTCCTCCAGGCCAGAGCACGCGCTCCTGTCGTGCACAGGAAGCAGCACAGACTTCCACACCCGGGGCCAGGTCGGGCGCCGGACTCATCAAGGCGGTGACCGTCTCCACACTCGTTCCCGCCTGGGAGGCCCCACAGCAGTGTGCGGTCAGCTAGGTGAGGTGGCAGTTGTCACCCGGTGTGCAGCAGTGCCTTTTCCCTGTCCATTCTTCTGTGGCCCCGTCACAGGGCTGGGCATGGTGGCCCCAGAAGGCGAGACTGGCTCGTTCTGTGGAGTGGCTAGGGGAGCAAAGCACAGCTTCCTCGGGGCCTCCACAGCTGCTGTCCCGTGCTCCAAGTGTCCAGAGCCCCTGCATGCCTGTGACTAAGCTGGGGACAGTGTCCCTGTCCTCTGCACTGTGCAGCTCCTCTGCGGGTCTTCTTAGCCCCTAAGGAAGTGGTGCTGAGCTGTGAGGCGTCTGGTCTTGTGCTGGATCAAACTTGATGAAGCCAGACAGGAACATGCTTTAAAAATGAATCCCACCTCATTTCCGACTTTCCTTACCCAAGAAAGAGAGCGGGGAAGCTGTTTCTTGTGGATCAGGCATGGCAGCAGCAGGGGAGAGGGCCGGAGGGAAAGAAAGACCCTGTCTCTTGCCGCCTCTTAGCTGAGTTCTCCAAGTCCCTTCCAGGTTTGCAGCCTCTGGCGACGTACAGCGTCACATCATCATCCACTCGGGGGAGAAGCCACACCTGTGCGACACCTGCGGCCGAGGTGAGGCTGGGCACGCACCCCCACCCCGCCCCGCCCCCGGGGAGACTAGGCCGCAGGCGCCACCACCCCCTGCTCACGCCCGCTGTCCCGCAGGCTTCAGCAACTTCAGCAACCTGAAGGAGCACAAGAAGACGCACACGGCCGACAAGGTGTTCACCTGCGACGAGTGCGGCAAGTCCTTCAACATGCAGCGGAAGCTGGTGAAGCACAGGGTGCGGCACACGGGCGAGCGGCCCTACAGCTGCTCGGCCTGCGGTGAGTGCGGCTGGGCGGGGCTGTCACGTGGCGTCCCAGGCGTCCCGGGCGAAGAGCAGGTGGGCGCTCCAACACCTCTGACCCCAGCACTGGGGCGGAGATCGGACTGTCCTGGAGCTGCGTGGGAAGGGGCAGCTGCAGCTGGTGTCACAACCCTGGCGACAGCCGCGTCTCGGCCGCCCATGCTGGCACGCAGTACTCAGGCGGCCACGCGCCATCCCGCGCGCGCTCTCAGACGGTACTGCTTCACTCACACTCTCAAACCTGAATGCGGCCGCAAATCCCTAATGCTAGAGACCTGTTCCAAATCGTTACCCAGCAGGACCCACGACTGTGCCAGGCACGGCAACTATGCAGGAAGCAGAGGGAGGTGCTCCCCGCCCACGAGCCCTGGCTCGGACCCCAGGCTCGGCTTTGGGGGGGGGGGCAGCGTAGAGTGTTTTTGCCAGACAGGACTGGCGTTTTCACCAGCCTTGAGATAATTGTCCCGTAACATGGAATGAAGCCATTTCCCATGACCCTAGAGGGTTTCATGTGTTTATCAAGCTGTGGAACCTCCACCACATTCTAATTTTAGGACCTTTCGGCAGCCTAGCAGGCACCCTGTGCGCCGTAGTGGTTGCTTTCTTCCTCTGCCCCAGCCGCCTGTCCCCTCTCTGTGACCTGCCGTGCTGGGTCTTTCTGTACCAGGGTCAGACGGGCTGAGGTCTTCGCAGCTCTTCCTCCGCTGCACACGTCCAAATCTTTGTGGACGGTGTTTGCGTGGCTTGAGCTCTCGTTTCCCCACGGCGTAGCCAGCTGGCTTCTCTCTCTTACCGGGCCTCCTCTTGCTCTGATTCCAGCACAGCCCCCTGCAGTCGCCCCCTCCCCTCCTTCACCTGCCCTCACACGGATGTGCTTTGCTCATCCTGGGCCGGGCAGCCATCTCCTTTGGGGGGCCTGGGCTCCCACTGCCCTGCCAGGGTGCTCTCCCAGTGGCGTCGGAGAGGCAGTGTCGGGCAGAGCCTCCACTGTGCCCTCTGCATGGTGGGGACCAGGACGCCCAGCCCCACGCGCCAGGCACGAGGGAGAAGTGCCTCCCTCCTCTCCTTCCCAGCTGCACTCAGCTCTGACGCAAACTCACGCCCAAGGAGGGCCCTGAGATTGCCTGCCCTCCCTGCCCAGCGGTGCCAGCTGTGAGGGTGTCCTGAAGACACAGGGAAACAAAGGCTTCTGTGCCAAGGTGTCATGCGCTGCACTGCAGGTCACAGTGGCCAGGCTGAGCGCCGCACCGTTAGGAAGGTTCCAGACCAGGAACCAGCGTGCACCTGAGCACGGCGCTCAGGCTACACAAAAACCTGCGACGCTGGCGTCACACACACGGGGCAGAGCGCACACAAAGTGCAGATGGAGTTCCAGGAGGGCGGCAGGGCACCCCGGGGTTGAAGGCCAGGTGTTCTCAGCCACTGACCGCTCAGAGGCTGACGTGTGGAGGGACAGAGCGGGCAGCTCCGAGTGGTGCCTCGCAGGCCCGGAGGCGCCTTGTACTCAGGCCCTTTGTAAGCAGTGGCCCCTTCAGAGAGTGAGTTAGGTTCACTTCTCGTCTCCCTGCCTAGCCGAACAGCAGCACCAGACCTGGCTGCCTGTCAGGATGCGCTGAGTCTGTGGTCTCACCTCTCCCTAGGAAGGCAGCTTCCCACACACCAGGGACCCTGCCACCCTGGGATGGTGGCTTCATTCCCACACACTGACCTCCGCCTCCCTTCCTTCTAGCCCGGCCCAGGACCACCAGATACTCCGCCCCCTGTGGGGAGGGTGTCCCCTTGGCCACAGCCCACGGCCACTCCCCAAATCTAAGAAAAATCACAGCCCTTCCAGTCCCCCACAGTACGCCCAGCCGGTTCCTCAGAGGGTCACTCTGCCCGGCTGGGGCAAGATCCACAGTCCACACACCCTGCAGCTTGGTGCGCACGGATGCCGAGCTGACCCCAGGAAACTCCCGGCACTGCCCCCTGGGAGCACCGGAGCACCCAGACAGCTCCGGGACTGACCCCACCAGGACACCTGGGACTCACCACACACGCACCTGCACAGGAGCAAGGGCACAGCCTGGGGGAGTGTGCTACCTGTTAAAGGTGTTCCTGCTCGACCCTGTGCTGTAGACTGAGCCCGAGCCTGCCCTGCTTTCTTTCCTTCAGGAGACAGGGTCTTGCTAAGGGACTGTGTTGCCCAAGCTGGGCTCAAGTGTGCCATCCTCCTGCCTCGGCCTCCCAGAGCGCTGGGATTCCAGGCGTGCACCGCCACGCTGGGCTAGGGGAGCTTGTTTCTGTGTTAGCAGATTGGCTGCGAGGCTGGGGAACACTGGAATGAAAGGGATGGGGCGCTGCGGGTCCCACCGGGTCCCACTGGGACATAAGCAGTGGACACGCAGGCTGCAGGTAGCAGGGGTGCGGGGACCCACCACAGGCCGAGCTGGAGGAGACCGGAACTGAGAGGCCCCTCCCTGAGGTGCCCCAGCGGGTGTCTGCCCCTAGCGCCCCTCTCTGTCCCTGCAGGGAAGTGCTTCGGGGGCTCGGGCGACCTGCGCAGGCACGTGCGCACGCACACCGGGGAGAAGCCCTACACCTGCGAGATCTGCGGCAAGTGCTTCACGCGCTCCGCAGTGCTGCGGCGCCACAAGCGCATGCACAGCAAGGCGGGCGGCGACGGCAGCCCCGACGCGCTGCGAGGGCTGGGCCCGGCCGTCGAGGCGCCGGACGCGGACAGGTCGCGGAGCTCGGACTCCTGCTCCCAGGACGTGGCCGGGACCTTGGTGCCGGGTCCGGGCAGACTCCCCAGCCACACGGCCGACACCTCCATGCCAGAGTTCGAAGGGCATGCTGCGGAAGGCAGCTACTGTAAACTGCGCACTGCGGTCCCCGCCCAGGGCACGGGCGTGCAGGAGAAGGCGAGTCCCAGCCTAGAGCCCGGCAAGCTGGCCCCGCCGCCCGCCTATGCCTACGCGGACGTGGGCGCCCCTGCCGGCGGGGATGGCCCGCCGCTGCAGGCGGACGGCCTGTGCACCATCCGCTCCTCCCTGGCCTCCCTGGACAACCACTGCGGGGACCCGCTGGGCAGCCGCATGGCTCCCGCTGCCTACAGGACCTCTGAGGGCCCGTTCTTCTCCAGCATGACGCTCTGGGGGCTCGCCATGAAGACGCTGCAGAACGAGCACGAGCTGGACCAGTGACCCGCGCCCCCTCGACGGCAGCCCTGGGCCTGAGACAGACGCCGAAGTGTCAGGCACTGTACATCGGGGTCCTTTACGACAGTTATAGGAATTCAGATGGTATTTTTACAGGACTGAAATTCACAGCATTTGTACTTTAAAAATTTACACAAATTCTATTTGTATATGAAACTCCTAATTTAACTTGAATAAATGAAATTTGGTTTTCTATCTAATATGTTTTATCCAGCATTTTTGTGAATCTGAAGGCCAGAGTGGTATAAAAAGCAACGGCAGCCCACAAAACCCTGGGTTTGACCCTTGGCATTACCAAAGAATAAATAGAAAGCAAAATCCTTGCCGGCGAGCAGGGCTGCGCTGCAGGGGCTGGGGAGTGTGGCCGTGCGCCCCGCTCTGCCGGCCTCTGGCATCAGCACAGCCAAACTCTGGAGCCATGGCCGGGGAGGCCGAGGCCAGCGCCCCGAGCTCCCCCAGGCCGCTTTCTCCAGCGCGGGTGCGCAACTGCCAAGGCCCAGACTGTCTCGTCTCCTACGTGGGGAACCTGCCCCATGTCTGCCGGGACAGGGCTTCTAAACGTGCATGTGCTATGGACAGGAATAGGACTAACGTTCCCCAGCGCCATGGGTCCCGTGACCCCACCAAGTGGCTGTCGGCGTCTCCGCCCTTCTCCAGTGCTGTGTCCCAGCTGCGGACCCGCATCCCACGTGGCACCTTTCCAGACTCTGCCCACCCCATTCTCCAGACTAAACTCCCAAGAGCTGCCCACTTCCCCTGAAGGCTGGAAGAGTAAGAGTCACACAGGCAGAGGTAACTATCATGTTCCCCCAGTGTGGCCCTTACACCCAGAGGCTTCTCACCGAGCCACATCCACAGCCCTTGGGTACTTCTTTTTTTTTTTTTTTTTTAATTTTGAGACAAAGTCTCTCTAAGTTGTCCAGGCTGGGCTCAGATAGGATCCTCCTGCCTCAGCCTCCAAGAGTGCTGGGACTATAAATTCGCTACCACACCCAGCTTTGAGGTAACTATTATTGAATAAAACCACTTGATGTGGATAATAATTTGATCTTGTGGAATAAAACCTCAGGGGAAATATTCAAAGCAAAGCCTGCCTTCCTTGGTCACACTGTGCCCAAAGCCATACTCTTAAAAAAAATAGAGGAGGCGGATATGTGTGGATGTGGCCTGGTCAGCAAGTTATGTGGCAGTGGCCTGGGCCTCTGTCCAAGAATATGTGTGTGCATGTGCACATGTGTGTGTGTGCACATGTGTGTGTGTGCACGTGTGTGTGTGCACGTGTGTGTGCATGTGTGTGCATGTGCACGTGTGTGTGTGTGTGTGTGTGCATGTGTGATGCTCACACCCACACACATCACTGACCCCAGTCAGAAAGGAGGATGGGCTGTGGCCCAGCTCCACCCCTAGGTGGCAGTGACAAACGCCCTTCTTTAGGGTATTTGGTGTCCTGACTGGAATTTCAACTCCACTGCTCTCTGATGAAGAGCCTGTGACACATTCCTACTGCCCAAGAGTCTAAAGGTGTCGAGCACTGCCGTCAGGAGAAAACTGGGAGACAGAAGCCCAGGGTATCAGAAACCCCCCAGCACTGGAAGGCACCTGAGAAATCCCTTTCACGGGGCCAGCTCCCTGTGAGCCAGCTGGATGGTGGGAAGCCAGGCAGTGCTGATTCAGCGGGCCAGGACCAGGGCCAGGAAGCTGCCCGATAGCAGGATTCCCAGGAGCTGTGGAGGCCAGCGGTGCAGGGCAGCAGCTGGACGGATCTGACCTGTGTTAAGGCCTTCATCACGTGGATGCCCTGGCACGCGAGCTGACACGCCCAGTGATGGTAGCAGAGACAAGCCCTGCCTTTCGGGTGCCAGGGGTGATGGGACACACCCTACACAGATCTGTGTGTTTAAAGCTCATCAGAGCCCTGTGAGAAGGGTCATGTGGGGAAAGCTACTCCATGAGAGGCCAAGGACCTGACCCAGCCAAGGAGGGACAGTTAGGTCCCAGGTCCCCTGGTGGCTGAGTGGCAAAGGCCAAAGCTAGGATCAGACCCAGGGAATGGAAGGCTGGGCTCCCTGCTGGGTGGTTGACGGGTCCAGAGGACACTTTGCGAGGTTAGGGTGTAACTCAGCAATTGAGCTCTTGCTTAGCATGCTCAAGGTCCTGGGGCCCATGCAGCACTTAAAAAAACTAAACACACAGACAAAAAACTTGCTGTTGCAACATATATGAAACTTGAAACTCTCCTTCCTGCAGCAGTTGGATTTCCCGCACTGCCACAAAATACCTGAGATAAATCCACTTAGAATGTGACTTACTTTGTTTTGGTGGCACTGGAGATTGAACTCAGGGCCTCACACGTGCTAGGAAAGTGCTCTACCACTGAGCTCGCCAGGAGTGTGGCACAGGCCTATAATTTCAGTGCTCTAGAGGACTGAGGTAGGACTGCAAGTTTAAGCCCAGCCTGGGCAACCTAGTGACTTAGGGAGGCACTGTTTCCAAATAAAAAGTAAAATAAAGCATGGGGGTTGGGGACGTAGTTCAGTGTAAAGGCCCTGGGTTCCATCCCCAGTATTTAAAAAAAATAATAAAGGAAGGAGAAAAGTTTTAAATTGGGTATGATGTTGCATATCCTATAGTCCTGGTTGCTGAGGAGGCCGAGGCAGGAGAAACACAAGTTTGAGGACAATCTGGGCAACTTAGTGAGATCCTGTCTCAAAATTTTAAAATAACAATACAGGCCCGGGGCTCAGTGGTAGAGCACCTGGCTGGGGAGCACGAAGCCCCGGGCGAGATGGGTGGCTACTCCTCTGGTCCACCTCCTCCTCCCGCTGTGTTGCTTGTCTATGTTGCTTGTGCTCAGGGCACTGCTTGCACAGTCTCTGTGTGTGACACCAGAGGAGGAAAGGGCCCTCCTGGAGCAGCACTAGCCCTGCAGGACACAGCCGGGTGCAACTTCCCTGCAGCAGGCGCTGGAGGCCGCCACAGCAGCAGCCACGTCCAGTCAGGCTTCTTCGGTCAGCTTCCCATCACTATGAGAAAATACCTGCGGCAATCAGAGTGCCAAGAAGAAAGGATCCTCTTGGCTCCTGGTTCCAGCCATCCCGGTCACTTGGCCTTGCCGCTGTGGGTCGGGGTCGCTCAGCATTCAGCACCAGCTGGAGAGGGAAGACAGCTCACCTGCTGCGGGCTGGAAGGAAAGCAGAAGGGGCAGGACTTAAGGCACCTGGGAGCCCACACCCCTGCCCTCACTTCCGCCACTGGCTCCGCCTCCTAAAGGCTCCACCCCTCCCCAAAGCGCCCAAGGTGATCCGCTGAGACCCAGCGTTTACGGGAAGTTCCAGGTCCAGACTGAGCTTCTGCCCTCATTCACTCCGGGCGCCTTTTCTTTTAGATGACTTAAATCCTAATAGTTGGACAACAGAGAAAATACAAATAAGGGGAAAAAAAGGAAACAAAGACTGTTTACCCAGAGAGGCTGCTACCGAATATAAATACGACTCCAGGCCTCGTGGGAACAGCCGCAGCTGAGCCCCGGGCCTTTGCATGTCCCACCCTGGACCGCAGATTCAGGCAGCCTGGTCGGGCAGCGCCCCGTCCACACCCGGGTCTCCCTGCGCAGCGTGTCCGGCCCGGCTGCGTGCAGCGACCTCGGCGTGCAGCGCGCTGTCCCGAGCACCCTCTTTGTCCAGCTCTGCTGACCTCCCGTCCGAGCTCCGGCGCGCGGCTCCCGTCCCAATTCCATGCGGGTGTCGGTGCAGCCGCCTCGGCTCAGCGCTCTGCCCAGCAGGTGGCAGCATCGCCACTCACAGAACTGGGCGGGAGGAAATCCAGGCGTTGCCGGCCTGGGGCCCTGCAGAGGACACCGCGTCCTGCAGCCCTGTGCAGAGGACACGGCGGCCCGCGCCCTGCTGTCCCGGAGTCCCGCGGGAAGACTGGGGCAGCATGCCCGGGAAGGGGTCCCTGGCTTATTACTCTCTGACCTTGTCCAGGGCTCTCTGGGTCCCAGACACCAGTGTCTCCACGCTGGGGACGCCCGGCCTCTGCCCTCAGCGCTCAAGAGTTGGGGACAACCGACAGCTGCGTGCCCTCGACCAGGTTCCTCGGGCTCTGGGTCTGCCTGACCCTGGCTACAGACTTTTGATTGATGATTGATGGATAGTTCTTCATTTGTTGCAGTACTGGGATTGAATCCAGGGCCTTTTTACTGAGATACATCCCCAACCCTCTTTAAAAATTTAAGTCAATTTCTTTTTTCCAAGAGAAAGCCTCACTAAACTAACTTGCCCTGGCTGGGGTCCAACTTGCACCCCTCCTGCCTCAGCCTCCCAGAGAGCCAGGAGTACAAGCGTGCACCATCAGGCCCGTTCCAGAAGTTTAAAAATAATTGTAGGCACAGGGAGCCTTGAAAACTATGTGCAGCGTGAGAGGTGCCGGCCCTGGGGCTGTGCACTGTGTGGCCAGGGCCACGTGAAGGTCCCGTCCAGGCACCCCCGGGGGGACAGGAAGCAGGTGAGTGGCTCGGGCTAGGGACACCGGGAGTGGGAGATGACTGCTTGCCGGCCACAGTTGCTGTTGGAGTGACCCACAGCGCTCCTCCCCTGCCCCTGGGTGTGGGTGGTGACTGCATCCGGAGCTGGGGCCTTCAAGGAGGCGTGGAGGCTGAGGGGGCCCTCGGGTGGGGCGGCCCAACTCCCTCTCTCTGTCCCTCTCTCTCTCTCTGGACTTGCATCCTCCACAGGGGTGGGAGGCACCTTCCTTGAATCCCCCCGGGTGGAGGCATCTCATGCACACACAACATGCCTGTGCAGTGTGCCCTTTAAGGGGGGAAGGTAAACTTTGTGCTGTGTCTATTTCACCGCAGTAAACACACTGATAAGGAGCTGCGTCCTGAGGACCCAGTGGGTCCGTCCACCCGGCTGAATCCAGCCTGACAGGCAGGGGCAGCGTGCGACTGGGATCCTGTTATGTTTTGCAGTGATCTGGGTGGAGTCCAGGGCCTTGTGCCTGCCAGACATGTGCTCTACCACTGAGCTGCACACCCCGCCTCCCTCATTTTGTTTTGTTTTGAGAAAAGGTCTTGCTGGATTGCCCAGTTGGCCTCAGGCTTGGGATTGTAAGTCTCCAGCCTGGCCTGACTCTGCCAGCCCCCAGCCCGCATACCAGCAGACTCTCTGCTCTCTGCAGGGAACTCAGCTCAGTGCTCAGCAAACACAGGAAAGGAGGTAAGATAGGACAAGAAAGTTCGCAGGAGCTGGAGACTTCTGGAGATGCCAGGAAACTTACCATGGACACTTCAAAGGACTTGGCCCACTGAGCTGCAGGACTGCCAGAAACCTTTAACCACAGGCGTTCTTTGAGATCTTCCCGCCTAATGTAAGCCCCCTGCCTTCTCTCCATCACTATAAAAGGGGCACACTTCTTTTCGCCCAGGGCAGAAGGTCTCACCATGCTCTGCCTAAACCCGGGCACAATAAATTCCATTCCATGCTGCCTTTACCCAAGCCTGGTGGTCTTTGCTGGTTATTTGTTAGAGAAATCCTTCTGCCTCAGCCTCTTGAGTAGCTGAAATTACAGGCATGCCCCATTACCTTTTTTCTGCTTTTTGCTGAAGAAGTGGAAACAGTAACCACTGGACAGTGTCTGGGGTGGCCTGCAGCCCAGGGCCGGCCTGCGTACTCACCCTGGGTCCCCCACCTCCCGCAGGGACTTTGTGTTAGGCAACGCGGCAGCCACAGGCACATGGTGCAAAGTGCATGGTTCATTGCTGGTCAGTCTGTGAGGAGGGGCAGCTCAGTGCGTCCCTGCTGCGACCCCTACCTTCCTCACGTTCCTCTTCGGCAAATGTTGTGATAACCGTGCCCATCTCAGGGCTGCCGTGATGCTTAGAAGCCTGATTCACTGCTGGGAGATTAACATGGACCTTGCTCATGGTTCTCTTACGGGGGTGTCAGGAAAATGTGGATTTTGACCTCTTTTGCTCACAGCCAACTTCTCCAGCTCGGAGCACTGTCTAAAATAAAACATTCACACAACAGAGTGTTCTGAATGGACAGTGAAGATGGATCTTATGTTAAACCAGATAATTTGGTTGCATTCGTGAGCTTTTCCACCTCTGGGACCTAATACCCGACCCCAGCGATTTACAGCAGAGGTTTAGTTTGGCTCATGGTTTCAGAGGACTAGTCCATGGTCAGCTGGCCCAAGGCAGGACATCATGGTGGAAGCGCCTGAGGGAGCAAAGCTGCTCAGTTCATGGTACCAGGAAGCCGAGTAGGGAACCAGTACCAGAGAGGAAGGGGCCAGACTGAGTCCTTCACCAAAGAATCCACGCCACCAGGACCCTCCAGACGCGCCCGGGAGTGTGCTTTACCAATTCCCTGGGAGGCTCCCGGTCCAGTCACACAGTGACGTTTACTCACCACATTAGTTATTATAATTGCTAAAGTAACCGGTAACAATTGTACCTAAAACTCAAGCAAAGCTTAGTGCTGTTGTGTTGACCTGCCCTGGCCCCAGAGCCATGGTTTGAAACCATGACTCCGATACTTCAAGTTGTGACCTTGCTTGGGAGTAGGATCACTGCCAGTGTCACCTGAAATGAAGTCCCGCAGCGTAGTGTGGGCCTCTGACCCGGTGTCTTTGAGAGAGGAGGGAATTGGGAAACACAGATATGCCCACAGCAAGAACGGGATGTGATGACAAAGGCGGGCATAGCAGGTCAGACCCACAAGCCAAGGAACCCAGACTGCCAGCCCACCGGGCCCTTGGAAGGAACCAGCCTGCCCGCGTACCTTGATCTCCAGCTTCTGTTTCTGGACCTGTGGGAGAGGAGCTTGTGTTATTTAAGCCTCACTCCCTTTTGGTACTTTCTCCTGGAGCAAACCAAGTTACTCATGCTTGCAAGACTGAAATACAAAGTATCAAGGTCTCCTAATCTAATTCACACTATGCAGAGGTGTGCAGAGAATTCCAATTTCTTAATCCTTTCTGAGGCCACGCAGTGTAGAGAAATAAACAAAAATGTCTGGTGCAGTTTAAAACGGGAGAAAGCAGGGAATGGTAGCCCACGTCTGCAATTGCAGTACTCGGGATGCTGAGGTGAGCGGATCACTGCGGCTTCAAGGCCAGCCTGGGCCTCGTGGGAGTGCAAGGGCAGCCCGAGCTACATAGCAAGACCCTGTCTCAAAGACACTAAAAAATAAAGTTGGGGAGAGTGTGAAGGACCCCTCAGGAAGGGCCCACTTTCCCGGCCATCCCCTGCCCCCTTAGTCGTCCCCTAATGTGAATGTGGGGACAGGGACGTGTGTGCAGCCAGCTCATCCTGGGCACCCTCAGCTTGCTTGGAGCCTGAGACCCCAGTGTGACAGCCCTGGGAACCCCTTTCCTGCAGGCTCTGAGCTGGCTGCATGCTCCACCAGCGTGGCTCTGCTGTGTCCCCTCCTTAAGGCCTCCCCCAGCCCCCGGGGAAGGTGACCTGCCCCTTGGGGAGAGTCTGCTGGATCTGCCTTCTTCACTCATTGCTCATTGCTCATTGAGAAGCAGGAACTTAAGTCTCCTCCTCCCCCTCCCCCTCCTCCCTCCCACCCCAAATTACAGCGGCAGCAGAGGCTGAGCGGAGAAACCAGGGTCCATCCAACTCTGTGGCTTCTCCTCCCCACACACCCCGATGTCCACCACCCTCCAGGGCTCCTCCTGCCACTGGCAGCCAGGCCTGACCCACAGTAACCAAAAGGACGGCATTAAGGAATTCTGAAAACCCCATTGCCCAGCCCAGGCCTGCCTTGGGGATCTGTGTCATCGTGGGCTTGCCCACGCCTGCTGGGGTCCTGTAGCCCCTGACCATTACCCACATTACCCACGCGTCCCGCCCCATGCTCTGAACTGCACTCCATGCCCAATCACAGTGGAGGAAGGTCATATGCCAGGATAGGTGGGCAAAGAGAAGCAGGATGAATGATCCCCAAGCCACGCCTTAGACCACCCAAACCCAGAGCGAAAGATGAGCCTGGCCCGGGGCAGGGTACGGGATCCTAGCCTGCCTCGGTGCGTGGCCAGGACAGCTGATCCGGTGTCGGGAGCCCGTTGACAGCTAACAACGGGTGACTCAGTCCACACCCCTGCGGGGAGGCCTAGGGCTGATGAAGCCAGAGCTCCTCCTCTGGCTCCCCTCTCCTCCCTTCCCCTCATCAGGTGACTTACACTTTCTCCTTGCACCAGAATGGGAAGGGACAGCAGTTGTTTCACAGTTGTATAATCAGCCTTTGTACTTTGTACTCCCTCTCACTTTATATGTGTACATATAAATAAATTTACACAAGATATATAACAAACACAAATCGTTCACAAGGAAAAAAATTATTTCTTTGGATTTTTATGACAGGTCTCGCTACGTGGTTTAGGCTGGCTTGGAACTCACTTTGGAGCCCAGGAGCCCAGGCTGGCCTTGAACTGGTGGGTGTCCTCCTGCCTCATTCTCCCCAGTGCTCAGTTACAGCCATGTGCCACCACACCCCCGCAGAAAATGTTTATTAAGGCCTTGGCACAGAATCAGGCATATGACAGCCACTTAATCAATTATAGTTATTATTGTTATTTTTACCCTCTACAAGAACATTTGGGGGCAGAGAATGACTCAAAGAAGCCCAGAACACATCACCGGAGCAGCTGGCCAGGAAGTAACAAGCTGCTTCCTTCCGGGCTGCGAAGGGCCCCTCTCAGATGGGCGACCACAGAGTGAGGGACAGGCGATGTCTTAGTTGCCTTCTCCTTGCTGGGACAGAATACCTAGTACCCAGAAGTTAGAGGAGAGAAGTGTAGCTCACGGTGTGTGGAAGTTTCAGCCCCTCGTTGGCTGGTTCCAAGGTGGTTCCAAGGTAGGGAAGCATGGTAGAGGGGCCTGGCAGAGGAGCAACAGCCCGTGGCAGGCGAGGCAGAGGAGAAGCAGCTAGCCCTCTGGACTTTTGCGCCATCCAGGTTATAATCCCATTGGCCGGTGCCACTCACACTGGGGGCGGGGCTTCCCCTTGTCCCCACCCACCACGATGCTAAACCAATCAGTGTGGGCCATTTCAGTACCACACTCATTAATCCCAGCAGCCTCCTCTGAGCCGCACTGCAGGAGGCTTAGGGGGTCATGGAGACAGGAGCCCTAACAGACAGAAGTCGGGGGAAGGGGCTGCACGGCGGGGCCCTCATCCAGGCTCTGTTCCGGCACTGCCTTGGCTCCACAGTGTTGAGCCCCCAGGGCAGACGTGTGCTTTGGGGCAAACTCCGTGTGGCCGGCACACAACATGCCCGCGCCTTCCAATTCTGGCTTCTCGGTGTCTCTGAGCCGCTGTCCCCTGTGCAGGGTGCAGGTGACTGATACCACACAGCCATCTTGTCTGCTGAGGACGGGCAAATCCCGACCTGTCCAGCAGAGGTGCTGAGGACTGCTCCCCTCCACGTCACCCCCCTTCACTCTGCTCACTTCTCCAGGTCCAGGCCGGCGTGGCTCCGTGGCAGAGCGCTTGCAGAAATGAAAAACCACTACTGATGAAAGATGCGTCTGTTCTTTCAATTTTCCTTTGACCCAAATAAAATGTCTGTCCACTCCCCTCCCCAGTTAATGTGAAAAAATTAAATTGTCTTAATTTTTTTGAGACAGGGTCTCTCTACATAGTCCAGGCTGGCCTTGAACTCACTGTGTGTAGCCCAGGCTGGCCTTGAACTCTCAGGGATGCTCCTGCCTCGGCTTCCCTAGTCATCGCTGGGAAGGCAGGTGTGTGCTACCGCAGCTGGCTCTGAAATCTTTAGCATAAGCCCAGTTTTACTTCTGCATAAGAAGCCTGATTTCACCTTTCTTGAAAGTTACTTTTTAGCATATTTCTGAAAATGAAGGTGTGTCCAGATTTAGAAATGTTCTCTTATTTACTATTTAATGTTGCCTTCTCCTTGCTGGGACAGAATACCTAGTACCCAGAAGTTAGAGGAGAGAAGTGTAGCTCACGGTGTGTGGAAGTTTCAGCCCCTCGTTGGCTGGTTCCAAGGTAGGGAAGCATGGTAGAGGGGCCAATGCAGAGTGCAGGGGCCCGCTCAGCTGCCATGGCAAAGCAAGCATAGACTATGGCACACGCAGCAGAGGTGCATTGCCTCTTGCTGTCCCCGAGCCGTCTCCTTGGCTGCTAGCTGGTGTCTTGCCCCTGTGTCCTTACGCGGCCTTGTGCCCGTGCTTGTCTGTGTCCTGCTTGCCTGCTCTTGCAAGTACAACAGTCAGCTTGGATGAGGGCCCATCCAGATGACCTCATTTTAACTCAGTTATCTCTTTAAAGGCCCCATTTCCAAACACAGTCACATTCGGAGGCCCAGAGACTGAATCTGGGGGACGCAACTAAACCCAACAGATGGACCAGGAGACAGGAGCGGCCAGAGTGCTGGGCAGGGAGGGACACTGTTACAGCGTGGCAGAGCTGAGGGGTGGCTGGGGACCCTGAGAGATGACGTGGAAACCAACAGCGTCTCCTGAGCCCTGCCAGCTTGGGGCCAGGGACCAGTTAATGGATCTGCCTGTAATTCCCGAATCCCAGAGCCTCTGGCATCCCCGCCAAGGCCAGAGACAGACATACCCAACTGCTGGAGGAGGCGGTGGCTTTCCTGTGGGCGTCTCTGGTTCCCAACCAAGCAGCTGGTGTCAGGGCAGTTTGTGGAAGACTGATTATGAAAAAAATGTCGCGCGTCCTGGGGCTTCTTCCTGCCAGCTGGCCCATGGCTCTGAGGGAGAAGGGGCGCAGGCCTCCCTAACAGCCCATGCGACCCCAATGCAGAACTCAAGCCTGAGACGTTGCTCAAGAAATCGAGCCACTCCTGTGGACGTCAGGCTGGGGACCCTGCGCCCTGTGTTCCCAGCTCCTCGCCACTCTGTCCCCCTCCAGCCTTGTACCTGAGCCGCTCAAGGATTTCCAGGGGACCGGTGAAGACCACTGGCCTCGTGGACAGAAGAGATGCTGGAAACAACCAGCTGGTCCCCAGCTTCTGTCCCTCAGGCCCCTGAATACCACTTGGGGCAGTTTCCTTCCCTGCCCTGTTCTTAATAAGGTCCAGCCTCAGTGTAAAACTATAGAAATACAGTATATTCTTTGTATTTCTAAAATACATAAAGACACAGGAGCCAGGGGAGATTAGAGCCCAGCACAACCAAGGGTTGGTGGCTACAGGGAAACACACAGCACACTCTCAGGGGTCGCTGTGGGCTGAGTGTGCGACCTTGGGGGATTCACAGGGAAAGCCCTGACTCCCAGCATGGCTGCATCCGGAGAGGAGGCGTCTAATGACGTCACTGAGCTGAGGCTGCAAGGGTGGGACCCGCATCCTACAAGACTGATGCCTCATAAGGAGACCCCGTGACAGCTGGCCTGCTGTCCTCCCATGAGCAAGGACTAACAAAGGCCATGTGGGGGGGGGAGCACAGCAGGAAGAGGGCTCAGTCCTCCAACCTCACTTGGAAATCGAGTTGTTTAGGTCTAATTAGGTTAGGATGAGATCAGACTGGAACAGGTCAGGCGCCTGGCAGCCTTAGGAGAAGGGGAAGCTTGGATAAGGACGCATTCAGAGAGAGCGGCAGGCGCAGAGCGGACTTCGGTTGTGACAAACCAAGGAAGCAGCAGAGTCCAGGACTCTGCCTGGACCAGGAGCAGAACCTTCGCCAGTGCCGGTGCCTGGAGTTCCGACTTCTGGCCTCGGGGCCCATGAGACAATCAATTTTCGTTGTTTAATCTCCTCCGCTTGTGGTGTTTTGTTATTACAACCTCGGCAAACTAATACACAGCTCCACCTTTACCCCCGAGATTCCCAGTAGCAAAGGGAGAAGGGAACCCTGTTATCCGACTCAGCGTTTAGCGCAGCCTGTCTTGGCCGCTACAGCAGAGCTTGACGGATCCAGGGTTTTGAGCAGCCGGCTCCTGCTTAAAAATTAATGGGACTTGGCGTTTTTATTTCATCACTTTCCTTATTTTGTGTTTGCTACCCTCTGAATATTTTCCCATGAAATCATCCCTTTGGAAACAGTAGACAAGAAACACAGTTTCCCTCCAGCCCTGTGGTTTTCCAGTCCTCTTTCTGCGGCTGTTGTTGGTTCTCATCAGAGTGAAAGAGCCACGTGGGAATACACACGCTGCGGGCTGCAGACACCACGGGGCCGGGCCAGCGCTGTTTCCCAGGCAAGCGCTGCAGGGACGTCCCCAGAGCTCAGATGCGGCCAGCGAGGGTGGCAGGGAGCAGGAGGAAGCCATGCATGGGCTCTGGGTTTCACTTCCTGTCACCCACAGCCCCTGTGCCACCCTCCCTAGAGAGTGGTCCTGGACAGTCGTGTGGCCTCCCAGAGCCTTGCTGGCTTCTTTGGTCATGGACAGTTTGGGCATCACGCAAATGGCAGGACTTCTGGGGGAAGCGCCAGGCCTCCCCCAACTGAGCCAGGCTACCCATCCGCTCCCCTCTGCTGCAGGGGAGAAGCCTGGCCCACAGCACATGTTTCCAGATGTCCTAGGGTGGAAGAATCACCTGGCGCTGAGCGTGGTAAGGCACAGCTGGAATCTCAGCACCCCAGGAGGCTGAGGCAGGAGGGCCAGAAGTCTGAGCTCAGCCCAGGCAATTTAGTGACTTAGCAAGGACTGGTCTCAATATATAAAATAAAAACGGTGGTGGGGAATGTAGCTCAGGGCAAAGGCTCAGGAGGCTGAGGCAGGAGGATGGCAAGTTCTAGGAGGGCAGACTCTGTCTCAAAAACAAGGCAAAAAAACAACTAAAACACTAACAAGGAAAAGGATGAACAATGCCCAGGTGACCACTGTGTCAGGGCTCCGGCATCAGCACCCCTTCGATCCTCACAACAGCCCTGTTGGGTGCTTGCTACTGTTGTTGACTTACAGAAGGGGAAACTGAGGCACAGAGCGGTGACCCCATGGAGCCTCCGGAGGCCAGTGCTGAGTTGGGAGCTCTCCGCCAGCCTGGTATGCTGAGCTGGGGTCTCTCAGTGACCTGGGCCATGCCGTGTGCTCATCCTGCCAGCTGTCACTGCCGCCGCCACAGCCCTGACCCCACATGGGTGGAAAATAGCGACGTATCATTCCCTCAAGGTCCTGGAGGCCTCAAGCCTCTTCATGGTGCGGGCAGGGCTGTGTCCCCTGCGATGCTACGAGGGGGACCCTTCCAGTCTCTGTCAGCCTGTTTGGTTTACGGAGGCAGAGTCACCTGGTTAGAGTGTCCTCAGGTGTCCCCCTGCGCCGGCACAACCCGTCTGCCCCACGTCCCCCGCTTGCAGTGCCCGGGTCACACCAAGAAAGTGCTGACCTCTGCTCACCTAGGTCCCAGGCAGCCCCACTTGGCTGCCGGCCGGCATCTCCTGGGCTCACGGCTGCGTCGCTCCACTCTGCCTTGGTCGTCACCCGGCTCCTCCCTGTGGGCCCCTCTCTGTGTCTCTTCTCCTCAGGAGCCCAGGCGTGGTGGCCTTAGGGTTACCCTCCTGCAGTGAAGCCTCCCTTTAGCTAAGGACATCTGTGGTGGCCTTTTCCCCGAAGGTCACCGTCTGAGGTTTCGATGGATGTGAGCTGGGAGGACACCACTGGTCCCGCTCAGAGCACAAATGGAGAAGGTGGGGCAGGGGAGGGAGCGTGTCCCTCATGGGTCCACGGTATTCTGGGACCCCGACAATGTGGGGACTTTTGCTTTTGGTTGGCTCATTGTCCTTTCTTGAATCCCCCTGCCAGGTCTGTGCCCTGCTGGAGATGCCAAGCTGTAGCTGCATTGTCACAGGGACGTCGGGCGCAGGGCTGTGAACCGGGACCCACGAGCCTTTCTACCCCCAGGTGACCAAACAAACAGAAGCTGATGCAAGGCACTGTTGTTCACCGTTCAAATTAGCAGAAAATTTTAAAATATAGCCATTGTCCGGGCTGGACACTGTGAGCTGAACATCGCCCACACCCCACACCCCTGCCTTTGACTGTGGCCTCCGGGGGAAGTAATTCCATCACATTTCCTGAGAGCTTCCAAGAGCCCCACTGCCCGCGTCTGATTCCTCTGCTGAAACTTCCCTGGCGGAAATAATCAGAGATGTGGTCAACTCTCTGTGCAAAGCTGTTAGGACAACATTTGAAAAGTCAAGACAAATCGGGACTAGTTTAAATGTCTAACCAGAGGGATTACTTAGGTAAACAGCGGTGCATTGGCTGGAGAGAAAAACATTCGGAAAGACTTTGTGCTTGAATAAATTGGGCATGGTGGTGCATGCTGTAATCCCACTACCTAGGAGGCTGAGGCGGGAGGTTGAAAGTTCAAGGTGAGTGTAGGCAATTTAGTGAGACTTTGTTCCAAACTAAAACATAAAAAGGGGCTGGGAATGGAGCTCAATGTAGAGTGGTTGCCCAGCATGCCCAAGCCCCAGGTTCTGTCCCCAATCTCTCTCTCTCTCTCTCTCTCTCTCTCTCTCTCTCTCTCTCTCTTTGAGACAGGGTCTTGTTATGTGGTTCAGGCTGGACTTGAGTTCACTTTGAAGCCCAGGCTGGTCTCAAACTTGCAATGATCCCCCTGCCTCAGCCTCCTGAGTGCCAGGTTTACAGGCGTGCACCACCATGCTCCGTGTAAATCTCTTGAGCAATAAAGATTTTGTGCGGTCCTGGGCTGCAGAACCCTGGAGCTGCTGGGAGGCCAGCATGCTGGGGAGGGCACAGAGCTCTGCCCCTCCCCCGCCTGTCTGGGTAGGTCTTTACCTGTCTGACGACCTGGGTGGAATCCATCAGCACAAAACAGAGTCACTCGCTCGTGTGAACCTCACAACCATGGAGCCAGGGGTTGGGGCAGAGAGGGTCCTTGCATACATTCACCTGTCGGCAGAAACCAAGAGACTGCAAGCCACACAGCTCAATCCCTTTGGGAAGTCCTTCAGGACCAGCCGGTCCTGCTGCGGCCCTCCAGGGGGACTTGTGGCTTTGTCTGCTTCGAGCTCTCCCTGCACACTGCAGACTGGTCTTTACAATGGTTCTGGAGCTGGGGAGGTTAAGGTCCAGGGACCACATCTGGTAAAAATCTTCTCACCGACAGGCTCTGCAGGGTCCCGGCTTTCGTGACAGACCAACACTTGTGATGGTCCATGCACCAGTCAACCGTTAATCCACGGAGTGGTCCAGTCCTGAGGGCCAGCGCCTCACGACCTAAGAATCCTCAGTTTTCCTGCCAGAAGAATGGGCACCAGGCTCCTGCTCCCCTAGGTTGGCAGCAGTAACAGTCACAAAGCACACAGCACAGAGCCAAGGAGGTGCATAAGGTCCCTGCTCCACACACGTGTTTTGGGGAGTCATGGGGACAGTGAGGGCTGGGATTTGGGGTCCCTTGGTGCCCATGCTCACCCAGCGCCCTCTGTGGCCTTCGTTGCTTTCCAGTGACATGCAGTGGTTGAGATTCTAACTGAGCTGCCTCTCCCAGAAGAGGATGGGGGGTGCTGTCCAGTGTGGACCACAGGGTGCTGGGACGAAGGCCCCCCACATCTTTCCTGCACCCACTCACCCACCTCCCACAAGGACACTTCGCTTCCGGCCAAGCCCCTTGCGCGTCCCTAGGATCCAAAAGCCGTGTTCCGGTTTGAGGGGATAATTTACACTGCAGCGGGGAGGCCTACTGGGAACACCGCAGCCCCTTCTCCACAGTCCTTCCAGATCCCCGCCAGCCCCATCCTGCCCCCACCCCACATGAAGAGGGCAAGGAACCCGAGGGACACGGGTTCAAAGCCCACTTCCGCCACTTGCAGCTGTGTGACCAAGTCAAGTCCCTCTTCAGACAGGAATGGAGCCGCTGCTCCTCGTAGAGGGACTTGAGGGGCCAGGGAGGCCAGGGGACCCCGGTGTTGGCTCCTTGGGGGTCCCTCACTCACCCCACCCTTAACTGAATGAGTCACGCACGTCCCCACTGTGTCCCGAGCCCTGTTGGCCTTGCTGACTGAGCAGCTGCCCCCGAGGGCACCAGGAGCAGGAGCTTTGGGGACCTCAGGGGCAGGGGGCCGCCTGGAGGTCTGGGGTCTGGTTCAGCTGCGACAGCACCAAGGGCTGGGGCCAGGTGTGCCGTGAATACCCTGTCCTAGACAGCTGGGCACAGTGGACTGTGGCTTCTCTACAGCACTGGCTCTGGGGCCCTCGGGTGGGTACGGAAGGCTGACGCCTGGGCTCAAGCCCGGGACATCACTGAGAAGCCGTCTGGAGGGGAGTGTGGCCTGGTGAGAGCTGTCGGTGGGCTGGGTGACCCCTGACCTTCCAGGGCTACCTTATTTGGCAGAGGGGACTTCGCAGACATAACTCGGCAGGGGCCCCACACGGGAGCACCCTGCTCTGTCCCAGGGGCATCACAACCCCAGGCCGAGCATCCTCGTGTGGGGAAGGTGGAGGGAGCGTGGGGACAGACAGGACAGGGTGAGGGACCACAGAGCGGGGAGCCCAGCACAGCCGATGGCTCCCAGGAGCTGGCAGCGGCACGGGGGTCCTGGATCCCCGGGGGGGCAGGCCTGCCGACACCTCAATTTTGGACTCTGGCTTCTTGGCGGGGAGGGGACACAGCTCCGCTGTTTTAAGCACCCAGGCTGTGGTGTTCTTTGTGATGGCCTCAGGAAGCCGATATATGAGTGTGGGACTCAGTAAATTCCGGAACCCTTTAAGCCTCAGTTCCCTCTCTCATGCAACAGTGTTAGGGACCCACTGGAGATTTAGGCAGAACCGTGCCAAGGTGCCACTTTCGTAGTATGCGAGCTGTGTTCCCAGATCAACCCTCTGACCCTTGCATGAAGCTGGATCAACATTCAGCACAAAATAATGCTCAGTAAACACCAGGACACCGGCACCCAAGCTGAGGGGTGACGCTCATCAGCTGGCACTTGGGGGCCTGATGAGAGTAGCGTTCAAACAGGGAGGGCACCGAGGGCTGGGTAGGAACTCGAGTAGAAGAAGCTGGGCCCTGGGGGCTGGACAGGGAGGGGAAAGGTGGCTCGGGAGGCCTGGGTAGGGGCAGCGGGGACTGACCTGGCTTGGGGTGCGGGGTGATGTGTGCACCTACTGCACACGGGGCTCTCGGTGCTGCTCGGCCACCAAAGGGAGCCCGTTCTCCTCCTGTCACCACAGGGATCCTGCAGAGACACGCATGGTCACCACACTGGAATCACGTGTGCTCCCAGCTGTCGAGCCCGGGACCCCCACCATCTCCTCATCCGTATCTGCCCCGAGCATTGCTGTGGACGGCCAGGTGACACCCCTGCGTCACCTCGTTTGCTTCCAGCCTCCCTGTCACCTCCCCTCCTGGTGGGCACAAATGGAAAACATAAACCAACCCACCCAGAGCCGCCAAGCACTCCAGGCCACTATCAGCACCCCGGGGACGCAGCCGAGCCAGCCAGCGATGTCCTGAGACCCAGGGGGCGGGAATGCAGCAAAGCGGCCCACCGACCCCACGCCTGCCCACTCCGGGGCCTCCTGGGGGTCCCCTGCGGTGCCGCCGGCCCCCTCCCCTTGGGATCTGTGAACCTGGACCTATCTTTTCAGCAGCGTCTCAGCCCTTTCTGTTGCTCCAGAGGGGTCCCCAGACTGGGCGATCCCTAAGGAGAAATGGGTTATTGGCCCGTGGTTCTGGAGTCCAAGAGTATGAAGCTGGAATCTGCTAGGCAGGTAAGCCTGGAGCTGCTGGGCAGGGTAGAGTGCCCGGGAAGTGGCCACTGAATCAGAGACGGGACAGTCATTAAGTCAATCAGCTTTACACCTCTGGGGCACAACACCTGATGTACACAGCCTAAGGGGGGGGTGTATGTGGCTCACAGCTTTGGGGGACTCAGTCCATAGCCAGCTGGATCCAAGGCAGGAGCATCATGGCGGAAGGGTGTGACTCCCCTTAGATCATGGTGCGGCACCAGAAAGGAAAGTGCTAGGGAGCACAGGCAGTCCCCAAGGCCACGCCTCCATGACCCATGCAGACACACCCACAGCAAGCTTTATTAACTACCTAGGGGCTTCCACGCCAGTCAGGCTGACAGGTAACCTTACCTGTCAACAACAGGAAAAAAACAGCACGAGTTATGAACTTGGTGCCCAATGAGAGCCGCGTGAAGGCAGCCTGACCCCATCCAGAGTCACCCTGGGGGCATACAGGGAGGAGCTTCAAACAAGAGGGCCTTCCCGCTCCATGGTCCCTACCTCCCCAGAGGGCAGGAGGAGGCAGCAGCAAGCAGGGAGGCTCAGAGGAGTCACGTGCGGGAGGAAGGGCGTGAAGGTTGGGGCGAGGCCGCTGTGGCAAGGGGAGAGCGAGAAACCGAGCCAGACTGACCATGAAAACAGAGAGAAGACACGGCTTCTGGTTACTGCAATGAAGCAACTGACCCGTGCAGAGAAAAGGGGCGTCACGGCCCGTGGTTCTGGAGTTCTAGCCGAGACTGGGGGCCCCACTGTTCTGGTAGCACAAACTGTGTGCGGGGTTAATCCTGGTCATCACTTTGCACGGCTTGGGAAACATGCGGTCGGCAGAGCACACTCCTGGGCGTGTCTGGGTGGGTCATGGGGGCGTGACCATGGGGACTGCATCTGGGCCCTGGCCCCTGCCAGACTGACTTTTCCCCTGTTCTCCGCTTCCTGGGTGCATGACCTGAGCAGCCTTTCTTCACCACACTCTCCCGCCACGACGTTTCTGCCTTGGAGCCAGCCAACCATGGACTGGAGCCCCGGAACCAGAAGCCAAGACAGAAACTTCCTCCTTTGAACTGTGTGCGCCGGTGCTGTGTATCAGCAGTGGCAAAGTGGCTGATGTGACAGGTGCTTCACAAGCTAAGGGCACACAGGAATAGGAGTGGTGGGGCTTCACAGGGTCCTCTACTGCAAAGCCCAGGGACCCAGTCTCTTCCCTCTGGTTCCGTCTCTTCAAGCCTCAGCAGCCTCTTGCCTGCGCCAGGCCGCAGCCTGCTCTGTGGACCTCACTGACTTAACTGGCTTAGATGAGTCTCTCTTCCCAGGGATGTTACAACACAGACGAAGTGAATAATTCTCTGAAATCTGAAGACTACAACACCTCACACGTGAAGAACGAGGTCATCTGAATGTCACAGTTACTTCAAAAATTAAATTCAAAGTTAAAGATGTCCTACAAAGGAAATTTAAGGCCAGATGGTGTTCGTGGTTAATTTTACCAAATATTTAAGGGTGAAACAACTATTTTACAGAGTCTCTTTGGGAAAACAGAAGGAAACAAGCTTCAGCACATTTATGAGATCAGCAATAGCCTAGTATTATACATATGCAATAAAATTACAAAGAAGAAAAGAAACAGAAAGAAAAAAATCCAAGATCCATCAAGAACGTAGATATAAAAACCACCAAACTCCAGCAGACCAAGCCCATCAGTGTATAAAAGGAGTAATATATCACGGGCAAGGTGGGTCTCTCTGGGGAATTCAAGGCTGACTTCGGTGATTTGCCACGACAATCATGACAGACGAGAAGGCAAACGCGTCGATAAATGAAGGAAGGGCACGTGATGGACACCAACACCTAGTCCTGTTAAAACCAAAGCCCTCAACACAAAACCCTCTCAGCACACAAGGACAGAATGGAATTTTCTCAACTGGGAAACAGCATATCTACAAAAACTCCGCATTTAACATTCTACTTCAGGCTAAGAAAGCAAATGTCACCTGTCATCCCAGCACTGGGGAGGCAGAGGCAGGAGGATCATTGCGCATTCAAGACCAGCCTGGGCTACAAAGTCAGCTCAAGGCCACCCCAAACTGCAGAGTGAGGCTGTGTCTCGAAAAACAAAACAAACACAAAAATAGAAAAGGAGAAGTATACTGTATCCCTTGATTGGAAGATGTCAGTTTTTTCCAAATCTGTATATAGATTTTTTTTTTTTGGTACCAGGGATCAAACTCACAACCTCACTCTTACCAGGCAGGCCCCTTTGTCACTGAGCTAAATCCCTGGCCATGTATATGGATCTAATGTGCCCACTCATAATCTGAGCAGGACTTACAGTCAGGAACCACTGATTGTAAAAACATGTGGGAAGGCAAAGGAACCAGAATATTCCAAACAACACTGAAATGAAAGAATCACTGAGACCTGATTCCAAGACTAATTGTAAGGTTCAGCAATAATTGTGGTTTTGGCAAAAGGAACCAACACTGGGGCTGGGGCCCAAAACAGAGTTCAGAGGAAGATCCACGAATGCAGTCAGTTTCCGGGTAAGAGTTTTACTGAGATACAATAACCACACCTTACCTTTGAAACGTACAACTCTATGGTTTCAGCAGGGTCAGGGCGTTGTGCAAGGACACACGCAGGTGGAGAACACACTCACCCCCTCACTAAAAAGCACACTATTTTTTGGTTGTTATTATTATTTTTGTGATACCGGGAGTAGAACCTAGGGACTTTGCACTGAGCTACGGCTCCACCCTTTTAAAACATTTTTCTTTTGTTTTAATGACAATAAAGTTTTATTAGATGTGGGTGAAGAGACAAGCTCTGCACAGTGGGCCAGGAAAAGGAGGAGAAGTGTGCGCCAGGGCAGAGGGCGGGCCACTGTGGAAGACAAAACGAGCACCGTTTTTATCTTGAGACTCAATCATTTTGTCTTGGGTCTCAGTAATTTGCTATATCACCTAAGCCAGGGTCAAACGTCAGATCCTCCTGCCTCATGGCTGACATGCCCCGTGCCTGGCTAGGAGACTACTTCTAAGCCATCGCCTCGATCTCCACCCAGTCTCCCCCACTTCTGGACACTGCACACAAATGGAATCATGGGACTTGTGCCTTTGCACTGGCTTCCATCACTCAGTCTTATGTCCCCTGGGTTCATCCCTGTTGCGCACTGCTGATGCTTGGGCCTTCGTGGCTGGGAACTGTATTCTTCTATCCACAGATCTGCTGTCTTCTATTATCCGTTCATTAGGCAATGTGCATCGGTTGCTTGGGCGTTATAAAGAATGCTGCCGTGGACATCCATGCACAATGCTGTGTGCATCTCTGGGGACTCTCTTGGGAAGTACCGAGAGGTGGAATTTCTGAGCCTTATGGGAACTCTCCAGTTGCCACGGAGGCTGTTCCGTCGTCTGCTCTCACCAGCAGTGGGAGAACACAGCAGCTCCACATCCGGGCCAGCACCTGTTTCTGCCTGCTTTGTTTACTGTGCTCAGCCTGGTGGGTGTGAACTGGTGTCCTGCGATTGTTGCACTCTTCTCTTTTTCTCCCTGTTTGGGGTTTTGGCTTGCACTTCCCTCTTGATAGGGTATGGATCAACACTGTCCTTCCAAACACGTGTGCAGCTCTGCCCCCCAGTCCTGGTTAAGGTGTCTTGTTTGGAAACAGGGTGCTTTGACCCTCTAGGACAGAGTCCTTACTAAGAGACGGAACCGAGACACAACGGGGGACGGCTGCACCCTGAGGGAGACGGAGATCGGGAGGACAGGGTCACAAGCTGAGGAGTACCTGGAGCTGCCAGTACCTGGGAGAGGAAAGGGGGATCCCTGCTGCAGCCTTTGGAGGGGGCCAGCACCTCGATTAGGACTTCTGGTCTCCAGAACGGAGAGAGAATAAGGTGCTGTTGGTTAAGCAGCCGAGATTGTGGTGATGTATTCTGGCAGCCACAGGAAATCACCACGCGAGCTTTTGCAGGCCTTATAGCCATGGGGACCTGTCACATTTTTCTTCTGAGACAAGGTCCTGTGGAAAGAGGCTTGCCTTGAACTCTCTATGTAGCCCAGGCTGGTCTTGAGTTTGCTGTGATCCTCTTGCCTCAGCCTCCCGAGTGCTGAGATTACAGGTACGAACCACTACACCCGGGGGACACGTGTACCTTTGACTCAGTGCCCCCGTCTTACGGTAGGATGGTGCAGTCAGAAGGGACCCAGAGATCTGGGTAAGTCAAGGGCTGGAGATGAAGGAATGTGAGTTCACGGCCCTCCTTGGCTCCCTGTTAGCACATCGACCCTCTTGGAGCCAGATTTTCCTCTGAAATAAAATGAGGATAATGACAGCTCCTTGGTGACATTGTAACCAGATGACAAAAGTCATTAAAATGTTGAACATGCAATCAGCGTAAGTGTCCAGTGGACGTGGTGCAGCATTCAGCCTGGCCCGTTTGTCTCCTGCACGGCCCTTGTGCTTGTCGTGTCTGTGGTGCTTGTTGTCGTTTTTGAGGGACAGGGACATGGCCCTGCATCCCTAGTAGAGGCCATAGAAACCATGTTCACCATGAGCCTAGGACCCTGGGGGGCTCAGGGAGGCCAAGACTGGCTGCGGGCCCTGCGCGCCATTGCCTCCATCTCGCTGTCTCGCCAGATCAATTCTATTCACAAACACCGGGACCTACTCCAGAAGACATGGGCCGTGCTCAGAGCCTGTGCGGGAGGCGAGGCCTCAGAACACCATTTCTGAGGCTGCCAAGCCTCTCGGAGGAGCTGGCAGGTCTCCCAAGTGCTGCCCCCTCCCCAGCACTGCTCACTTCCTGAGCTCTGGGTTCCAAAAGCTCGTGGACAAATGTTGGAAGTGTTTCCTCTCTGGACAGTTTGGAAATCAGTAGGCCTCTTGGTTACTTTTCTCTCATTTCTAGGACAAAGTACCCAATGCCCAAAATTAAGGGAGGAGAGGTTTATTTAGCTCACACTTTGTGGAGGTTTCAGCCCATAATCAGCTGTCCCCAAGGGTGCAGGGTGACCTGGCACAGGGCAGCGGAAGACAGCAAAAGCAATAAGAGCAAAACCAGGGAGGACAAGCCTCTTCTCCTCCCTTATACTGCATGCCAGCTACCCGCCCCGGGTGGGTGCAGCACTTGCACCATCTCCATGCCCTCCTCTTGCACAGGCTGAGGGTGTTTACAAAGTGAGGCCCATGGCCCCCTGCTAAGTGAACTTCTCAAGCTGACACAATGAACACTGTCCTAGGCTGGTAAGGGCATGTCCTCTGCACCTGGGATGTAGAACCGCTGAGTTACATATCTAAGCTTCTAGATGTCTCAAGTTGACAGAGTATCAACAACCCATAACAGAGGATTTGGTTTTCTTTCTTCCTCATTAACTCAGACTGTCTGTGGATGATTTTGCTTTGTTTAATCCTCAAGTGCCCTCAGAATACCACTTCCTACTGTAATCCCACCCTCGTCTCCACCGCCAGGCCAGGCTTTAGTCACTGAGTTCGCCCCTGGCCTCCCCTCCAGCCTCTCTGACACAAAGCCCACCGCTCTACAGTCGTGGAGAGCCAGCCTGGGGCAGCAGGGACCTCCTCTGCCATCTGTACCCTCATCTGTAGACTGGGGACAGGAAGTCCTGCCTCTTCCGGTGTGGTGAGAATCACAAGCAATAAGCGCACCAGCACCAAGGACAGCGCCCAACTGTGCTCCGCTCCTCGGAGGCTGTGACGCCCCATTCCTGCTCAGAAACCAGGGATGCCTCCTCCTGCATCCAGTGACCCCAGGGTGCCGGCTCCTTATCCTTCAGCGCAGCTGGGCAGGAGGCTGTGGGGCCGCTCAAGAAGCAGGAAGAACTAGGATTGATGGATGAGGGCATGGCGCTCCAGGCCCCCCATCCCGGGGGCAGAGCACAGCAGAGCAGGGCAACATCTCAGAAGCTTGAGATCTTTCCATGTTTCTCCAGGGAGAGAGCAGTGCCTTCTGGGGCTGGGGGGACAATGACTCCTGAGAAAGCCTTCTATGTCCATCTGCAACAGGGGCAAAAACTTTCTCACAGAGATCCGCAGAATGTTTTGTGTCTGCCCACTGGCCAGGCCTGTGTCTCATGATCCTGCCCTGTCTCTAACAAAGGCTGGAAAACCAAGCATTTAGCACTCCAGTTTTTCTAGCAGCTAACAGATCAAAGTGTTATATCTTTTGAACGCTAACTCTGTATTAGTGAGCTTTCCATCACTGGAACAAAATACCTGATGTCTGGAACTCAAGGAGAAGTTTAATTTGGCTCACAGTGTGGGGGTTTCAGTCCATGGGTAGAGTGGCTCCAAGACAGAAACAGCGTGGTGGAAGAAAGTACTCACCCTGTGCCATGGGGAAGCAGAGAAGAGGGAGGAGCTGGTCACACTTTTCGTCCAGGCCACACCCCCAGAGACCCATGTCTTTGACCAAGCTCCACCTCCTAACAACGCATTTGCCAATGACTCCTCCATCCATTGGGCACCCTCATGACCCCATCACCCTTCAGGACCCCCCACCTTGGGACACGCTGGACTTCTGGGAGGATGTGCTAGATGTAAACCATGGCCAGCTCCACTTCTAGGAATCCCTATGCTCACAGTCATTATCCAACCTTGAATATGCCCAGAGATGTTGAACCCGGTGCCGCTTGTCATTGTGAAAAGACACGAGCGTCCTAAGTGATGAGTCAGTCACCCAGTGTCTGGCCCCAGCATCCGGTTTCCGCTTCTGGAAAAACGGAGAAAAACGTGACTCACTGTGGAGTCATCACGTATGAGGAAGGCAAAGCCCAGAAAGAGGAAAGAGCCTGCCTGACACTTAGCTGAAGCGCCATCACTGGGAATGCAGGAGGCATCCAACTCGTCCTTCGCCACCCGCCCCATCTTTACCAACCAAAAATACAGGACCTAACCGAGGCCAAGGCACTCGGTGTATTTTGTCAGGAAGGTTTCTCCCTGATTCATCTTGTAGACCTTGGGAGGGGGAGTCCCTCCCACCAGCACCCAAGCCCTGGCTCTGGAGCTGACAGTGTGGGCAGCTCTGGCCTTGAGGTTGGCTGTGCCAAGCTCCGGCCTGCAGTGCGGTGGCTTTGGCCCGTGGTGGTAATCTCTGTCTCCTTGTCTGGATGTGGGGTGATGGTCCTGACCTCACAGGCTGTTGGGGGGTTTCATAGAGCACTCTCCACATGGTGCCTGGAGCCTAGAGGACTCCAGACCAATGCTGGCTGTCACTGCTAATGTCAGGTGTCACATGCAGCACACCCTCCCCTGACCCGGAGACACTGCATTAGCCAAGAGGGTGCTGTCTGGGTTCCGGGGTTCGTTCCAGCTTCCGGTTCCCCCAGCTCCAGGCAGGAAGGGCTGTTGGCTAAAAGGTGACCTAGTTATTAATGAGTGCTCTGCGGATGAAAGCCAAGACAGAATTGTCCTCTGAGTGACCTCAGAAGGAGCTGTTAATGGGACAATAAAATTAATCTTGTAGAAAAACACAATTAGCGGTATCATTTATGAATCTCATCTCCTTCCATGTGGGGTGAGGTGGGAGTGACGCATGCCTGGCTGGTCACAGCACAGCCTCCCTCTCACAGGGATGGATGTGTCTTTGGCTGAGAAAACATTTTCAGTTCACACTGGGGGGTCATTGTTGGGATGTGACAACAACCTCCTGTCACCCAGACGACCCAGAGTACAGCAGGAATTAACAGTCGCCTGTTCCCTTCGTTTCTCCCCCATTGCTGGTGGCTTCGAAACAACAGAGGCCCCACTGTGAGCTATCCACTTTGTGGACCCCGGGCTAGGCCCGGGGGCTGAATAAACAACCCCCAGGTCCCCCAGAGCCCACAGAATAGAGGTCCAGGGAGCCAGAGGCTGCAGACTGGCTCCCCTCCCTCTGTGTGACTGTGGGCCTCAGCTCCCCATGGGTGACACGGAGTGAGGTGACCCTTGCCTTCCTGGGGCTGAAGATTTTCTGAACCGGGCTGCAGAGGGCCCCCTGGGACTGGTCCAGGCAGGCTCGGTGACCAAAGTCCACACTCATTCACCTGCACTCTCTAGTTCCTCCACCTCCACTGCCCGCTCAACTTGTCTCACCCTGGACCACGTTCTTAGACATAATAATCCACAAAATGCAACGTCTAAAGCACGCGATTCGCCAGCTTTTCACACAGGCAGTGCTGAGCAACTATCCCCACGGCCTAACTCTGCAGCAGTCACCACCCCGGAAAGGACCCCACCAGCAGCGCCCTCCCTGGTGACCACGCGCCTCCTTCCAGCCTCTCCTGGACACTTCACCCACGTGGAGTGGACACTGGCCTCCTCCACGGCATGTCACCCTCCCCCTGCTGGTCATTCACGTCCCGCTAGGTGTCTGCACTCCTTCGTGCTCAGGGCTGAATACCGCCTCATCGCAGGGACAGACCCGTTGTTTATCCACTCATCTGGCGATGGACATTGGGCCCTTTCCACTTTTTAGCTCCTAGGATTAATGCCACCACAGATTCGCACACACACGTGTGGCCACATACTAGGGGCCGGAGGGTTCTCTGCAGGGCCTGTGCCATTTCACCTTCCCTTCAGGGGTGTGGGAGAGCCTGGCTTCCTCACACCCTTGTGAACAGTTACTCTTCTCTGGCTCTTCATGGCCATGGTCCGAATCCCTGGAGCTTCCCCCTTGTCCACCTGCTGGCCTTGCAGCTGCTCTGCCCTCCCCATCTCTTGCCAGGAATGCAGTGCCATCAGTGGTTTCTGATTCCAGGCCAAGCTGGGCCTCCCAGGACAAGCTTCTTGTCCTTGCTTTGGTGCCTGTGAAAGTCTCTGAGCTGCTCCAGTCCCCTGATGGCTTATATCTAACGCCCTCCCAAAATCTCGTGCCCTTACATGTGGGCCTCTGGAGATGTGATGCATCATGGGTATGTGAGTCTCAGCAGTGGTTTAGGCCACTGAAGAGTTTATAGCTAAGAGTGATGTTGGGAGATGAAGCCTGATTGGAGGAGGGGGCCCCTGGGGGTGTGGCCTGGAAGGGTCCAGCTCCTCCCTCCCCTCTCTCTCTCCCTCTCTTCCTCTGTTTCCACCGCTGTGCTGTGAGCGGTTTCTCCTCCTCAGGCTCCTCTGCCAATCCACCCTGCCTCGGAGCCAGCCGCTACAGACTGAAACCTCCACCAACTGTGAGCCAAAATAAAGCTCTCCTTTAGTGTACAGACATCACAGTGAATAAAAAGTAATGAAAACACCCAGTGTATGTGCCAATAGCTACACACGGCCTCAAAATCATGCTTGTTCTCTCGTGTGTCTCTTAGTCTCTTCACCAGCAAAATGACGCATTGGGCTAGATTAGGTTTCAAGTTCCTGCCCGGGGGCCAGGCAGTGAGGAGGCTGGGGTGAGCCAAGGTAGGGCCCCAGGGACTGGGGGTACAGAGACGGACAGCCATCATTGGGCTGCCACTGGTCTCTTGCCACATGGGAATGTCTTTGTGGTCGAACCTCTTAATTTTTCAAAAAACAAGCAAAAAATCTGGATGTTTTGTGAAATCTCCCAATTTTTTTAAAAAAGGGGTAGAATTGGTATTTTATCGTCATTCATAATCGGATGGCAGTTGGGTATACAGTTTCCAGACTTCATACTTTTTGTAAATGAAAAATTAGAAGTTTGAAACAGCTGATCACTGGTTACATTTAGAGAACATAATTTGACTAAATTCATTAATGGTGGTTTCACGCGTTTCCTTATTAACACCAGAAAACTCACCCACCTTTCTACCCTTTTTAAAAAATCTGGAAGGGTGGCGCACCCTTGACCTCAGAGTTGACAGCCACCTACATGTACTTCCAGAAAGAACACACTGGAGTTGTTTTCCTGACAGGGAATGAAAGGATGGCACACTCATTTTGCAAGGCCCACGACATGTGGCTGGGAAATCAGTGACAGAGTTTGTCTCCTGCACCAGCCAAGCCTTGCTGAAAGGCCTTTTGCTTTCGATCTGCTCCGATGGAAGGCGCTGGATGTAGTTCCAAAGCCTCCCAGTTTTTAAATGTGTCCAATAAAGGCAATTTTTAAAGTATTCAAGCAAGTATCCCCTGGCCTGCAGAATTCTAGTGTGCTGAAATCCAGTTTGGAAAACCCCAGAGCCAGTGGCTCTGAGATTGGAGAGTGATCCAGACTCCTGGGGGTCTGGTTCAAACTCAGAGATTGTGGCTGCATGGGGGTGGCGGGCTGGGACCCTGTGTTTCTCACACAAGCTCAGGGAAGGCTGGGGCTGCCTGTCCGGGGGACTGCACTTTGAGAACTGCAGCCCTGGACGATCGTTAATGTTAAGTTCTATGCCTGTATTCTAGAATCCTGAAATCTGCAGTGGACAACTCCACACCCAGAGAAGCAGCATCTTTCCCTAGGTAGGGCTGGGGACAAGGAGGCAGCAGGCTCGGTCCCAGCACATCCGGGGAAGCCATTCCATACCACTGAGATGCATCGTGGAAACTGACACCTGTGCAAATGCTCTGAACACGCTCAGCAACGCAAACAGCACCGAAATACGTAATCTACTAAGACACAGAGTGTAAACGGCGTTTGTGATCTTCCGCGTTAGTCTCTTAGGACCGTCTTAACAAATTCCCACACTCTGGCTGGTTTATAACAAGCCCAGTCTCTCCTCTTACCGTCCGGGGCCTCCGGTTCAAAGCCCAGGGGGCCACAGGGCTGTGCTCCCCTCTGCTGCCTGCCTGTTTCCCAGTTTCTGCTGGTGCCCGGCCAGCCCTGTCCTCAGTTGCTTGTGACAGGTCACTCCAGGCCGTGCCCCTGGCCTTTCACTTTCTGTGTGTCTCTCAGCCCTTCTTCTCATTAGGACACCAATCACAGGACACAGGTCTCACCCTAAGTCCAGGACGATCTCACTTCAAGGTCCTCACCTTTGTTTACCTGCAGACTCCACCTCCAAGAAAGGTCACATCCTGAGACTGCAAGCAACATGAATTTTGGACATGATTCAGCTCACTGTGGCCTCTTTTTCCTTTTTTGAACAGGTGTCCTTCTAATAACCTTAGCAAGTGGCCACAGAATCAGACCCAAGTGCTAACTGGGTCCCGCAGTCTGGGGACATCCCGTGTGGAGTGAGGGCCCCACGGTGGCCCGGTGTGGCAGCTGGATGTCCACGAAGCTGACCCGATTCCTCAGGTTAAATGTTTTTCAAGGTCCTCTGGTTTGGAAGGCAGGACAACGTGCCTGGCATCTCCCAGTGACTCTGCTCTACAAGGGAAAAGGAAACCCACACGCAGTGGTTGGGAAATCTGCCCGTGAAGAGCTGAACCCCGTTCTGCAGCTGAGCCAGAGAATCCAGGGGAGATGGGTCAAAGGTTATACCTTATGGACATTAGGGGAAAATAATCACGCCACGGCCAGGGGCCAGGGACAGCTCAGAACCGTGCATGCGGGCTGGCCAGGGTGGGCCACACACCTGTCCCCCTCTGCTTCTGCCAGCAAAGTCAGAGCTGTGAGACATAAAAACCCCATTAGGTCGTCCTGAGCTGCTCAAAATGCGGCTTATCCTGGACCTGCTCTCCCCAGCTCGCTGGCTGAAGGCCGTTAAGACACACGCCTGGGGACCCTGGCTCCACGAGGCATGGAATGAATTGCGCTCATCTGTCTGCGGGCCTTTAAAAATCCAATAATTAATTCAAGTGTACGGTGGCGTTACTGCTATTATAACTTGGCCTTTCTGTGGTTTTTTACGCTGGCCAAGTGCTTTTACAATCATTTACCAGCTGAATAATTTAACAGGAGTTATTGCTACGAGCTAGACACTCAGAACCCAGCAGGGCAGGGGTACTGCCATGCTCTGAACACGGGGGGAAGAGCCGGGTGAGGTGAGGCGATCCTCGAGATGGAGTCCCCAGGGCCCCTGCCACAGCACGCTTGACCTCCGCATGCCCTCGGTCGCTTGGATTCTGATTTCCTTGGGCTATTCTGGGCATGGTGACAGTGAACATGACAGGGGATGTCTATGCTGCAGCGGTTCAGTTCACATGAGCCCAGCAACCTCATCACAGAAAGGGAAACTGAGTCTGGGCATGCTT
This sequence comes from Dolichotis patagonum, assembly GCA_004027295.1. NCBI lineage: Eukaryota > Metazoa > Chordata > Mammalia > Rodentia > Caviidae > Dolichotis > Dolichotis patagonum. The sequence goes on from PVJX010000687.1 coordinate 95,476, forward strand.
TACCCAGGGCCACGAGGCCAGGATGGCTCTTCTGCTAATGGGGAAAGGAGTGGCATAAACGAGTGAGGCGGGGATTCTTATTTTTTGTTCTTTCTTTTTGAGACAGTCTGGCTATGCGGTTCAGGCTGGCTTTGAGTTCACTTTGTAGTGCAGGCTGATCTTGAATTTTCAACAATCCTCTTGCCTCAACTGGGATTACAGGCGTGTGCCACCACGCCCAGCAGTGACAGCAGAGCCCATCATGGACTGGGGACTGAGAAACACCTCAAATGCACTTTGTGGCATCAGTATTCATGGCACAGTCACCATTCTGAGCACAGTCATTTCAGCTGATTACTGGAAGCTGGTGTGTGGCTGCGATCCCAGCACTCCGGGAGGCTGAGTCAGGAGGACTCCAAGTTCCAGCCTTGGCTTAGTGCTATAGCGAAACTCTGCCTAAGAATTAAAAAATAAGAAAAGGGCAAGGGATGTAGCTCAGTGTGAAGGCCCTGGGTTCAACTCCCAGTACGGGGATAAAATTACCTCTTCCTGCAGAATTCTTGGCAGAGAGAGAGAGGGTCAGAGAGAGACAGGAAGGGAATGTATTTCATCATCATCTAATTCTTCCCAAAGGAGGGGGGAGGATGGGACTTGGGGTGGTCTCCTTTCAAGTGTCGTTTGCAGAGGTGTGAGCAGGGTGTGGGGCTCAGAGGGGACCTCCCGTGGCCTGGGCTGCAGTAACAGTGCCACTACTGTCCCTGGGCCCCCGGTGAGGAGGAGGAGGGTTCGGAGCTCCCGGGAGGACTGGGGCTGCCTTTGAGGAGCAGGGACCTTCGCCCAGGGACTGAGTTGGTCCCAAGGCTTGGGAATGCACTGAAGTGGCTGTTGGTCACGCAGGTCACTCGGTGTCCCAGGGAGGTCTGTGGGCACCAGGGCAGGGAGGACAGCTGTGGGGGAGGAGGCTGCAAGGTCCATGTGATGGAGACTGCAGGGGCCACGCTGGCCGGATTAAGGAACTGAGGAGCAGCTTGGGCGTGGCTACGAGGAGAGGGTGAGTGGCTGGGGGCCGGGGGAGGGTGGTCCTTACTGGGGTCGGGGTGCACTGAATCTCCAGGGACAGGGTAGAGCAGAGCAGGAGAGGGGTTTCTTCCCTGGAGCTGGGACCCTCTCCGCTTCCTGCCCCTGGACACCGAGCGCCTGTCTCCCTGACCTTGGACCCCAGGAATCACTCCAGCAGCTCTTGAGGGCCCTACCCTCGGCCTCAGACTTTGAGTTACACCACCAGGTCCCTGGGTCTGAGGACTCTGGCCTTAGGCTGACCGTGCTACCAGCCCCTGGGTCTGCAGCTCACAGGTGGGGGTCAGGGAACCCACCGCCCCAACGGCTTGCGAAACACCCCCTTCCCCGAGAGTCCGTTCTCAGGCGTCTCTATCTCTGCCTCCTGCTGGTTCTGTCACTCGGAGGACCCTGACTGCTACCCTAATGCACGCAGAGAGATGAACAGGCCGAGGGTAAAGCAGCAAGCTGGGGGCCGGTGCCCATGCACCCCTTCTCCCTGGGGCAGGTGTAATTCGAGGGGATCTCTTACCCTCTGCAAAGCCTTCACCCTAAGATGGTGGCTCCCCAGTCTGCACTCCCCCAAGCAAGACCGCGGGCTTTCAGCTTCTGCACCCGACAGGGTACCCTTCAGACACCCCTGGACGCTGCCTTCCCGGGGCCTATGTTCACGGGGGAGGGAGAGGTCTGAGCCCTGACAGAAACCCCGGGACCACCGGCCAGCCTGGAGAGTCCCCTCAGCCACAAGGGGACATGCTTGTCCGAATGTCTTCCCACTCCGAAGCCCTGGGAGGTGGGCGGGCGGGTGGGCTGCACAACAGCCCAGCTTTGGAGAGAGGAAAAGCAGCCTCTGGGGTTCCCAGCACCCTTCGGTCAGCCAGCCGAATGGACGCCGGCGTCTGCTGAGCCACGCCTGTTGGTCACACAAAACTGAAATGTTCTGATCTCAAACCCCAAAACGGGAACCAAGTAGGAAACATTTGAAAAATTGTCTCGTCTGTATCCCACTTCTTGGAGCTAAAAGGAAGAACACCTTTGTCATTGCTGCCAGGAGACTGAAGAGGAAGCTGAGGTGTGGAGGGGGCCCCTTCCTGCCCGTGCACCCCATCAAGGTCAAGGCCTCTCGGCCAGAGCAAGGTGGACAGTACAGAGCAGGATGGCCGAGTGGCTCGTTAAGGCCAGAAGGCAAAATAATAACCACAAAGACAAACAGTCCTCTCCAAAGCCAAAAACAAAACAAAACAAAAAACAAAAAACATGCAGCACACAACCCTCTTTAAATACACACTTGGTCACCAAATGCCCCAGGACAGCATTTACTGAGTTACTCTGAGTAGAAGCAAAGATGCCCAAAGAGTCCATTTGATCCTGACCATTTCCCAGCTGCTTGTGTGGCCAAGTGCTGGACTGCAGGTGTGAAGGAGACACCGGGACCAGGAGAAACTATATTTGTGGTTTTTTCTCCTATGGTATGTGCATATTTGAAATAGCATTTGGAGTTTTCCAGAATTTTGCAGTAAGGAAGAGATTTCTTGGAAAATGTCACCATGATGTCATGGGCAGCGAGGTGTCCAGCGGGAATTAGAGCATGGTTTCCTTACCACACGGCTCAACTTGGCTTCCACACTCGCTGCTCAAACGCCTGAACTTACCATGGACACTAAGTGACTGCCCACACGGCCAGGCCCATGCCTGCCCTGGGACCCGCCTGGAGGTGGGGAAGAGGGGGGTGAGCCGGGCGCCTGCAGCTGTCCCCTCTGCGGCCACTGCCTCACGTCTCTGAGCTCTAAAGAGGCTCCTGGGCCTCCCGGGACGAAGCCATCGGCCGCTCTGAGCTCTGTATGGCCATGTGGGGGAATCGTCACCTCACCCTGACCGCAGCCCAGGCAACCAACACCAGAGATGACAAGGGACAGAATTAGTGGTCAACGCCATAATAATGGCCCAAAGAAGCAGTGTTTAAAAAAATGTACAATTACAGCTCATTTGGGTCTCTTGATACCACTGCTACGCAGGTACAATCGCCCTGCTCCACAGGTGGGGAAACTGAGTCCCTGAGAGGTTCACCTACGTTCCCACGATGCCACAGCTAGGAAGGAGAGAAGGCAGGAGTCAAAACCAGGCCGTGGCTCTGCTGTGGCCCCTGCTCTGAGCTTCCTATTGGAAGCTCAGTGTCCGGCTCAGGAACGGTTAGGAGGCGCCAAGCGGTCACTGGGGTCCTGACCTTGCGACTGACATCACTGTTAAGGGGCCCTGAGGCAGCTCTCTGCTGCCAACTCGGGCTTCTTGTGCCACTTGTGACCTCTCCCTTGCAGGGCGCCACCTTCACAATATCCATTCGCTCAGGTCCTCATCAGAGCCCAGCAGACGCTGACCTCACACCCTTGAAACCCAGAGTGATGGACCAGGGCACCTCTTTTCTCTATAAAGCTCCCTGCTACAGACATTGCGTTACAGGCACAGACAAGTCCCTAGTGTGCATGGCTTAGTGTCACAGGCCGCGGCTGTGACAGTCAGGAAACGACAGGTCGCCTGAGCACACTGAGCCCTGAGGTGGGTCTGTGGGGTGACCCCCCTGCCGGTAACACACTGCACCAGAGAGGCATTTATTTGGAGGTTCAAAATCCCCCACAGCCTTCGGCTTCCCCTGTGGGTGCTAGGTCCAGGGAGGAGACTGCTGGTTTCACCTCTGTCTGTTGTCCCACAGTCAGCCCTGGAGGTCCTGCTGTTCCCACTTCTGTGACCACAGCCTCTTCAATCTGATTCCCTGCCAAGCCCCTGCCCCATCCAGAGCCATTTGTAGTCCCCCATCAATGGCCCGTGCCGTACATCGAGTGTCCTCAGTGTCTGCGGAAAGCTGAAGGGTGACCCCCAAAAGAACTGTCCATGTCCTAACCCAGAAACCTGTGCATCTCACCACAGGTGGTAAAATAGTGGCCCTCTCCTGGAAGGCCACAGCTGCGGTACAGTTAAGGACTCTGAGAGGAGGACCTTATCCTGGGTCATCTGAATAGGCCCTGATCCCAACGACAAGTCTCCTCACAGAGACACAGGGAGAGACAAGGACAGCAGGAGGGATGCGGCCACAAGCCAAGGACACCAGACCATCTTAGCTGGAGGGCAGAGCCAAGAACTACTGCTTCTTCCCTGGAGCCTCAGCATGAAGCCTGCTGACTTTGGCCCTCGGACTGCGGAGGGGGAAGAGAATTCCCTCCTGTTGTTTCCTGAGCTACAGTAGGACAGGCTGCCCTACCCGAGTGTGCTCTGCTCTGCACAGTCACCGGGTCCCTTCCCTCCTGCCCGGGTGGCCCACTGCTCTGCCAAAGGCCTGCAGCTTGCAGTGCCTCGCCCATGGATACAGTCAGCGAGTAAGAAAACTACGCAGAAAGTCCCAAGGGCCGGCCGCAGGGACGGCGAGGAGTGAGTGATCCTGCCTGTCTCTGGGGCGAATGGTCTTCTCAGAGAGCTGGAGGGCCAGCACACGGCCCCCGCCGCGGCTCTCATGTGGGACTCTGATTACAGTGTGTGGGGTTCCCCACGTCCCCTCGGCGGGGATGCGGGCAAACCACCCCCTTTCATGGGCTTGGCCTGCGTTCGGGCGGTCACTTACAGGGCTGCAGTGAGGCAGGGACGCAGGGACACACCCAGATTTCTAACTATGGTCCTCACCTTTCCTGGGGCGCAGCAGGCATCAGAGTATCTTCGAGGCTCAGCCTGGCTGCTGGCAGGGGCCAGCCCGAGACCCCAGCCCTCCCTGACTTGGCTCCAAAGCCTGAGACCCTGTGGGCGGCCTGGCCTCCAGGGGATCTCAATACCCGCATCGCCCCACGCAGGTTCCTGCTCGGGCCCTGGGACTCAGTGTGCCCGTGGATTCTCCGGCGATGCCCAAGGACGCTGACTCTCAGGGGTCCAGGGGTGCCTCCTGGCTGCCCCAGCCCCGTGCTCCTGCGCCTCCTGCGCTGGCCTCCCGCGCAACCGCGCCCGACTTTGTGACCCAAGGGCTGCGCAAGGACACTATGATCTGCAGCCTCCATCCTTCCAGGTCCGGTGCCATCTCAGAGGCCCCTCTCAGAGCCAGGTACACCCAGGAAGGCGGACCCATCGTGGGGGGAGTAACCCGCCTTTCCACCAACCCCACGGCCGGCCCCAGGGAAACTCGCCCCCCCCCTGTTCCCGACGGTTGTCCCCTTCATTCAGCACCGCGCCCTTTTTCTCCCAGCCTGGCACTAAGCACCGCCCGCCTCTGCCCCGGCTCCCCGTCCTTCAGGACCCCGGGTCGGCGCGGCTGCCGCCCCGCATCGCCTCCCACCTGCGCCACCTCTGGGGACGTGCCCTGTCCCTGGCACCCTCCTACCCGTTCCGTTCCCCACCGCCCAGGCCACCTCCCCAGGGGCGCGCTCCACTCCCCGCCCCCACAGGGTCCCCGCGCCCAGGGCGCTCGGGGTTCCCCGGGGAGCCCCCACGCGAGCCCCGAGCTCCTTTGTGCGGCGCGCGGGCTCTGCACCAGGGCGAAGGCTCACGGCCCCTGAGCCTTGAGCGCGCAGCCCGGCGCGGCGGGGAGGAGGAGGCGGAGGCGGAGGCCGAGGAGGCGGAGGGAGCGTGGATCGAGAGCGCTGCGCCCCCGCCCGGCTCGCGCGCGCCGCCTCCGCCATTGCTGCGCGCGGGAGCGGCGGACGCGGAGCGAGGCTCGAGCGCGCCCGGAGCCCAGACCTGCGGAGCGCGCGTGCGGTGAGTGCCGCCCAGGCCGGGCCCCGCCGCGGGGCTGGGACTCGGGGCTCGGGGCTCGGGGCTCGGGACCTGGGGCTCGGGGCCGCCACTGTCTCCGAGCAGGAGCCCGGGGTGCGCGGCAGATCGTCCAGGAGCGAGGGGGGCTCCAGGGCCAGGGGCGCGTCCGCAGGGGCTGGGCAGGGGCGGCGCCCCCTTCCCTGCTGCGCTGCGCCCCTGCGCACCGGGCTTCGCCCGGCCAGATGAGTCCCTAAACACACAGCCCCCCAGAGCCGGCCGTGACCCGCCCCCCGCCCGCGCGACCCCTCCCTGTGTCCAGCCAGCCCTCCCGCGCCCCACCCGGGCCCCGGCTCGCCGTGACCCCCGCACCACCCTCCCTTCGCAGGCGGCAGCCTCGGGTCCCCCGGAACCATGGTGAAGTTGGGGAACAATTTCGCGGAGAAGGGCACCAAGCAGCCGCTGTTGGAGGATGGCTTCGACACCATACCCCTGATGACGCCCCTGGATGTCAATCAGCTGCAGTTCCCGCCCCCGGATAAGGTAAGCGACCCCAGCTCTGGCGCCCTGCACGCTGCCGGGGTGCGCGCCCCTAAATCTCCCGCGGCCGCAACAAAAGAGCTGCCGCGTGTGTTGGGGACGTGAAGTGGGAGACGTCGTACCCGCGCTCGCTCGCTTCTGGGTCCAGCGATGTTGGGGGCCCCTGCCTTGGGTGTCAGCTCCATCCGACCACAGTCCCTTCTTAATTGTTGTGGAAGTCAGGTCCCTGGACCCCTAGCTGCCGCACACCTCCCTTGCCCTGTGGCGCCAGAAGGGGTCTAGGGGTGTGGCTGCCCCAGGCCTCCCTGAGCGGTCCGGTTCCAGCCCGATTGGCCCTCTGAGGTGGGGGCTTAGCCAGGTGCCCTCCCTAGGGACCAGCTCCCGTCCCGGTCCTTGCTGCCCTCCCTGGCAGACTGGGCTGGGCGCCGTGCGGTGTGTGAGCTCTTCCCGGGCCCTCCTTCCTCTCCTTCCTCTTTGTTCCTTCCCTGCCGCCTCCAGACGAGTGCCAGCCGCACTGCACTCACGATTAGTGTGCGGGGAACAACTGGCCCAGCCTTTCCCGGAGCATTTTCGCTGCGTTTAAACCCTGCCTTCTTTTTTGGGACTATAGCATCCAGGGAAGTTGTCGTCTGTATAGTCAGATCGTATTCTAATGGCGGTTAACAGGACCTTTTGAAGGTCTTGACAGCTGTCTGGCAAAATTCACCTACAGTCAGAGCAGGGCTGCTTTTCCCACCCTCCTGCCGCGAGCTCCTGCCCCACCCAGGCCCCCAAACTCTTCTCCATTTACTGGCTCATCTGGTCCCTGGTGGAGAGAGGTCTGACTCAGGGCTTTGCCCTGCTGCCTGCAGGGGTGGGCAGGGTGTCCCCGGGGGCCCTTTTCCTGTGGGCCCCTTTGTTCCCGTGGAGCCCCCAGAGGTTGTTCACCTCCCCAGGGAGCTTTTGTCCCCTAAGTCTATTGTCTGGGATTTGAGTGGGGGCTGGCAGCAGGTGTTTCTGCTGAGGAAAAGGGTACCACTGGTTTATACCTGTGTGCCCCCTTTCCAAGCAGGGGCCATTCTGGGGTGCTCACAGGCCAGACTGCAGGGGGCAGAGGGCTCACCTGAGGCTTCTGGCTCCCCTCTACCCCTCCCACGTGGGTGCCAAGCTGTTAGCAGAGCCTGGCTGAGGCCCCACCTCCCCTCCTGCCTGAACCCCAGCCACCCAGTTCAGGAGCCGTGTGGCCGGTGCCAGGAACCCCGTGTCCCGAGACAGCACCTCTGTCAGGAGCCTCCCCTTCCTCCTGGCCTGTCCCACTCCAGAACCGCCTGGCGCGGTTGGCTTCTTGCAGGGAGCAGGAGTGGCCCAGGCAGGTACGGAGTCCTGGGCAGCTAGGCCAGGTGCCCAGGGGTGGCCCGGTTGGCTCTGGAAGGCACCGTGTCTGTCATCCTGGCAGCGTTCAAACTGAGGGGTGGCAGGCGTGCTCCAGAAGCGAGTTCCAGCAGGGACTGACGGGCAGGCTCAAAGGCTGCCGCGGTCACAGATGAGACCGAAGCTCAGAGGGTCTCCAGGCTGCGCCAAGATCACTGTGCTGATGGTACTGGCTGCCCAGGACGCACAGGTTTCTGCAGGGCCTCCCGTTCCCCTGGGTTGAAGCCTGGCCTCTCACCCTTGACCTCTCCGCCAGAACTGCAGTGACGCTCTGCTAGCAACCCGGGATCAGGAGACAGTGTCACCTGCCCCAGGTGACGTGGCTTCTGAGGACTGGTTTGCACCTTTCGGATGAACGAGCTAAGGGGCCGTCGTCCCTGGGCCGGCAGCAAGGGCAGGGACCATCCCGGCTCGCTTTGGTGGACGCCACTTCACGGACTGAGGCTGCTTCCTTAGTGTGACAACTGGGAGGTCACTGCAAGGTTGCCCCCATTTTATGGATGTGGGAATGAAAGCTCAGAGTGTTCCAGGGACCCGTGCAAGGTTCCCTACTCTGTCACTGGCAGATGCAGGTTGAGTCCAGGGGAGACTCTTGCTGGGTCCCCATCCTGGACTGGGGTTCCTGTGACGTCCTCCTCTGCAGTCACCTGATGAGCTGAGCCTTGCTCTGTTCATGCCGAAGGTTGCATGGCCACGTGGGTGCGTTGTGACTTGAGGGTGGCAGGGTGACACCCAGGTGTCAACTCAGGCTGACATTGCTTACTGTCACAGGCCACTCCCCCACCCCACCCATGCCTTCTCCCCTGGGCTGGCTCCAGGGGTCACAGCTCGGGCTGAGGAACCCCCCAATTTGTCCTCCAGTGATGGCCATCCACGTTGCTGGATTTCCCCTATGCTGCCCTCGGTCCTGTGATAGTGGACAGCAATTGTCTCCCTTAAAGTATGGACCAGCTGATGAAGAAGCAGGTCCCCTCGAGAGAATGGGCGTGTGGTGGCTGAGGCTGGTTCCCCACTGGCCACCTGCTATGGGGTTAGAGATGTGTGACCCCACCTTGTCCCCACCCTTGAATCCCCTCGTCCAGTGGGCACAGAGAAGCCAACAGTCTGTGGCCAAAGGGCGTGACAAAGGCAGAGCCCAGGCAGTCAGGCCAGTGGGCCGTAAGGAGAGCGCGCAGGGCCAGTTCCCAGGCTGGAAAAGCACCTCCCAGGGGCCGGCGCTGGGGGTGGAGATGGAGCCCCCCAAGAGCCGGGTCTGACCCTATGCAAAAGACGCCCCTTCCCTGGGCCCTGGGCCGAGGCTGGTGCTCTGGTGGGTCGAGGGAGCACTGGCTTTGGAGTGCGATGCTGTGCGGCCCCACCGTGTCATTCCTTAGAGGCGTGACCTCAGCCAGTGCGCTTCCCTCTCTGCCCTCTGTTCCGGTCCCCCGGGGTCACCCAGGTTCCGAGTGGGTCAGTGCTCTGCGGCACTGGCATGGGCAGGTCTCCGGTGAGAGGCAGCTGTGAGCTGGTGAGAGGCAGCTGTGAGCCGGTGAGAGGCAGCTGTGATCGATTCCCGGAGAGATGGTGGCTCTGAGTGTGATTGTCCCCAGAGCCGCCGGAGGTGGGCAGAGGTGTGACAGGTGCCACTCTGTTCCCTGCAAGGTGGTCGTGAAGACGAAGACAGAATATGAACCTGAGCGCAAGAAAGGCAAAGGCCGCCCCCCCAAGATCGCGGAGTTCACCGTCAGCATCACTGAGGGCGTCACCGAGAGGTTTAAGGTGAGGGGCCCTGGGGGGGCAGAGGTGAGGGTTCCTGGGTACGGAATGGGGGGACACTGTGTGGGCGCGGCCCGGCTGCCCACTAAGCTGTTACCCTCCTAGCTTGTAGAAACTTGTCTCTCTGCCTTCGCCTTCCAGGCTGATTCATGTTGCTTATTCTTGTAAGGGGGCTAAGCCCTCACGGATGCCCCCTTAGACACACTTATAATAAACAGGAGAAAAAGTCACTCGCCAGACACGGAAACATGCAGCTCGCAATTCCGGGAAGGAGCAGACGGCGGCAGGGGGTTAGCACAAAGCGCTTCGTACGCGCCAGCCTGGCCCAGCCCCCGTGCTCTGTGTGCTCGCGCACCTGACCCTCCCTGGGGGGAAAGGGGACACACAGGGGCCACAGCTGGAGGGGCGGGGCCAAGACCCCACGAGTACATCTGCCCTCCTGCTCCTGAGCTTGGGGAACGCAGGAGGGGAGGAGGGCAGGGGCCCGTGGCCAGATGCGCGGGGCCTCTCTAGTCACCCCATTGGGTGCACAAGCTCGGCTCACCCTGGGGCACAGTGCACCCCCTCTTTGCGTATCATTGCGGCTGCACTTCTAGGATAATCTTGTCAGTTCCAGGAGGTAACGGCCATGAAAGGGAAGCCAGAGAGGGGCTTCCTGGGGGGACCGGGGGGACCACAGGGGCTGACTGACCTTGCAGTCCACCCTTCCTATCGCCCCGCACGGCCCCTCCCCGCCCCGCTCCCATCTGCATCCCTGGCGGTGGTTACTTTGCAGTCGTGGGTCTCATCCCCCCTGCAGCCCCCACTCCCCGCCTCCTAATGTGTACAGGTACTTCACAGATGGGGACACCGAGGCACAGAGGTCTGCGTCTGTCTGTCTGTCCTCCCTGTTCTGTGTTAGATGCCCTTTTATGGCTCCTGGCTCGGTGGCTCGTGACGCTCATGGCCTGGCTGAGAGGGATTGATCCAAGGTCACGTCCGTCCCCTGCTCTGCCCGGTGACATCGGCGTGGGCTTCATCTGCTCCTGCTGGGCCCCCAGGTTGAAGCAGGAGTGACCCTGAGGCTGGGGTCTCGTCGTCAGGATGTCTGAGTGTGCCTGGGTTTTGGTCCCTGACTCGCCCTGTGCCTCCCAAACCCTGTCACTTAGGTCCCCGGGAGCGGGCAGCAGTGTGCCCTGAGCTGCTGTGCCATCTGTTGAGTGGCTGTGTGTGCTGTCCCTGCTGTGTCCTTGGTTTGTGCTTTTCCCCCGAGGTCCCCTGTCATAGGCCTCTGGGTCCCTCGCCCCGGGCACAGGTGACGCACACGTGCACTGGGGCTCTCTGTCACCAGGGCTGGGACCGGGCATGATTCCTCAGCTCCTGTTGCTCGGAGCCCGAGGGCTCAGGAGCCCTCTGATGATGGTGCTTGTGCCCGGCCTGGCTGCTGCTGCAGCAGGGGCCCCGCCCTTGTCCGCTGCCACCCCTGGGGACATCGAGGAGGTGACGCTGCAGTGGGGCTCGGGCACCTGCCGCTGCTCTGTGCTGAGCTTCTGTTGCCCCTTATGTTTGTAGCCTGTTCCCTACAGGGCCCTTGCTGGTCTCTGTGCCTCAGGCTGCTGAGTCCTGGGCGGTGACAAAGTGGCCGTGGTTCCCCGGACCCTGTAGCTCCAGTGTCAGTGCCTTCATTGAGACCCAGTCTCAAAAGAAAAAAAAAAAAATCAAAATTTTAAAAAGCTTGGCGCGGTGGTACACACGTGTCATGCCGGCCCTCAGGAGGCTGAGGCAGGAGGATCTTGGAGAGTTCCAGGCCAGCCTGGGGAACATAGTAAGATCAAGTCCAACGAAAAAATCAAAACCAAACCAAACCTCGGATAACTAAAGTCAGTGTCTTCCCTTAGCGCCTGCCCCAGGCCCAGGCTACAGCTCGAGGGACAGACTGCCCCCAGCCCTGAGTCCAGGCCCGTACGGTGCTGAAGCCCCCCGGGGCCTTCTCAGTGGGATCAGCCCTCCCTCCACCTGTGTCGCTGTGCCCTTCGCAAGGAGGCTGTGACAGCCTCTACCCGTGCGCGTGCCCGAGCCCCACTCCACTCCCAGCTCACTGTCCCATTCAGCCTTCATAACACGGCCCAAGACAGGCGGGTGCTGAGAGATCCTCTCCGTCTCACAGCTGAGGGGAAACTGAGGCAGAGCACATGACCCCAAGGCAGCCTGCTCTGCCTCTGCCCAGCTTTGCGGGGAGTCTCAGCCCGAGGTGGTCCAGGCTCTGGGTCACTGGTCTTCTGAACAGGCCTTGCTGGGTGGGTTCCGCCCCTACCCTGGGGCTGCGTGCGGGGCCCACAGTGCTGGGGTCCCAGTGCCCCGGGTCTGCATGGTCCCAGGTCCCTGCAGCCTCCCCAAGTCAACACCCTTTACCTCTCGTGCCCCCTCTCCCGGGTTCCCTCTCTAAGGAGCTGGCAGGCCCTCGGGGTGGAAGGGTGGCTGCAGTTCCCATGACTCTCAAGAAAAGAAAATCAAAATTAAGGAAGCCAAGAGTGATGGGAGTGCCCGAAACCCCAGCGCTCCGGGGGATGCATCCAGGGCACCTCACGGTCCGAGGTCCAGCATGCTGGCCTTGTGAAGCAGAGGCCCCTCCACTCGAGTTGGTGACCGTGGGAAGGGAACCAGGCCAGGCGGTGACTGAGGCAATAACGTTGGCTGAAGCTTGAGGCGCAGGGTTGCGAGAGCCATGCAGCGGCTGGATGAGTGAGTGTGTGACAGACGGCGCCACTGGCCCCGTGAAGGGGACTTGGTGAGAGCTCCAGGGGTCCCCGTGGGGCCCTTGCTTGTGGTGTAAGTTCAGGGTTTGCTCAGGGATGAGGCTGCTCTCTGGGCCGGGGACAGCTGTGAGTTTTCCATTGGGGACACTCATGCCAGGTCCTGCTGGTGACCTGCCCAGCCCTCCCCGTCGGGAGCCCTAGAGGCACGATCGGAGCCAGGCCCCCTGTCCTGGGTACTGGGGCTGCTGTGGCTGCACCCAGCAGCCTAGGGATCTGTGTTCTGAGGGCCCCCGCCATAGCCAGCCGCCTGGGAATGTGCATTTGAAGCCTCCCGCCAGGCAGTTCCAGTGTCCAGTGTCCGGGAAGCTTTCTGGGGGGGTGGACTGGCTCTTGCAGGAGCCCCGTGGGAATGCCGAGGGTCTGCCCTTCCGGAGGCTCCCCAGCCCTCACGGTGCAGTGGCATTTGTGGGGTCCCTGAGTGCACGCACACACGCACACAGTGAGCCATGTGGCCGTCCTGCGGAGCCTGTACCCGCTCCCACCAGGCTCGTCACAGCTGGCAGGGACAGACACCGGTCACCTTCCCCGCCCTGCTGGCCACAGGGCAGCCTGTGGGTGGTGCTTGGTCCTCGCCCTGAGTGCGGGGAGGTCTGCCTTTCCAATACCGTAGCAACAAGTAAACTGTGTGTCGCCTTTGTTTCTAAGTGGCATCGCTGGGCACGCCTTGTCTCTGTGTGCCTTTGGACGGCATCCTCGCAACGACGTCGTTGTGGATGTTACTTTATGATCATCACTCGCGATTAATCTCTCAGCTGCGAGGTTGCTAGGCTCGTTGCTAGGTAACTGCCGGTGGGGACCAGGCTTTGTGAGACTCCGCCACGCAGGGATGGCTGCTGGTGTCACCGGGAGAAGTGGGTGTTTCATTAATCCTCGGGGTATCCGTGTGGGGAAGAGATGCGGCCTGGGCCCCACATGAGCGTTCTGTAAATCGTGCTCCCCCGACCCTTCAGAGCAGTGCGTCCAGTGCTGCTGGGGCCACGGCTTCACGGTCCCCTCCCCGTCTTGGTCAAGGTCCTTCCTGGGGCTGCAGGGTGACAGTGGCGGACTCGTCACGGCTCCCTGCGCCTGGGAGTGAAGGGCTTGGTGGTCAGCACACCCCTTGCCTGTGCCGTGTCACCCCTGGGGCCTCAGGAGACCTCGAGGTTGGCCTTGAACAGGAGCATCCTTCAGGGTCCCCATGGGGCTGGGTGACATCAGGAGGGACACGTTTGCCTGGCGTGCGGTGCCAGGCGAGTCCCTTGGTGTCCTGCCACAGACGATCCTGTGGGTGGCTGGTAGCTTTTTCTCACGCCCTTAGTCACCTTGAGCATCCGGTGTACCTGATTCCCATCCCCTGCTGTGCCCCGAGGCGCACGCTCTCACCCGCCGCCCTGACCCTGTTTCCTTGGCAGTGCGTGGCGGGGGTCTTCCCAGGTGCTGGTCCTGCTGCAGACCCTAGAGATGTGTTTGGACACCCAGTGACCTTGAGTCCTCCTTGAATGTGTGGCTGGAAAGCCACGGGCCGGGGTCCAGCTGCCAAGGGGATCCTTGGCAGCTGATGAATGATGTCATCTGGGTGTGTGTGTGTGTTCCCTGCTGCGTGGGCTACCTAAAATATTTAGTGTTGTAAACGCTGGAGGGTGGCAGGATTCGTCGTCTTTCTCCAAGATTTTTTTTCTTTTTTTTTTGGCAATGCATTACTCAGCAGAAGCGATCATTTTCTCTGTGCTTCTCCCAAGGGAGAGAGGACAGAGAGCTGAGTGGCAGCCACCCACCGCCTCCGCCCAGCTGCTGCTCAGGCCCAGAGCCCCGCAGTGTCACTTCCTCCTGTCTTCCTAGTAGTCTCGGAAGCACTAACCTTGCTGTCCTTTGGTAGGCGGAGAACTGAGACCAGAGAGGTCGAGGAACAGGGCCAAGGTCACCCAGGGTGACGCGTGATGGCAGGACTTAGACCCAATCCATTCGACATGCTGGAGCCCAGGCGCTCTGTCCTCCGTAGCAGAGGGATCGAGGGTGACATCCTGTGCCCCTGTGGCTCCCTCAGCTGGCAGGTGGCCGCAGAGACCCCCAGCAGGTGGGGAGGTGGCCCCACATCAGAGAGCCCTGGGGAATCCCAGCGCCTTCTGAGGTCTCCAGCCTGCAGGGGGCGCCCTTGCCGATTCCATCCTCCTGGTGGGTGACAGAGCTGGTCAGCCTGCCAGTGCCTTGTCAGTTGAGTGACCGGGTGATCACTGCCCACACCGGGACACTCAGGTGAATGACAGTGGACAAAGCAGTCAGGATGCTGAACAGTGACCACCTGGATGGTCCTGAGCCTCCCAGTAACACTTGTGACAAACTTCACTAGAGCCCCTGCCTGTCTGTGTTTGTCCCCAGCTGTCCTGTCCTGAAAACACCTCTGGGGTACCCCTTGCTGCTTCTGTAGGGCTGCTGTGCTTTGGGGCAGAGCAAACTGATCAGGGGCCCCCGCCCCCCACCCCAACAGCTTGTGATCCCCAGCTTCCCCTGCTGCCCAGTTTCTTAAAAAGATGGTGATAAAGAGTATATAACATCAAACTGACACTTTACAGCGTGCAGCCAGGGGCATCTCACAGACTCACTGTGATGCCCAGCCATCACCCCAAAACGAGGCCTCGTCCTCGTGCCCTGGCACCCAGGAATCAGTGTTCTGTCCCTGAGCCCTGAAGATCTCCCCCTGCCGGATGTGTTGCGTAAGAGGACGTGGCAAGGCGTGACCTTTCGTGTCTGCTTCCTTCTGGTGTGGTGCTTTCGAGGTGCGAGCCGTTCTCATCACTGGCATCCAGCCTCTCCTGTCTGTGGCGGGGAGCAGGTACCTCGTTGTACGGACACGCGCATTTTGTTTATCCCCTTGTCTCTTTTTGGACACCTGGGTCATTGGCACTGTTGGTTCTTGTGCACAGTGAGGCCACGAACACTAACAGACACGTTTGCGTCTGAGTGTGGCTCTTGGGGGTGTGTGCCCAGGGGCGGGCTTGCTGGTCTCTGTGATTTTCTGCTTCACGTGGTGTGGAGCTGCCAGCATGTTTGCTGGAGCAGTGGTATCATTTTCCATTTGCATCAGCAGTGTCCAGGGGTTCCCGTGTCTCCGTAGCCTCACCGGCACCTGTTATTGTCATTTTTTAATTAGTGCCGTCGCTGTGGGTTCGAAGTGGTGTCTCCGTTGTGGTTTGGTTTGCACTTCATGGCTGAGCTTTCACACTTAGGTCTCTTATCCATTCTAACCATTAAGTTTTGTTATGGCGTAAGGACCCAGTGCCATTCTTTCGCGTGTGGATACGCACTTTTTGCAACACTGTTTGTTAAAGAGACTTTTTTGGCCCTACTCAGTGGCCTTGGCACCTTTGATGAAAAGCAGTTGACCATGGACAGAGTTTTATTTTTGGACTGTTCATTCCAGTCCATTAACTTAGATGCCTTTTCTTGTGCCAGTACCGTGATGTTTTGATGACTGGAGCTCTGTAGTAACTTTTAAAATTGCATCCTCCAATTTGGTTCTTTATTTGCAAGCCTCTTTTTGATTCCTCAGGGGGAATGCAGTTTCCATTTCTGCAGCAACAGAAACATCATCAACAACAACAATAAACCGCAACAGCGAAGGACACCGGGGTTTTGCTGGGATCACCTCGAATCTGTACATAGATTGCCAGCTGTTCTCCTTCTACCGATATCGACTCTTCCACTACATGAACAGGGGCCTCTTTCCATTGACTTAGATTTCCTTAATTTCCTCCGGCGATGTCTTACACTTTGCAGTGGACAGCTGCTTCGCTTTTTAAGTTAGGCTATAAACTACAGAGGTATTAGCAGGACCCATGACTTCTGTCACCAGTGCAAATGACAGGGATTTTCAGGCGTTTGTGTAGCATCTTTCTGAGGAACTGCAGTGTCCTCTGCGGCCGAAGAGGTCACAGTGGATCCTGCGCCATGCCAGGTACACTGATGCACCAGGGCGGGTCCCCTTAAACCCATAGCCCAGGGGGCTGGGCCGCCCCTGCTGTGAGCCACCCTGGGGGCGCCCTGGAAAGCAGCAGCAGCCTGCCTCAGGGCTTCTGTGGACAAGTGCGTAGCAGGGTGGAATTTTAGGGTCCACGCAGACTCTGCTCTCCTCCTGTCTCTCCCACACACATCAGTGGTGGACGTCTTGGCCAGCCGCTCGGTGCTGTGCGAAGTGCTGGGCTGTCACACAGGGGCCTCTGCCTCCCGGAGGTGGGACACAGGCAGGACCTTGTGGGCTCCGCCTCCTTAGTGTGACCGAAGGCCACCTGTGTTGCCTGCTGGTGCCCGCTCTCCTGCTGGCTGTGGGCTCTGGACTCGGTGAGCAGTCACGCCGTTGCGCGTAGTAACGCAGCTGAACCCTGGGTTTTTGTGCAGAGATACATCCTTACCTCTTTTTTATTGTTCATTTTTCATTTTTTGAGACAGAGTCTTGGGAAGTGGCTAAATGGCCCAGGCTGGGCTCAAACTTGCAATCCTGCTGCCTCAGCCTCCTGGACAGCTGGGGTTATCGGTGTGTCCCTGTCCCCACGCCTGACCATGCTTTGGGCGGCTCTGGCTCCTCCCTCATCGCTTTCCTTTTCCTTTGCCTCCCTGCTGAGCTCCCGGACGCCACCCCTGCCACCCCTCCGGGGCCACCTCTGTCTCCTGCTTCTCTGTGGGCGGTTCCCAGCAACTCCAGGTCACCCAGGAAGCCCCCTGGGGACCCCAGAAGATTTGAGAAAGCAAGGCCTCCCTTTTCTCTGCACAGAAAAAGAGAAAAGTAAGGATAATTAGGAAGTAGTCCAGGCTGGGTTCCTTGGGATGTGTCATTCTTCCTGCATCATTTTTTCCTTCCGATTTTCAAACGGCGAAAACAACATGTTCCTGGTCCCTGCAAGCGTGGTGGGAAGGCCCTGTGTCCTATGCCCTGGGGAAGCTCCTCGTCCCTGTCAGGTGGCCTCGTGGTCTTGGTCCCTGGACCTGAGGCTGTCGACACTCCCGAGAGGCCAGGTGTGGACACCGGGCACTGTGTGCTGCTGCAAGGGCCGCCTGGACACCTGGACACACACCCTCCTCGTGGGGGCATTCGCTTAATGAGACCTCCCTGCCCCGCCCGTGCAGAAGGGTGGAGAGAAGCCAGGGAGAGCAGGAGGAAAGGAGCAGAGTCTGCCCTGTCTGTGGTCGCGTTTGCCGCACCAGGGATTGAGCCCCAGGCCTCATGCGTGCGACGCAAGTGCTCTGCCTCTGAGCTGCGTCCTGACCTGACCTTGACCCATTTTTGAAGTTAGGTCTTGTCGAGCCGCCCAGGCTGGCCTGGAACCCGTCAGCCTCCTTCCTCAGCCTCCCGAGTAGCTGGGGCTGCAGCGCATGCATGAGCATGCGAATTTGGCATTTAATGATTAAACCCACTTTGTGGGCATTGGTCCAGTCCTGAGGGTGGAGCCTTCCAGACCCAGTGAGTGACCACTGGTCAGTCCCGTGGGTCCTCAAACTGGGCACTGGGTGGAGGCGAAGTTCCCGACACATGCCTTTGGGGGGTACACTCAAACCACAGCACAGGGTTAGAACCTGGCTATCTTTGGCTATCCTTGGGGGCCATTATTCAGCCACTGCAGCAGGCTGGACCCCAGCTTCTTCCCCTGGGCAGCTGCGACGCTGCGTGGGGAGGGCTGGCAGAGCCAGCGTCCCTTCCACCAGTGAGAGAACTGCAGGGGGCGAGGGCTCCCCCGGTTCGTGCGGGAGGCTGAGCAGGGTTTGAACCCAAACCTCGGCTCCTCTCTCTCTCTTTGTCCTGGCAGTGAATGGCCGCTCTGCCTTTCTTTTTTGGACCAAGGGCTTCAGAAGTTGGTGAAAAGGTGCAGTTTTGTGGGGCTCTACAGAATGCTTGTCAGGGCAGAGTGAGCCTCAAGGGACTCGCAGGCTGGGAGGAAGCCATGATACTTGGCTCAGTGATTTCTCTCTGTGTGCTAGAATATTCCCAGCAGTCTCATGGGGAGGGAGGTGGAGGTTCACGGGAGCCTCCAAACTGGGGCACCCTACATTGAATTAGGACAAAACAGGTGCTTGGTGACTCAATGGCAGTGTGTGGGATTGGTGCCAAGAGAGAACCTTCTGGAGGCCACGGGCCTGGCTGGGGAGAGGGCAGCATGATCTACTGTGGCTTCCTGACAGAGTGCCACAGAGCATGGTGTTTGCAGCCATCGACTCGGACTCTCGGAGTCCTAGGGGCCAGAAGTCCGAAATCCAGCTGTCGCAGGGCTGGACTTTTGAATCCTCAGGGAGGGCCCGCCCGTCTCTCCCTGTGTCTGGGGGCTGCTGGCTTGTGGACGGGTCACTCTGGTCCTCAGTCTTCACACAGTCTTGTCTCTGTCCCCATTTCCCTGTTTCATAAGGACACCAGTCAAATTGGATCAGGGCCCGACCTAATAACCTTCACTGCATCCAACCCACAAAGGCTCTGTTTCTAAATGAGGTCACCTTCGCAGGGACGTGTCAGGCTTCAGCCGGTGTTTGGAGAGCCTGTGAGTTAGGCCCAAGCTGCGCTTGGACCCCTCCGCCTCCTCATAAACCTGTAAGGGTGTGAGGCATGGTCCCTCATGCCAAGATGCACTAGGCACGCAGAGCAGCCAGGTCACCCACTCAAGGTCATGGTCCACAGCTCCGAGCCGGGGGGACCCTTCTGGAGAGACCCACAGTGCAGTCACAGTGCGTGTGATAGACACGGGGGATGCATTGCCACCAGAAGCTTGCAGGTGCTGGTGCCAAGAGGGCTTCCCTGGGGTCTCCAGAGGCCTTCCGAGGCAGGGACGGCGGGCAGGGTTCTCCAGAGGCCTTCCGAGGCAGGGACGGCGGGCAGGGTTCTCCAGAGGCCTTCCGAGGCAGGGACGGCGGGCAGGGGTCTCCAGAGGCCTTCCGAGGCAGGGATGGCGGGCAGGGAAGTGCGTTACGGCTCATTCCACCTGCTGACTCGGTTTCTGTCTTTGTCTTTTCCTCCCAGCAGCTCCAGTTCTCATTTCTGGTTCAGGTTCTGAGACTGTCCTGTTCTCATTTCTCGGTTCTGTGAGCTCCTTGGCCAGCAGGCCTGGGAACCCTACAGTAAAGGCCCAGGCCGGGTCCAGAGCTGCCCGGGGAGGGCGTTTCCCCATAGCCGGGTTTTTCTAAACTAACAGATGGGGTGCCATGAACCCAGCTCCTGTGTGACTCCGAGGTTGCAGGAGCAGGTGAACGATGTCCCATCTTGGTCCCTCCCGAGTGACACGGTGGGGGGACGGCAGGTAGGGGGCTGACTCCCTAGCCAGGGGTCGGGGTCAGGGCACGGCCCCGAGCGAGCGTGGCTCACCTGGAGGGTGGCCCCAGGCCAGCCCTGGGACAGCAGTGCTAGGAGCAGCAGCAGGAGCCACCACTGCCGTGTCCAGCACACCAGGCCCTGTTCACAGTGTCCTGGCACCGAGCTGAGTTCTTGGCCCTTGAAGTGACGCCTGTCCTTGCTGGTGGACAGGGAAGAGCCGGAGCTGCAGGGCACCTGTGGCTGGTGGCTGTCCCTGCCCTGCCCTGCCAGGTGCCTGCTGCTCCCTCGTTCCTCCAGCAGACCCTGACTTCCTGCCGCTGCGGACTCCACTCAGCCTCACAGCCCCGAGGCGGCCTGCCCCATCCTGCTGCGTCCAGCACCAGGCACGGCCCTCTGTGTGATGCGTGGTGTCCAGACTGATTGGCGTCTCTGGCCTTAGGAAGGGTGACGCTCCCAGTGAAGGTCACAGAGGCTGCAGTGGCTCCGAACTTTGGAACTTTGTTATTGTCAAGGGGGTGCAGCCGGAGGCCTGACCTGGACCCGCATTTCGAGAAGAAAGGGCCTCCTCCGAGGTGGTGTGGGGTGGTGTCTGAGGCGCTAGTCTCCAGGCAGGAGGGCGTGGAGGGGCCAGGTCGCATTCCAGCTGCCAGGGGTGAGCTCTGGGGCATGAGGAGTGGGGCTTTGGCAGCCGTGGGTGTGGTCTGTAACTGGGGGGTTGGGTGCCCCATGCCCTCCGCAGGGACAGGCCTCCTGCCTCCGTGCCAGCTGCTCCCAAGCCGCAGTGAGTTCTGGGCCAGTGTCGGGCTCAGCCCATGGCGGTGAAGAAACCCATCCCGGCTCCCGTGGACACGCACTGAGCCGCAGGACAGGACGCTGTTGAGGGCAGAGGGGACCAGGCTGCAGGTGCTTTGCCCTTCTGGGCCGACTGGTCCCAGGCAGCCAGGTGTCTGCGTGACGCTGCGCCCGGGCACTGGGCCTGGGTCTGTATCGGTGTCCGGGAAGCAGGCGGTCTGGCTGGGTGACAGGACAGTGGCAACAGCAGCCCGGCCTCACTTCTCAGTCCTGGGTCTGAGTCGCCAAGCAGAGGCTTGGGCAGGATCTAGGCTGTGTGGGTCTGCGCCCCGCTCTGGCTCTGCGCGCCCAGAATGCTAGGAACACCTCGGGAAAAGTGAAAGTGACACGAATGTGGTGAAAAAGGAAAACGGTGGGAGTGTACAAGATGTCCTGTGAAAGGCATTCTGATCACTGTCCCCAGCTGCCCTTCTCGGGATCTGCCTGGTTCTTCCCGAGTCTTTGCACACATCTGTGCACGTGCGTCTGCCCGCCGCCTTCGCAGCTGCCCCTGACGGTCCCTACCTCCGCCCGCAGGTCTCGGTGCTGGTCCTGTTCGCCCTGGCCTTCCTCACCTGCGTCGTCTTCCTGGTCGTCTACAAGGTGTACAAGTACGACCGCGCCTGCCCGGATGGGTTCGTCCTCAAGGTAAAGCTGCGTTTCCCCGGACCCGGGCACCCGAGCATCGCTTCTCTCCCCGACCTGAGGCTCCCGTGGCTCAGGACAGGCCCCAGTGCAGCAGGGCCCTGGGCTCTGTCCCCACCACAGGAGCCTCCCTGGTGGCCAGGCAGGTAGCAGAGGACAGGCAGACTAGGGGAAGGAGACTCCTGGCCTCCACCTGGCCAGGAGGGCAGGAAGAGGGCAGGGCAGGAAGAAGAGGAGTGGGAAGGAGGGAGGGCACCCTGAGGTCCAGGCAGGGAGAGGCGGCCCTGCCTCAGGCTGTGTAAGACCAGGGGAGCAGGCAGGGAGCGCCCAGCCCTCCTGCCCACAGCCCTGCACAGAGCACGTGGAAATGTTTGCGTTGCTCACCTGACCGTCACCCCCAGAGCCCAGGTGTGGTGCAGAGGAATCACACAGGACAGCAGGGCTGAGGATGGAGACAGGCCAGGAAGGTGGGCCTGGAGGAGGAGGGAGCCAGGGCGTGTGACTCCCTGGCCGCGGGCTCTTTGTTCTGAGCCTTTCAGGGGCAACAGGAAACACTGGTCCTTCCCAGTGCCTGGCGCTCAGCTGTGAGCACAGGTGTGAGCCGCCTGGCCCAGCCGTGTCACTAGGTGTGTTGGACTTGTGTTTTGTGGATCCGTGGACGCTGTACCTGTGCACAGGTAGAAGAGGGCAGCGTTCCCGAGGCCCCACCAGGACCTGCTTCATCCTTCTGCAGGCCCTGCCACCCTCCCCTTGTCTGGTAAGCGGGCACTCTGGCTGGGTCACCTCCAGGAGCCAGGCGGGCAGAGATTGTCCTTGTGACACCCACTCACCTTCCGGGAACCCACAACAGGCCAGGGTGCCCTGAGCCTTCATAAGCAGAAAAGAAAGGATGGGGCAGGGACTGGGCATGTGTCTTGGTGCTGTGTCTCCAGAAGATGGACACGGGCAGTCTCGGGGTCCCCTTCACCTACCCTTATGCAGCAGCCCCACAGCTGGCCCTTGCCCCTGCAGCAGAGGACAGCAGGTGGCACACTGGGAGAGGGGCTGGCCATAGCCAGACTGTGGGGTCTGGAGCACCCAGCAGAGGCCCGAGGAAGTCGATGTGGTGGGGACGATCCCTTGGGTCCCTGCTGGGGATAGGAAGGAAGAGACGGGCAGCGAGGTGGCTGAGGGCCCACTGAAGTGGGCAGGGAAGGGGTGGTCTGGGCACTGGGGCGCTGGGGGCAGAGAAGGAAAACAGGTGACAGCAGCCTGCCTGGAAGATGTATCAAATCTGCAAAGCAGGGCAGGACCGGATGGGAGGACCTGGCCCAAGGCTGGTGACCCCAGCTGATGTCACAGGAGGAAGTGGCAGAGCCAGGAGCTGCTCCCGTGTGTGCGGGGACCGGCCGGCAGGTTCCCGCCCCAGCCGCAGGCCGGCACCGCACCGTTGCTCATTCTTCCTGGGTCCCTGCCCAGCTGGAGCTGACTCGTCAGGGTGGACGGTGGACAGGCCGGGAGACCTGTGTGCCTGCGAGGCGGGGTGGGCTGTTCAGTCCTGAGCCCCTTGGGAACCTGGAGCCCCGTGGGCTTCCTGGAGCTGCAGCCTATGGGACTTGGCGTTTTGCACTCAAGTTGAATGGAGGTGGATGGGGTCCGTTCTTGCTGCCCTTGGCTTCCTCCTCTCCTGTCTCTCACACGTGTGCACACCATACATTCACAGCAGCTGGCTCACAAGGGCTTCTGCACAAGGCTCTCTGGAGGTGCCTGGAAGCCCCGTGGGGTACACACCCTAATGCTCCCGCACCCCCATTTTACCAGTGGAAACGTGGAGGGCAGAGACGCCCAGGTCATGCCCTCTGTTCACTCAGCACTCAGCATATATTTCCTCTGCGTTTCCTGCTGGTGTCTGGTGGGCACTGAGGACCTGGCCACTGCTGGACAAGATGCAGAGGGGAGCACTGGGGAGGCCCCCAGAGGTCGAGTCTGAATGGCTCACATGAGGGCGCCATGAAAGTGGCCAGCTGGTGGGGATACCAGATTTTCTCCTGTGTGTTTTATCTATGTAATTTTTTTTGCAGTGCAGAGGCTCAAACCTGGGGCCTTTGCACTGAGCCCCAGCCCCTGCAGCCCTTTTGATTTTTTGAGAGAGTCTAGTTAAGTTATCCAAGCTGGACTTACACTGCGACCCTCCTGCCCCAGCCACCAAACTGGGACCCTGAGGAGCGTCTCCCTCACTGACTGGGTGACGCCTGCCACCTGCCTCTAAGTCCACTCACAGCCAGCATCGTCCACCCACCGCGGGGCCCAGGACCCGGGACAGCAGCTGTGTTGTCACAGGAGGGGCCCTGGGTTCAGCCCCTTCACAGCTTGGTGCCAGGTGCTTCTGGCTGGTGCCAGGAGCAAAGTGTGCAGGTTGTGGCCTTAGACCTGGCTCTGTTCTGACTACTGGGGACAGGGCCCAGCCTCCCTGGGCTTAGCTGCCACTTTGTCTCTGGGCACCGTGTCTGCACCTTCGAGGACATGGCAGGAAGACCAGCAACACGGGGACAGTGCCAGGGCTGGGACTTGACTGCAGGCTGTCCGAGGCCCGGATGGGGGAAGAGCAGGTGCAGCCCTTCGGCCCTGGCCGGGGTCTGGACTGCCTGTCTCTGGACTGAGCCGGAAGTCTAGGTCAGCTCGTGGGAGGGTGACACAGTGTGGGGTGGAGGGCTGTGACCGCAGGCCGGGCCGAGCCTCACTTCCACACCTGCAAGATGGGACTAGCGGCACCCACCTCACAGAGTGCTCGCGGGCTCCCACTCTGCAGACTGTTGGATGCCACGGGAACAGCAAGAGGGAAGCAGGTGCAGACCTGGGCCTTGAGACCGGGGACAGGGGAGGAGGCCTGGAATCTCAGGATGGCCCCAAGTGGGAGCCCCAGCGAGGCTGCCTCCAGCACTCAGAGGCTCAGAGAAGAGGCGCTGAGGTCTCCGTCAGGTCTGCCTCACTGTCAGGGTGGAGTGGAAACTGCTGGGGCTCCTTGTCACCAGCCCGGAGCAGGCGGTGCTGTGGGCTCGGCAGCTCTCCAGCCAGGCGGCCTTGCCCTGGATGCGGTGGGCTGAGATTTGGAAATGTAGCCTTGGGGCAGCTGCAGGACAGATTTGCTGAGTTAGGCTCAGCTAGGGGTTGCTGAGAAGGTGGTTTTCAGACCTTGTAGGTGAGAGGAGGCGGCCCCTGAGTAACTGGGCCTCACGCTCTATCTGGTAAGGAGATTCTTGGCCCTGGCATGATGCTTTGTTTGCTCAGAGACACAAATCACAGAGGCCATGACAAGGAGGGGGTTTATTACCCTCACGTGGAAGTCCAGCTGGCAGGCGAAGTGGGTCTGGACAGGCCCACCTCCTGCAGCTGGCCAAGAGGGGATATGGAAAGAGCTGAGAAACACAGTGTCCCTTTCGGGCCCTGTCCAGCCTGCTCCCGTCATACGCTTGAATCCTACTGGCTGGAAGTCAGTCACGTGGCCTCATCTGGCTGCAAGGCAGGCTGGGAAATGTTATTTACTGGTTGCTGCATGTCCGCTTAGACCCAAGGGAATGGTTATGAGTCGGCAGCCTCTGTGCACCACCCCTATGGGGCTAGGGGGAGGGCCCCACAGGATGTGAGCACAAACACCCCTGAGCCCCACCGTGCGCTCCCTGCATTAGGTTTGGCTCTGGGGCGGTCAGTCAGCTCCTGCCCAGTGAAGATTGCAAGCCTTTGGGGCCACAGATTCCTGCCAATTTGATGACTGTGGGGAGAGAATGCCACATCCAACCTTATGGTTTCAGCCATCTGGAACCTGCCCTGCCTCGGCCTCCCCGCATGTGGCTGGAGGGGCAGCAGCTCCCTGGCCCCCCCTCGTCCTGCCCTGGAGTCTCCCCTGCGGCTTCCTGCAGCTCTGAGGCCCAGCCCCTCCTCCTTCCTGAGCCCCTCCTCCCTCTGCCTCTGTGCTTCCCTGTCCCTCTTCCCCAAGGCCAAGCCCCCTAGGATCCTGGTGCAGCGACACCTGATTCAGTGCTCCTGGGCCTATCCAAAGGGTCAGTTTTCTGGTAGCTTAAAAATAAGTGACACCCAGTGCAGGCTCCTGGGCGAGGGAGGCGCCAGGGTAGCCGTCAGGTGATGGCTGGTGTCTTTGTTGCTGAGGTTTCCCGGATGCAGGGCTTCTGCCTGGCTGCTTGTCCTGGGTGGGCCCGGCTGCCTGTGGTGGCCCTCAGCAGGGAGAGTGGTGGGCACGGGCTGGCTTCTCCTGCGCCCACGCGTGCCTCGGCGGGCTCTTGTGTTGCAGAACACCCAGTGCATCCCGGAGGGCTTGGAGAGCTACTATGCGGAGCAAGACTCCAGCGCCCGGGAGAAGTTTTACACCGTCATCAACCACTACAACCTGGCCAAGCAGAGCATCACCCGCTCCGTGTCACCCTGGATGTCCGTGCTGTCGGAGGAGAAGCTGTCGGAGCAGGAGACGGAAGCAGCGGAGAAGTCGGCTTAGCGAGAGGGGCAGGTTCCTTACAATGTGTCACTGGAAGGGAACGAAGGGACTTGGAGGGACATTTCATTAAATATAACTACTGGCAATGTAGAGGTTACTCATTTATGGTGCAATTGCTTCTGTTTGCTAATGCTGCTTTGCAAATAAAACTTGCTGCCGGCCACCCATGGGCATGACACCGAGCACACATCAGCATTGCTTTAGAGCTCCGATGCCCTCGCCGTGGGCCGGTTCTTCACGCAGCTCCTCCACGGGGCTCAGTGCTGTCAAAACGTAGGCGCTCACTGGCTGGGTCAGGAGTTTGGAATTCAGAGAAATACTGCGTCTGGCAGGGTTTTTAAAGCCACCTTGCTCTCACAAACCTTACTCCAGAGCCATACGTGGGGTGACCTCCCGCTCTGCTAAGGGCAAGACTCACTGTGTCTCCCCACCCCCAGCCGGCACCGGGGCTGGCTGGCGGTGGGAGGTACGGGGGGGGGGGGGCAGCTCTGCTCCCTGGCTGTTCTGAGCTCCGTGGGGTCTTAGCACCTCTGGGGGCTCTCTTGCGGGCATCTTGACAAAGGGTTTGCCACTGGGCCAAGATGGCGAGGTTCTCTGTGGAGTGCAGGGAGGGGTGGGTGGGAGTTGGCCTGGGCCCAAGGCCGCAGAGCTGCCTGTGGGAGCACCAGCAGGAGGGAGGCACCACCGGCCCTGTCCTGTGGAGTGGAGTGGAGTGGGAACACATCTGCTTGCACAGCCCTGCAGGCAAGCGAAAAGTCAGCTGGGTGAGAAAGTGACAGTGCAGTCCCTGCCCGGCCAGGGTCCTTTAAGGCTTGTTCTATGACGGGGAGGGCCAGAGAATGGGGCGGGGCGGCCTGCAGACAGGACGCTGGCCCCGCCCTCTTTGTAACTGTGTTGCAGTGTGAAGCTTGACTTTAACTAACTGTTTACAGTCGCCAGTGAGATAAACAAGTGTGTAAGACTATTAAACAGAAGAACCGACTCCCAGACTCCCTCGTGTTGTTTGTGCGGTGCCTGGTGGCTGTGTCCCAGTCCCCTGCCCCGTGCCCGTGCCCATACAGGGTGTGGCTGGACGCTGTGAGGCCGCAGGGGTGCGCACAGAGCAGCAGACATGGCTGGTCGTGTTGCGGTTTCTGGCAGATGTGTACTTTATTACTGTAACCTGAGCGAAGTAACTTCCGACATTCACTCTGCATTAAAGCCCTGGAGGGCCCGAGCTCACCCCACACCCGGTGCCCTGGTGGAGGGCCGGCAGCTGCGCAGGGAGGGCAGGGTGCTGCGTGCGCCCAGAGGGTCTCCGCCCAGCCTGCGTGCGGGCCCTGTCCAGTCCCGAGGGTGGCAAGCAGACACAGGGTGGCAGGTCCCGCTCTTCTGTGGCCCGATGCCTTCTCTGAGCACCCGCTCCTTGGACCGGTGCCACGAAACGTCCTCCCATCCCCACCCCCATCCTGCCTCGGAAGCGGTGCCGCTGCAGCCAGGCTGACCCTCGGGGCTGGCAGTGTTTGTCAGACGGTCGAGGAAGGTGGGCATCCTCCTTCTGCAGCGCCAGGGCGGGGCCCGCCGAGCAGACGGCCGGCGGCGTCAAGGAAGGTCGGACTCCGGCCTGCTGGGGACGTTGCTGGGCAGGGGCGCGGCGGGGAGCAGCACTTGCTCGGGCTGCTCAGGGTTGGGTGCGTTCCTCTCCGGCTGTGGCCGGGCTGGGGGTCGGTTCTGTCCCCCACGTGGCTGTCTCGGTTCCTCCGCAGCGTGCCTGGGGGGCTGGCCCGCGCCGCTAGCTGTCGTACCAGTCGAGGAAGAGCAGGGAGAAGGAGCACATCACCAGGAAGAAGAGGATCCACACGCGGAAGCCGGCGTTGTTTTTGATGGCCTGGGGGCAGAGCACAGGGGTTACCCCTCACACTCCGCTCCATGACTCCTGGGGTCACTGGGCCGGGCTGCAGAGCCACTGGAGAGAGCGGCCCTTTTCACCTCACTCCTAAACCGTAACTGCTGGGGTGCAATCCGCGCTCCCAGCACACAGGACGCCCTGGAGGCCTCACTGCTGTCCAGGGCGCAGAGCCTCTGTGCCCTCTGGGAGCCTGCCCTGGCTCCAGGCCCCTCCACCCCACTGCTCGGAGGGTGGCAGCCCGGCCCCTGACACCAGCCTGACCACAGTGCTCCAGGGCAGGGGCGCTCACGGCTCCAGGGTGCCCGAGCTCTGCCTGGGGCTGTCGGGCAGGCCCAAGGCCCACGGGCACCCACCTCTCGAATGTCCTCATTGCCCTCTTTGATGTTTTCTGTCGCCCCGACGACCAGCTGGTGGATGCTGTCAATCTCAGCTTCCTGTGGTGGGAAAGGGGGCCAGGTAAGTGCAGCGCCGCCTCCTTTGCCTGAGACGCGACAGTGAAAACAGAAGCGGCCACATCCCGAGAGCCAGGGGCTTCACCTGCCGGGCCTGTGGGTTCACACAGCACCCCGAGATGTAGGGATACCCCAGTTTTATCACAGGGGGTTTCCTAGCTCAGTGTCACAGAGCAGCCATGCGACAGGACCGGTGTGAGCGCCCGCCTCGTGGGCCCTGCCTGCGCTCCCTGCCCGGCCTGCTGCCTCTCCCTTGCCACTCGCTGGAGGATGACACGAACACACACTGCCGTGTGGGGCGGCCACATGCAGGGGCTTCCCCTCCAGCCCCGCTGTTCTTCCGGAAGTGCAGGGAAGCCAGCTGTGAAGCAGGCACGCTGGCTTCAGGACGAGCACGCCTGCCCAGCACGGTGTCTACAGAGCGGCTATGGGGCAGGAGGTGCCACAGGACGCTGCAGAAAAGCCTATCCGACACGTGGCACAGGAAGTGGGGGCCTGGCCTCCCTGGCCCACGAGCCTTGTGTCCTGTGTGTCCACAGAGGCTCTCGAGGGCCCCCTTCCCTGCAGGGTGGCAAGGCTGTGTTCCCGAGGGGTGGGAGGTGGTCTGAGTGCAGGGTTGTGCGGCTGCCTTGGCGACCTGACTCCCGGTGTGACTGTCACACACTAGAAGGGACGGGGGAAGAGGTCCAGGGTTCTTTGCTCTGAGGTCACATCTTTCAGGAAGATCTCGGGCAGGAGCTGAGTGACCTCTGTCCACGTTCCTGTGAGGGCTGTGGCATTACCCACTCAGCACCACTGATGGAACACTCAGTGACGTGTGTTTCCTAGGTCTCTGTCCTGAACCCCGAGCCTTGTGGCAGCAGAAAGAAGGGGTAGGGCAGCACCTCGCCTGCCCTCTGGGATATAGTGGCTCCCCATTAAAGACACCAGCTACTCCTTGGGCTGGGCGGAGTGCAGGGATCAACAGTGCAAAGTGGCCCTCACAGCATATCACACACACACACACACACACACACTACTCAGAGGTGACAGGCTGGTGGCTGGGGACTGTGGCTGTGTTCCTGAAACAGTGTGGGACCCAGACCTGCCATAGCTACACCCAGAAACAACGGTGTCCCCAGACTTGGAGCCCACAGGGGAGCAGCCTGCCAAGTGCCTCCTGCTCACTGGCTCTGAGAACCAGGCAGGTCACAATGACACTATTTCAGATGAGGAGAGGGACAGGGCTGGGAGGCAGCAGGCCCTGCACACATGACATGTGACATCTGAGGGCACAGCACCCGGGCTTACGCCAGGCCGTGCTGCCCAGGAGCCAGCTGGTGGGCCTGGGGCACACGTCTGCCAGCCTGGCTCAGCACACGAGCCTGCGCACTTCTGTCAGTGTGTGATGAGGGGGCGACTCTTACACCCCGAACTTCCAGCTGTGGCTGGACTCAGTTTACCCACTCACTGGGTTCTGACTGGCGGTGCTCTCTAGGGAGCACTGCTCTGTGAGTGCTCTGGGCCCCACCCTGAGGCTGTGGAGAAACGCTGTCTTTCTAACCCTCCCGTGGTGTGCGGGGCCACGGCAGAAGGGCTGCTCTAGCAGGGTGGTCGCCCCCATTGCTGGGAGATTCCTGGAGACAGTGCCCCTCTCCCCAGGACACTGCATGCAGCAGTGACACTGTGACAATGCCAACAGGAAAGCTGCTCCCCCAGGCACAGAGCTGGGTACCTCTGCAGGGTCCCCCATTTTACATGTGAGGCCTCTGCGCAGCTCACCCCAGGACAGCTGAGCCCAGAGCTGCTGTACCCCAGCCCTGGGCATGGTCCTCCCGTGGCTCCTGCGCCCGGGCCCACGGATGACCCTGCCCGCCTTTGCTGTGGTCACAGGCACAGTAGCCACGGCGCACAGAGTGCCACAGCTCCCAGTGGAAGTGTCGCTTGCCTAGGACATCTCTCTCCAAGCTAAAGTTACAACAATCACGCGTTCAGATTCCAGTTACCTGCTGTAACACCTTCTCTGTGAATATCTCCTGGAGTCTGGAGATTTCTACCACTTTCCCTTCGATTTGCCTGCATAAAAAGAATCGACAGAGTGCATGTTAATGACCGGCACTTGGGGGCCCAGCTCTACAGGACCCTCCTCCAGGCGTGCGGGAGGCGGGACAGGCAGGAGCAGGCAGCGGGCTCCCTCCCTGGCTCCTGGCCGAGCCCACACTGCACATGAAGAAGGGCGCTGACCAACCTCAGCCCCACGCTCTGGGCCAGACCGGGGAACGGGCACTCGAGCTACGCCGAGTCCCTGGTGAGTTCCAGAGCCGCCCTGTCACCTAGTCACACACGTGGCAGTTTCAAAGGTGACATCTGACATACGGAGGGGCCCAGACAGCTCCTCCTCAGACGCCCCCACTGTTAGTTTGAAAACATCATGCCTGGTTTTGGCACACATCCTCATTTTGGGGGTGGCGTGGGTACCCTCGGGCGGGCTGAGGCCTGTGCACGTCTGGAAACGGAAGCTGGCACAGGCTGAAGTCAGCCCCGGCTCACTGACGGGAGGTAGGCGGGAGGCAAACGGTGCTGGGCCTCCATGGGCACCGTGACTCCCTCAGATCCGGGGAGGGGAGGGAGGGAAACTGAGGGGGGCTGTCGGAGAGGAACACCTCCACCCCAGGAAGTCTGATGTGTGCATCAGATTTTAGTTTGGGGGTGTCCACAGTGCAGCACAGCTGCGCAGAAGCCCAGGCCTCACCCTGACAGCACTCCAGACACTCCACCGAAGCTAAGGCCTCAGCGCTGCCATGGAGCCACGAGGGTGGCTGCGTGGAAGTGGCCCTCATGGAGCGCCGGCCTTCCCAGGCCTGTCTGTTCGGAGGGACCCCAGGAACACAGCCCTCTGCGAGCGGGCACTGGTGGCCACTGCGTTCAGGGTGGTCTGCTCCTCTCTGGATGGTGTGGCCCCTCAGCCTGATGGCAGCAGTCACCGGCCTGGCCCTGGCCTGTCACCAAGGCTCAGAGGGCTGCAGGTGTGTGTTGGGCACCACAGTAAGTAAAGTTTTCAGGCCCCAGGAAAGCAGAAAATGGGCACGAGCTCAGCGAGGTGTGCGTACGTACCTCACTTCATCGAACAAGCTGTTCATCTCCCCAATGAGTCGCTGGTTTTCCTGCTCGAACTGCAAGGAAACACACACACTCAAGACGCTGTCACGCAGAGCTCAGGCAAGCTCCCCAGTCCTCACTGCACACCCCTCTTCCCTGCACGGCACAGGAGATCCGGCCACACCCTGCTTCAGGAGCAAACTCACGCCTGCGCCTGAACTTGCAGGACAGAAGCTGACATGGGCCGGGGCTGCGCAGCGGTGAGGAGCTCCTGGGCAGCCTGCACCCAGCTGCCCTGCACCGCGTGCCCACAGCCTCTGCGGCCTCTTTACCCCAGCTTGAGCCCCCAGAAGTACATGTACGACTGTCCCGCTGTGGCCTGTACCACCTCAGTGGGCTGTCCCAGGCCTTCCGATGTGACAGTCACTCGGTACCTCCCAGTGGTCCAGAGCCAGCTGACAGCAGGACAAACAGATCGTAGCCCTGCAGTGAGTGGGTTAAAGCAAGAAGGGGCTGGTTTGGGCAGTGGCTGTGGAGGGGGAGGCACCCAGGGTTCCTCAGAGCTGACCATTGCACTCTGGACCATTACGGCCAAGGGCCCCCGGGAGGCCATAGTCCTGCCTGCTGTGGGCACACAGGTCCCCATCAGGGGGTCCCTCTTCTCTTTCCCCACATCCCGTTTTCTGTCCCTGGCAGGGTATTTTCTAGCAGACCTTCGCATGCTCATCATTTTCTGCATGTGCCAAACTGGACGTCGGGACCCCGGAAGACTGCGCTTCTCGAGGGTGGGAATGGGCCACTCGGCACCTGCCGACATTTCTCAGCCTGCTCCGGGAGGCTGCCAGGCACGCCCCGCCCCAGGACACTGGCTCTCAGCCCCGCTGCTCCTCAGAGGCTGGCTCAGAAGGTGGGTGGGCTAGGAGCTTCCAGAACGGCTCCCATGAGCCCCTCAGCCACATGGGTTGTCTTGCTGGCTGCCCCCAAGGCACTGCTATGGCCTTTTAAATCAGGCATCAAGAAAGTTCCTGAGAATAAAAATTTCACTTTGGAGCTTCAAAGTAATTAAGTGTCAGCTCAAAGTGACTTAGAAGTCTAGTATGTAAGGAACACGTGGAATTACTTTGGCTTCTAGGTGCTAATTCTTTGCCTAATTCTTAGTTCCCACTCAGGGTATTTGGGGGGGGGTGTTCTTTGACTCTTTCTAAGCCCACAGTCCTTTCCTGTTGCTGAACAGAACTGCTTCGTGGTCTGAGGCGAGTCACTACAGGACCTTTCCGGGAATAAAGCCTCTTTTTCCCAGCCCGGGCAGGTGAGATGGGGATACACTTCCTCCGGGCGCCCTAGAACTGTGCCAGCCCTCAGATCCGAGGGTGGGAACAGGTGCTGGCTCTGTCTGCCTGTGACCCCCAGGGCTGTCAGTGCCCCCAGAGAGAACCCGGATCTGCAGAGGAAGAGAAACGGAGGCCTCGTGGGCCCAGGTGTGAGTATGCAGGGCCAGGTCTGCCTGTGGCAGGGGCTTCTATGGAGGGCAGCGGTATGATGAAATAGTTTATAAACAGCAACGGCAGAGACCAAACCTGGTCCTCACAGTGACCAGTACAAGGTCACTATGTGGTGAGGCCAGCAGGGCTCAGGCAGACTGGGTGACGCAGGGGTGGGCAGTGTCAACAGGCTCTGGACACTGTCTCGAGGGCAGGCTTGCACGGCTCGCGGCACAGGGAAGGGCGTAGCTGTGGCAGCCAGCTGTGTGGCAGGGGGGAGTCTCTGCTCTCCTGCCTCACCAGATGGTGCGGAGCTGCAGAGGGAATCCCAGACCTGTGCAGCTTTGGGGAGTGACTGGCTGCAGTGGGGATCACAATCCTCCCTAAGCAGCAGGGTGGACAGAGGAGCGTGCAGTAGTTTACGCAGCCCCTGGTACACGGTGAGCGCTCCATCTGGTGGCTCGTGTTTGCTCTCTGGGGACAGATGCTGCGAGGGCCAGGTGAGTGGGGCTCCCGGGCTCCTTCTACCTCGCTGGCCCCTGAGCCTTTTCTTTCCCTCAGACACTGGGAAGTACACACAGCCTCTTCTGGTGTCCGGCTCCAGCTGTGGCTGTGTGGCTGTCACCTCCCCACACAGGTAGGGGCCTGGCCAGGGGCACTGTGGAGGGCAGGGCTGCAGCAGGGCTCCCTCTGTGGGACAGCTGCCAGCCTGGGGGGCGGAGGGGGGACAGAGAGGCGGCCCATGCTGCAGGAGTTGCTCCTTCCTTCCTCCCCGGCTGTGGCTCATGCTTCCGCCCATCCCTGCAACTCTTCAGCATGTGTGGTTCAAAAGCGCCATCCCAGCAATTATGAAAGATCTATTTAATCACGAAAACATTTTACTGCTCATGAAAAGCCATCTATTATTAGTAAAATCATCCCAAGGCAGTTTCTTCTTTAATTATGCTATGGCAAATTGAAAGCATGGGAAAAGCTCATTACGGATGAAGAAATCGGGTCGGAGACACAGCTCAGTGGCACAGCGCCTGCCTGGCAAGTGTGAGGCCCTGAGTTTGATTCCTGGTAGCAAAACAACAACAACAACAACAACAAATAATGAAGAAATCAGGTGGGAAAGTACATAGAAAATATATATTTGTAATTTTTAAAACTCAGTATAAAAATCGGCCAGGCCCTTTGAGATGACCTCCCACTTAGCGCGGTGGTCTTAAGGCAGTCTTAACAGTACAGGATGCGGCGCAGAGGGCATTACCATCTGTATTTCTTCTGGGGATAACTCGTCTTCGCCTTTGCCGTCCCCCAAGGCTCCCAGCTCAGGTCGTGCTTTGGCCACGGTCTTTTCTGTTCAAACAAAAACAGAAGCAGAAACTGAGAACAGGGAGAAGGCCCAGTGTTCACTTCAGAGTAGGGTGGCGTAGGCAGCAGGCGTCTTACACACACAGGCTGGCACAGAATCGTGCGCTTTTTCTGTATTGCATTATTTCTTGGCCAGTGCTTCGAGACTGCCACGGTGACTGTCACATGATGGTTAGGCCTTGTGTGTGCATGTGTGTGTGCGTGCGTGTGCGTGTGTGTATGCACGCACGGGGGGGCAGTTTTAACATTGCACTGAATTCAGCAGGGGCAGTCAACTAAACAGACATCCTTCAGATCCACTCTTTCAGTGTACAGCACTCAAAAACATACTCACACCTCGACTCCCCCACTACTTTTAAAAACTGTAAAACACACGGATGCTTTTGCTGTTTTTAAAGAAGAACCTTTCGCCAAGCCAGCTCCTCGCTCAGAACTCACCGTGTCAGTGTGGCCCTGGAGACTCTATCCGGTACATTCACAATACAGACACGCTATTCCCTCCCCCCTCAACCTGGAACACGGCCCTTCATGTGCCAACGTGGCTCACAGGACACAAAGGCCCCTACGGTACCAACTGTCCTAACAGTCACTGGTTATAACTTAGCAGCGCCTCCTGGAGACCATTTGAGGTCCGTCTACCTGCTGGACCTTGCTGTCCAGACTGCTGCACACTGTTTCCCTGGAAGGGACCTGCTGCAATTCCACCGCTCGGACCCTGTCACAGCAGTGCTGTCGTAGCACAGTGGTGCTGCGTTCACACCACAGGACTTCTTGGCCAGACCCTGGCCGTGGAGCTGCGGGATGGGGGTCTGAACAGCCTCTCCTGTGACCAAGGCAGAGGAACATGGGAAGCACGGTGATGCCACCGGAACCACGCCGAGAGGTCTGTGCAGGGCACAGTGGCGAGGAGCAGTGGGAGGAGGGACCACTCTCCGGCAAGTCAGGAAGGGAGCGGTCTGCAGAGGTGACTGCATCCACGCCTCACTGGTGCCTCTGGGCTTGTCAGCAGCTTGACTCATTTATCCTCTCTTCTACCTCAGTAAACCTCCTGTTGTCAACCTCGGCGCATGAGATGGCGAAGTCCAGGTCTTTTGACAGGGACAAGACCACCATCAGAGCAGCAGTTTAGAGGCTGACCATCCATAAAATGGTTACCGGAAACCTCTCTTCACAAAACCCTCCATCTAGTCCACAGCTCAGCACAGGTTTCTAAAAAGCTGCTCTTCCCAGGAGAGTCACTGTAGGAAAACGTCCTGAGAGAGGCCTGGCCGAAAGCAGCTTTGCACCTTGAGCTGCTGGTGTTTCCCGAGCTGACCTCCTCTGGGTCAGAGCGTCTGCACCTTGCACCTGCTCCCGTCCTCTGAGAGCTCCCTGGCCCCTTCCCGTCTCCATCATAGGACCCCTTTCAGCTTTTACTGTGTTTTTGTTTTTCTTTTTTTCAGGATAAGAGCACCAAAATTAGAAACATGGACACCATGCTCCTCTCTGAGCCAAGCACAGATTAGCTCTGAGCTAGGGTGGGACAGTTCGTTAACAGGACCCGTACTTTGTCCTGGGTCAGCTTTGTGGTCACCTGAAGCCACCTGACCTGCTGCTCCGGAACTGGCATGCAACATGGAGCTCAGGGAGTGCCCTGCACCAGCGGCTGACTTCAGATGCAATGCCTCCAGCTTCCTACCTGGTTCCCTCCCCTCCTCGCCCCTGCACGTCGCCTTAGTGACCGCTCTCCATGCCGGCCACCCTGCTGCCGGGCCTCTGAGCATCTGCCTACATGGTTTCCTGGGTCTTGAACTTCCTAAGCGTCTGTCTGTCTTTCAGGTCCAGACTGCCTTCTCAGGGCCACCACCTCACAAAGCCCACCAGACCCCATCTCTTCACAATCTCCCAGGGGCTGGAACCTCATCGTCCAGGTCAGCTGTGAGCTACTGGAGGGCAGAACTGCTCTTCAGTGGAGAGCACCACAGCCAGCACTGTGTTCACGAGGAACCGCACCCATGTGAATGCTGGGGAAACCGAGGCTGGAAGCTGATGACCAATGGGGACGTGAGGAATCCATGCTGCCTAGGCAGAAGCAGGAAAAGCGGGCCTGAACAGTAGGCGTGCACAGGTCAGCAGTGGCCACAGAGGGGCTCCGCAAATGGACAAGACCATTCGCCACCAACCACACCACCTGGTCCTGCCTCCAAACCCTGTGACGTTTCATTTCAAAATGGAAACGCGAAGACTGAAAAGCAGAGTACAGCATGCCATTCACACAGCCCAGGTTTTAAAAATCTTCCTGGCAACCATGGGTACACTTGGCAAAATGTCTGAACAGGAAGTACGGAAAGGGCAGACCCAGGACCCTGGGAGGGGAGCGCCTCGGTGCAGGAAGGAGCTGCCTCAGCTGACGAGCTCTCCGAGCTCCCACCAGCCCTCGCATCTTTCTCAGATAAAGGACAGGCTAACTGCAGGGACTGAGGGGTCTGGGTGGATTTGGCTGCGATGCCCCGTGAACTGCTTTAGAGCAGCAGTGCCATAACTTTGTGGGTGATGCCCAGGGGGAAGGCCTTGCCCTGCTTTGAGCCAGACTCTACCGAGTCACACAGTCTCTTCAAATCCACTTCCTGACATATGAACGCCCCTCACAGCACATGCCCCAAAGGACCCCAAGGGAGCCCACTCTGTGCCTGCCCAACCCAGGAGAGTTCTAACTACAGGCAGGCCTCCGGAGCCAGGGCCACAGAGTGGTTTCACTCGTAGTAAAGCGCAGGGAGCTGCGGGACAGGCAGGCAGCTGTGTGACACAGGCTTTGAAGCCAGACAGATGCCCGCAGGAACCCTGGCTGCTGTTCAGGAGCTTTTACCTTGGACAGCTTAGTAGTCACTCTGGGCCCTTCAGAGGGCACTGCTGAGAAAGGAGGCCGCTGGAGCAAGGCGCTGACCTGCAGTGATCAGCCCGGGGCCTCGGGTCTGAGGACGGGGCGAGGGGGTACAAGGGAGGCCAGAGAAGGGACACGGAGAAGACTGACACTCTCTGGGCTTCAGAGTTACACATGGACCCCGCCCTGCTAGCAGTGTGAGACAGGCGTTCCCCGCCGGGGCGGGAGGCGCTGGATGCAGAGGAAAACATCCAGGAGGTCTGCTACTGACAGGCGTAAGGAGACCCCGCATTTCCTCAGCACGTGCTCTTGCGTGGGCCCCATGTCCACGGTGTCCCTGCTGAGGGCCTTGGGAAACAAGTGCGAGGCGGGCTTCCTCTGTGGGTCCCTACCTGGGTACTCCGTGTGGGCAGGCTTCTCTTCTGAATCCCCAGAAGGCGGCTCAGAAACTCTCTCGGGAGATGCAGATTCTCTTGCTTTTGCACTTGGTTCTGGTTCCAGCTTAGATCTAAAAACAAGCCGCTGTCAGTCATCTAACTTACTTCCAAATGAGGTTTCTTTCTGACAACAGAAGAGGCACCTGTGACCCCTGCGTTTTGCTGTGCCCCTCTACTGGGTGTAGAGCGGCTGCCTCAGGGCTGGGGTGCGTGGCCCCACCTCTGGGGGCAGTTCTGAGAGGGAGAGCATGGTGTCTCCTGGGTGGGGCTCGCATACCCCCTCCACTCCCAGCCCAGCACGGTGACTAGCACTGGGGAGGTGGAGGCAGCAGGTGCCAAGTGTGCCCGTCAATGGACCCGAGACACACCACCTGCCCCACAGCCGACACACCGAGGGAGATGTCAGTTTGCGGACCTGCTGGTATTATACTGGGGCCAGGGTGCCGCTGGCCATGTGCACATTCAAATCCATTCTAAGTCGTATCTCAGAAGAAAGATGAGGCTGTGACAGTGCCTAGACAGCCCTGGGAGCCTGGCCTTGTCTGCCCCCTCCCACGGACTTGCCCAGGGCACCTGCGGAGTGGCAGCCCTGGCTGCCCGTGTGAGGAGGAGCCCTGCCCGCAGTGCCGTGCCCGACCCTCTGCAGTGGTGCCTGGCTGCACGCATGGGCACACTGTGGAGCGACCTGCAGGCTGTGCACACCGCTCAGCCTCGATCCTGGCACTGATGGCTGCTGTGGTGAGCACCAGTCCCCCAGGGCCCTGTGTTAACGGCTTGGTCTCCCTCCTGCGGCGCTCTAGGGACACGCTAGGAACTGCAGCACGGGCAGGAAGCCAGGTCACGGGGGGGAGTGGGCCTTCCCGGGGCTGCTGGGGCCCCTTCCTGCTTCTCTCTGCTTCCCGGCTGCCATGGGGTGAGCAGGCCTCCTCCACCACAGTCTCACCACCACGCCCCGTGTCCCCACACACCCAGAGCACCAGGGCCCAGGGCCCATGGCCTGAAACCTCTGAAACTGAGCCAAGGTAAACCTCTGCTTTTTCAGTGAGTTGGTTATCTTAGGGGTTTTGTCACAGTAACAGGAAACTAACACAGTGTTCAGTAAGTTATGCTGCATGAATGCCTTATAAATACCAGTAAATGAGAGAAAAAAATTTTGCTTATGAAATAACTGGCCTTTTAAAAACTTTATCAGATTCTACATAACCATGTGAAAATTATAGGCAGAGTGCTAAAAAGATTTATGCTAAATCTCATGTTACCAGGCACAGAGAATGTACATAAAAGAACAGTGTAAGCACATGTGAGGATGATTTGCTAATGCCAGCTAATCTTTCTAAGCACTTCATACGGCTATGTGTTTTTAACCCCACATCACCCTTCCAACGTAGGCACAGTATTAGTATTAATGACCTTCACAGAAGGAAGGACGTTGAGTTCTGAGGAAGTCCAGAGACTTGTGTGAGCCACACAGCATATGGCAGGGCTGAGACTGGACCACTGGGGACCCAAGTCTGGAGTCCCTGTTACGTCAACTCAGTAAGGAGAAGAAAGCCTTTTTAATCAGCACTGCCAGAGTAAGAGGCTGGCTGTACGGAATAAAATGAACATCAATCCCATCTCTCCATCAAAAAATGAATCTAGTAAGATACATGATAATATAAATATACCATCAAGGGCATAAAAATCCCAGGAGAAAGTGTCAAAGAGTATCTTAGTGACCTTGGGACAGACAAACTGCAATTTTATAATATTGAGCCTCCTCAAAACTAAATGTTTCTGCTCATCAAAAGACACCACTAGAATACTGAAGAGAAACACCACAGAAGGAAAAGGAAGTGCAGCATGAACCTGACAAAGGATATGCAGAGTATAAAGAACGCCTCCATAAAATAACAAGAAGACAAACAATTCAGCAAGGAGTGAGTAGAGACCTGAATAGACACTTCAGGAGACTCACAGGCGGTCAACAAACACAAGAGCAGAGGCGATGTGCGTCGTTAGCTGGTGGGCAGGCGCACGCTACAACGCAGACAGCAGTGTGCGCACGTGGAAACAGCTCCTGGTCAGGAGGATGCAGGGCCCTGAAACTGCCACGCACTGCAGGAGGATGTGCAAAATGACGTCGGCACTTTGGAAAACTTAGGCCGTTCCTTATTTAGATCCAACAAACATGGCAACTGTAACAGAGCAGCCTCACTTTTAGGTCTTCTCCCAAGAGAAACTAAAAGGTACATTTAAAAAAATGTTCACAGCAGACTTGTAACAGCCCAAGGTGGAAACAGTCCCAGTGTTGATTACACAAGAATGGATGTGTCAACTGTCATATACTTAGGCAGGCAAAGCTGTTCAGTAACAAAGAAGAACACACTGCTGATAAACATAACCACATGAGTAAGTCTAAAAAAATACTAAGCCAAAGAAAAGCCAATTAAAAACATAATGCAAAAAGAAACATTTAAAAATAAACCAAAGATTTATTCTATTTTTGACATTAAGTGTGTCTAATTATAAAATTTAATATTTATCATTTAATATTTTACCTCAAATGTTTTGGGATTTAATAACATATGAGCCAAAATATCAACTAGCTGGAAATAAGACACGCAGCTGCTAGAATTTTCAGATTTTTCCCCATTACTAACCGACAAATGGCTTAACCTTTCTCAACTTGTTTTCCCATCTATGAAGTGTGGCTATCAGAATATCGTCCTCACGTGACACAACTGACAGCACACAGGAGGAACTAAACATCAGCCCCTGCTGTTCCTATTGTATTGCTGCTCTCATAAAGACTGCAGAAAGGCAGAGGGGTTCATGAAGAGACTTCCTGTGAGGCCCTACAGCAAGACACAGTGCCTTTTCTTCACCAACACGACGCAGACCAGCAGAGAAGGGCTGAAACAACCCACAAATAACCCGAGGGATTCCCAGTGGGGCTCGGTGGTGCAGTCTACACAAAGGACTCATGGGGTGCCCCAGATGCAGGTTCAACTTCTGCTGATCTCCAGGCTGGTGCGACGGGACAGGAAGGAAATGAGCCATATTGAAGCTGGCTAGGGTGGGCTCACGGTGGCAGCTACAGGCTTTCTTCTAAAATCTGACCCCACAGCTCTTGCATTCTGCATGCCCCTAAAATCAGTACCACACAGATGATGCCAAGGTCTGCTGCCAGCTGGAGCAGTAGCTAGGCTTCCTCTCTTGGCTGTAGGGATTGAATGCCTATGAACCAAATCCCAAGGAACACTTTCCTCGGCTGCACCATTCTGGAACATGGTTCTGGGGACTTGCCCTCAAAGCAGTGTTTTACTTTTGCAATTTTGAGACTGCAAAGGGTAGAGTCCAGCTACTCCAAGCGATGCCCTCAGGCCATCTTTTCTATTCTCCCATTGCTCCTCTGCAGTCAAGGCCTCTTTTACTCTATCTTTGTAGTCCACAGGTTTACTGGAGCTTCTTTTCTGGCCAAATTCACATTTTACATCCTCTTGCTTAGCTCTTTGTTCTTGATTCTCAACATAGATCTGGCTAACCGCCAGCAAACCAATCATGCTGTGGCTTCAACATTAAACTATCTTAAAATTCTTCTGCAAGATTAATTAGTCCACTGCCCTTAGTCAGTCAAAGTCTCTGGACAAGAGCAAGCTGCATACAAACTTTCTGCCAAGGCATAACAAATGGTCTGGAGTCCAACAGCCAAGGCAGTCCTTCCTCCCAGCAGAAACCTCCCAAGCCCAGTCTTTACTGGCAGCATTTCTATCAGCCTTCCGGTCTTCTGAGCGCTGACCAGCATCTCCCATCGAGTACAGCTTCAGGCATTCCAGGGCTACTTTTTCAGTCGGCATCTCTGAACCTTTCCAAACTCTTCCCACAAGCCAGTCCCAAAGGCTGCTGAGCCACGTAGTGGTCAGGTATGGTTACAGCAATGATCTTACTTCTCCGGCACCAAATTCTTAGTTACTTTACTTGTTGAGAAAAAAATACCTGACAGCTAAAGTTAAGGGAGGAAATATTTATTTGGCTTACAGTTTGTAGAGGTTTCAGTCCATAATTGGTTGGCTCCAAGGCAGGGTGTCATGGCAGAGAGGTGTGGCAGAGG
Organism: Dolichotis patagonum; assembly: GCA_004027295.1. Taxonomy (NCBI): domain Eukaryota; kingdom Metazoa; phylum Chordata; class Mammalia; order Rodentia; family Caviidae; genus Dolichotis; species Dolichotis patagonum. The sequence continues at coordinate 136,604 of PVJX010000687.1, forward strand.
AAAAATGGCTTAAGCTAATGGGATTAGGGTGGATGCCAAGCCACTCAGTGGACTGATTTAGTAACCACCTACTGTTAATCTTAGCACCGCACCATGAATCAATCCCACTCTAGATCCAGCCACTTCTGAAAAAGCCCCACTTATGACCAAATCAATACCTGACTTTCACCTTTTCTTCAGACCCCATTCTGTTTTGACCAACTACTCAATAATATTCTTCAGAACAAAAGTGTGGAATCACACACTGCTCACTATTTCTCTCCAGTCCCCCTTTTTAAAACAGCTCTTCAGTCTCCCTGTGTGTCTCCTGACATTGGTAGACAATAATGGGCCAGTTATTCTGCAGACAGCGCTGAGGTGGCATTCCCTCCGCGGTAGTCAGCCTATGCCACGCCGGCAGACATCACCTAGGTGGTGCTGCTCTCCTGTGACACCCATCAGGCTGTGTGTGACTGCACAGCCCACCTCATCAAGGGGGTGGCTGCAGGCTCCCCTGCTATGAAGTTATACTTTCCCCTGTACTTAGCAAACAAGGGGGTGTTTTGGAATGATGCAGTGATTTCGAACTTTTAATCTATTCATTTGGTTATGCATATCCAGAAGGACTCAGGATGCCCTATTTCCTTCCACGGTTTATAATCTGCTTAGATCTTTTTTCCGCCTCTCTTTGTTGCTAATTTGGCTGGTAGAAAGCCCTTCGAACTGCCTGCGGTATCCTCTAGCATTCCCTGAGCCCTTCCTTGCTTTCTGACACAAAATGTTCCTGGCTCATTTCATACTTTCCCTGCCCCTGCCTAAGAACCAGCCATGTCTCCAAGAAGCCTGGCACTGCAAAGCTCAAACTGGTGTTTAGCAACAAGACCTGGGGGTAGGCATGCTCACTGCTAGTGGGGTGTCACTGCTTGTGGGCCTTCCCAGTGAAATGGGCTGGAGTACACATGTGTGCATTTTCATGCACACATGGCACACTCGGAATGACATTTACTGACCTATGAAAGTTGATGAATTTACACCAGTATCTTGTATTCCAACCCAAAGCCAGCATTCACTCTGGACTGCCCCTCTGCACTTCTATAGTAAGAAACTGGCTTCTAATATCCTCCAGTTTCCTACTGGATCAACCCCTGTGCATAACCACCCCTCATCTCTACCACCATTCTTGCTGTGAACACACCCCACACTGAGCAGCCCTACTCTCTCTGCTCAGCTCTGACACCCGTGGCCTGGAACCCAGTCGCCCCTCCACTGCAGACCCCCCTCTATCCCACCCTATCTCACGGCTTCAGCACTGCATTGTTGAGGAGGGAGAAGAGCTAAACTGACTTTTAAATAAACGGCTCCTTTAACGGCTGTCATCCTTTGTGGCCAATGTACCCGTTTTCAATTTAAGAAGAATAAAGACTGCACTGCAGCAGACTGAGACAAAGCGGAGTGCTTTCTTCTTCCCTTTAAGTGATAAAAACAGATTCTAATTACACACAGACTGCCTACTGAAGTCCTCAGAGGAATTACAAATTAACTAATTGAAGGCAATCTGAAAAAAAGGGTAAATTTTAAAGTCATCAGAAAGATCAGCTCATGCCCCATGATTTATTTACACTGACATCTCTGACAGCTGAGCATTTGCAGCTGCCATTGACAAAGTTTCCACTGGCCCACATCTGTTTCTAGGCCCCTTCCTTGAAAAACCTCAGGATTCTGTTTAAAATTTAAAAACAAAGACAGAAAAGAGGGAAGGAGACTCTTCAGCTTTGAAACAAGAATATATGTGGAAGGCAGTCTTTGCAAATAAGTACTATGCAAATAAGAGAGAAGGTGACTACTGCTCTAGACGTAAGTATTGCACTTATATTTGTCATGCCCCCAAAAAAGGCTCTGGGTAGAAGGATGCTGTCAATAAATCATAGCTTAGTACCGTAATTTCCAAGTAGCTTTTAGGTCAAGGTCTCCTGTCAGGCATAGGTGAGGTGCTGTACCCCACCCCCACACAGAATCGAGGCATCTCACACCGCTTGACTAAGTCACCTTCACTACCACGCAGCGCTCACGCAGCAAATACCAGGGTATTTGCTGAGTTTACCTGGGGATTTTCTAAGCCAGTGCTCTGCAAAGTGTCGGCCTACAGAGCAGCATCGGACTACAAGCTGTTACTGGTTAGCTATGAGATAGGTGTAAAAAATGTAGAAGAGGCATTTGTAGTCATCTGACTTTGTCCTTTAATCGGTGGTTCCTGTCACCTGTGATACAACCTGTGACTATGTCATGTGCAGCAGAATACATATTGGTTCACAACAGACTGCAAATACTGCAACCAAAAGATGGGCTTTAAGACCCACTCGAGGGAGTGGGTCTTAAATCAGAGTGAACAAGCTTTTCCTATAAGGGGGGACGGCATCTTCAGGTTGTCTAGGTCATATACAGTCCCTGCCTCGCGTCCTTCTTTTTTATTTTACAAACCTTTCAGAATATAAGCCCTATGTTTAGCCAAGGACTGTACAAAAACAGGCCGAGGTCTGGCTTTGGCCCACAGCTTGCCGATTCCTTCTCCTGGCTGCAGACCTGGTACCACATGGCACCGCTTCCTTCTGCTTTCCTCATCCTCATCGTTATCTTGCCGCCATCACCTCCAGTTATTGGTGAAATCTGCTGAGCTCTATGTGCAGGAAGCTGGTTTGGGGCTGTGGCTACAGAGGTAGAGAGCAACACTGTGTGCACCAATGCTACAAGGCAGACTGAACCACAGAGCATACATGAGCACATTCTCTAACGGTGCAGAAGGCATGACGGCACCATGCGCGATAAGACAGCGAGCGTTTTTGTGGAAGAAAGAAGATGAAATGCATTCTGATAAAAAAACAACATGTTTCTGATTAATTCAGGTTTGGGAGGTATACAGCCAGGAGGGCAGGTGATGGCTACTTCAAGTTAAATCATAACCGAAACCCTGATGCCTTTGGGCGGACTGGATAAGAGGATAGGTTTCAGCCTTGCTGGGATGGCAGGCTCCTCAAGCCCGTGTCTAAGTGTTCACCACGCAGACCTCAGAAGCCAGGAGTATTAATCGAGCACCTATGTTGTGGTAGGCTCAGATAAAGGCACCGGGACCAGAAAGATTACACACACAGCAGTTCTTGCCTTCAAAGCACTCACAGTCTCACTGCAGGAGAAAGGGCAAAGCGATGAAGGGTTACCAGCCTCCCTCCAACCAGCTTTCGGCAACCTGCAACAGATGCCACTCTCAGGTCTGGAAATAAGAAGCCCAGAGGAGGGGGAAACGATTGCTTCTAATGACAGTGCTGTCACTTTAGGAAGACATAGGCTGATAGGAAAACACAGAAAGGTCAACCAAGACCGTTTCTGGATCAATGAGCAAAATATCTTCACCCAGTCTGGAATACGGGCCCCGGTAACGATTAATATCACTGTTCTATCAAAATAAATTCTGGCGTGAAATATTTTTCTTCTTTTAGTGTCAAAAGATTAAAGTAAGGCGGGAGGGAGGGGAGAGGAAGGGGAAGTAAAGAGATTTAAGATGCATCAGGTCCACGCACCAACTCCCCACGATGTGCGTAACCATGACGTACTGCAGATGTAGACTAATAAAAATGAATTTAAAAAAAGATTCAATAGTTGAGCTGCTCTTTACCTAACAAGTGTGTTTTTATTTCACCAAAACCAAAACAAATACGCTAGAAACAACAAAGACATGAGCATCTGGGGGCTGGGGAATATGGCGCAGCGCCTGCCTGGCAAGCACAAGGTCCTGAGTTCCATTCCCAGAACCAAAAAAGGGCAGCTGGATTTCTCAAATCAATTTTGTAACAATGACTTTTTCTTTGGTACCAGGGATCAAACTCAAGACCTTGTGTTTGCCAGGCAGGTGCTTATGCCGCTGAGTTAAATCCCTAGCCCAAGAATAACTTTTACAACTTAATTAATTAATTTATTTACTGAGACAGGGACTTGCTGTGCAGTTTGGACTGGCCTTGAACTCTTCCCAGTCCTTTTACTGTGCCCCCAGTGCTGGGATGACTCCTGGCCCAGAATGACAATCTCAGCCAGGCAGGCAGGAAGATGAGTCTGTTCTCCAGGTGGGCAGAGTGAGGGTGCAGGAAGCAGAGACCTGGGTCTGAGTGAAAGCGTCCGAGTGGTGAAGCCAGCCAGGATAAAGGCACAAGAGTCGCAAAGGGCAAGGCCTCTGCAGAACAGCACACGCAGGGTCTGGGAGAGCACACCCAGAGGGGACAGGAGGCCACCAAGGCTTGGAAGGCCCAGTGTTCAGCCTTCCTCAGATGCAGGAAGCAAGGGTGTGACACGGGTGGTTTTAGGCAGACGCCTTCTGCCCAAAGCGAGGAAAACACTAGAAGGGGAGGGCTGGCTGCCCTGAAGGCTCACAGTCACCACCCACAAGCCCCTGCACTCTGAGTAACAGGCACAGGGCAGCCAGCAGGCAGCAGTCGCGCTGCACTTCATGGTCTAAAAGATCATCTCCATCTGGCTGCTTCTCGTTTGTATACCAGTCAGGACCTCTTCGAGGCTGGGAACTGAGGAGGGCAGGGCAGCAGCAAAAGCCTCTCTTCCCTGTAGGTGCGAGACCGGGGACCACCTTGCCCTCTCACCTGCTCCCTGCGTCTGCGAGGACACTCGGCCAACCCCCTCCCCGGCCTGGCCTGCTCTTCTCTCCCACGACCTTCAGGTTCAAACCTGGCTGAGCTGTGACCTGGCTAACCCACGGTGCTGAGCCCCTTCCCTCTTTTGTAAGGTGGGGCAGGAATATTTATGCATAGGGTGGGTGCTGAGATTAAATGAGGTAAATCAATATACTGCTTGATGCATGGAAAGTGCTTAATGGTAGACAACAGTACAAGAAAAGTACTTTTGTGGGGGCAGTACTGAGCATTGAGCCCAGTCCTTTGCAAATGCTGAGTAAGTGCTCTATCAGGGGGATACATGTCAGCCCCCACCCCTTTTCCCCCCTTTTTGGAACACACTCTAAGCTGCCCAGGCTGGCCTCAAACTTGCTATCTTCCTGCCTCAGCCTTCCCAGTAGCTGGGATTACAGGCAAATAGCACTATGCCCTGTGTAAGTTAACAGTCGCCACCTCACAAGTGTTTCAGCTATATCAATTCCTTTCTTTCTCACAGCAACCTTACAACATAGGTCCTATTAGCTTTCCCATTTTATAGACAAGGAAGCCGAAGCACAGAGAATGGAAGCAGTCTACTCAGAGCTCACAGCTGGTACGGGCAGAGATAGGATTCAAACACAGGCTGCCCGGCTGCAGTCTGAGCTCCGAGGCGCTGCCATCCCACGCAGACACACAGCTTCCCTCCTGGAGCTCACTACGACCTCAGCAATCTGCATATCCTGGATCCCTGTGTACGTGCAGTAGCAACCCTGCCTGCTCCAGGCTGAGGGCAGGGGCTTTACCTTAGTCCTGCTCAGCAATATGTGCTGACAGGAAACTTGTTTACTGTCCTCTCCTGTCCTCCACTAAGGCTTCCACCTGCTGGCACGTGCACTTCCACATCCCTCTGACGAGCATGCAGAGAGGAGACCCGAGGACTGGGACTTGCAGGGACCTCTCCCACCCTGACCAGAGTGGCTGTCCCTGCAGCGCATTGGGCGGGCACTGTGGGTTGGAAGGTGGCTCATCGCTGAATGCCTGCTTCCCTCTGGGAAGCTGCACTTTTTGGTACGTGCCAGGCCGAAGGTGGCCATGTCCCTCCCCCCCCATCAATCACTGGGTTCTGAGTCACTAATGAGTGTCTCTGGAGGACAGCACTCCACAACTGTCATGAGTGCGTGCTTTGCAATTCCAGCGGGAAGAGACCCCTGGAAGCTCACACCTGCCTGGTCACCTAAGGCCCAGACACAGAGCTCAGTGCCCTGGGAGTGACACCCTGGCTATGGACAAGTCACGGAATCTGCAGAGCTTCACTGTCTTCTGGGATGTGGGGGCTCAGCCTGTCTGCAGGAAACAGTTGCTGCTGGGGGACGTGTGCTCAGAACCTGGGGCACCTGTGCAGCAGTATTAGGCCTGTGGTGATCCACATAGGGCCTCTAGGGGAGCAGTGGCCATGGCACCCAAGTGCTTAAGGCCAGTGGTAAGGAGGTAAGAAGGATGATTAGGGGGCGCAGAGAATAGGTACAATGGCTCCCAGCAGTTTGCCTGATAGGGTGGTGGAGAAATAAGAGCACAAGACTGGAAGCAACAGCCAGGACTGGGTCCAGCTCAGAGACCCCCTGACTGTGGGACCGTGGGTGAGTGACCACACCTGCTGGGCCTCAGCATCCTCGTCCCTGAAATGAGGCGGGTCTGCGTCCACAGAGTGGCCGGCACGGTGTGTGGACTCAGTACGCATCTGGGAAGCACTGGCTTTGGCACAGCGAGCAGGAAGCCGAGCCCAGCACACACCCGGAAGTGCCGACACCCCGGAGCCACCGGGCCGGTAACCACGGTACTCACAGGCGCTTCTTGTCCACCACACGCTTCACCCGGATGGCCCTCTGCTCCGAGTACAGCTTGCACACTCCTGTTGGGGGAGAACGCCAGACAGAGCCCGTTTAAAATGGCTTCTTGGGCAAAGGAATCATTAAATATAACGAGACACGACAGCCTTCAGCTAGCAAAGCCGCCATCTGAGCCCTCTCTATCATGCAATGCCACATTTGACCCGTAAGGGAGGATGAAATACTTTTCAGGTAATCTTCAATGAAATCCAGAACTGCAGTCCTGTGCTCCTTCACTTGCTGGGACTGTATCTCCTTGTGGGCTGAAACAGAGGAGGACAGCGTTCAGGCTGTGTGCTAACAGTCCTGGAGATCACTCATCTGCAGTGTTTCCTGTTTTAGAATATTTTTGAAAACATGGCAATGAACCAAGTCCTGTGTGGAGGAAGAGCACATTTTTAAGAGGAAGACTTACTAGGCTTTATTTAACAGAGGGAAAAACGAAGCCCACAGGAAAACCATAGCCACCTAATTTACGGTTCAACACAGCGCCTCGTGACAGTACTTGCTGCAGCCCCTGCCTGGGTGCGGGCCCTCTGCTGACAGGTTTAAATCGAATCCAACTGAGGGTCCCTGACCTCTGTGTGCCTTGTGTCCCAGCTGGCATCCCCGTCCCCTCCCCTGGCTACTCCTCTTTTCAGGGTCCCTCTCCAGCAGCCATCCTGATTCCTGGCCAAAAGGAATCCCTTCCTGCATGGATTTCCACACAGAAGTCTGCTGAGACGACTATGAGTCTGTGATGTATACTATCCTGGCAAAACGTTCAGTGGCTTTCATCACACTCTCCTGAGTGGTCCACCAGGGCGCTCACGGAAGGATCCCAAACAAGCCTGCCCTGAGCACACAGCGTCTGGCAACTGGAACTCTGCGCTACCAGTGCAGGCCACCTGCCCGATACCTGCACTAACAAAGAGCGGAGGGAGAGACTGACCGGGGAGCCACCCCAGCCAGGCCTTGATGAGGACAAACCCATGGAAAGAGGGAGAATGGGCATCCTCGTGGTGCTGGGCACGGTTCTAAGGATGCTGTAAGGACTCAACCTGATCTCACAGCAGCCCTAAGAAAATACGCCCTACAACGACTTGCCTTTTAAAGACAAAGAAACTCAGGCCCAGCACATGGTGAGGATGCCGGGGAAGAAGGTGGCAGAGCTGGGCACACTGCTCAGCGGCCAGCACAAGGCCCCTCCTGACACGAGGGCTCCATTCCCCAGTTACTTCAGTGAGACCAGCAGAGACCGCCTCCCCCTCCCCACATGCCATCCACCCCGGCCCACTAACGCCTCTTGGGCAGCACAGCGGCATCCTCGCTGGCCCCGGCCCTTACTACAGGTCTGGGCCCCTCTGCAGAGGTCCTTCCTGCCTCGCTCCTCTCATGCTTACCTTGAGTGACAGTCCTCTCATGACCTTGATCAGCTTAGGTTCAAACAGACCAGGAAAGGAAGGACTAAGGTGGGTTTTTCTTTCTGCCTTTCCGATACTGGTGATGAACCTGGAGCCCCTGCACTGAGCCAGTTCCCAGCCCTTTTTCACTTTTTATTCCAAGATCTGGTCTAAGTGGCTATGCTGCTCTAGCTGGGCTCCAGCTTTCGATCCTCCTGCCTCCATCTCCCAGTGTGCTGGGTTCCAGGCAGGTGCACCGTGCCCAGCTGGATTTGAGTTTTAAACCCTAACTCCAGTCAGAACCTAAGAGGGAACTGTAAGTGGTGGTGCCACATGAATCCTGTATAACTACTTGACATATTCATGATTGCCTGAGTACTCTACCTTCTGTTCTGAGTTGCTGAATTGCTTCTGAACAGGTCCTCATAAATATCTGAGCATCCTGGTCGATCTGGTCTCGCTCTGTGTCTGTCATCCTCCCATATTCAGACATGATATGGCTAAAAGAGAGAAGAAAATGAGGGCGCCAGCAAACGACAGCTCAGCCGGGGGTGCAGGGAGGAAGAGGTTTCCCTGACTGAGTGACAGGAAAGCCAGGGCCTCATTTGAGGAAGAGGAGGAACAATCCAGAGAGCAACACCTAGAGGTGGAAAAGCCTGGAACAGACCCCCAGGCAGGCCGGGAGAGGAGGCAGACTGGGAGGCAGGAGGCTCAGAGCTGGAGCCACGGGGCGGGGGGAGGACAGAGCTTTGCCTCTGAGGGCCGGGGCAGCTCTGGGGCTCCGCAGCACAGTGACTCAGTGAGGGCCCACGGGTGCTGTCTGGACAATCGTGCAGGGACACAATCTGCGACTCTGCAAATCAATGTGAGAAGCTGCTTCTTTCGATGTTGACAAGCAGCCTTCAAAACACAAGAGCTTTCAGAAGAGCTTTCAGAAACAAACTGCATTTCCTTTGACGTTCAGTTGAACCTAAATCACTGTGCTAGCAAGGTCGTTCAGTTTTTAACACTGTACCTTGAAGCTCAAAAGCTAGGCGTCTCTCACTTTGCTCTCCTGCCTCAGGCCATGGCGGGTGTGGCCACATGATCGGCCATGGTGGTGCTACTTAGCCTGGTGCCACCCTCGATCTTACAGCTGAGTGTTTAAGCCACAAATCATGATTACAGGGCCGTAAACACAGACGACTGCAATCTCACCCACCAGCCCCACTAGTGAGCGAGTCTCACTGCTCATGCCTCCTGCAGCCTCATTTCCTGTGCTGGCTCCCATGTCTGTCTCACTCTGGTCACACTGGCCACCCTGCAGACCTCGGGCAGCCCCTGCATAGCGTCTTGCCTCAACCTGGCCTGCCCCTCTGCTCTGACAGCTTTCTAGGGCCAGGCTTTCCTGCTGCTGCGCACAGCACATTATTCTTACACCTGTGTTGGTATTAGATGATTGTCTCTCAGCTCAAAGCTGCCCTTCTCTGCTTTGTGATATGGAGTCTGGGGCCCCAGACTCCACTGCTGTGCACCACTATCTGTTACTTCTCCTCTTTTTTCTGGATTGCATTCACTCTTCCCCAAAATATTCTTCCCAGTAAAATGAAGCTTCACAAAAGCACAGTCTTTATCTGGTTTACGTCTGTTTCCTCATACCTCTAATGGTGCCTGACACACAGTGGGTGTGCAAACACTAGCTGAACACTTAGTCTAATTAATGCTCACTATCCATCCACTGACTCACTCACACACTTGTGGGCCGAGTCCCCGAATACCAGGGACTGGGCCAGAGTGAGGGGCTCAGGGTCAGAGGCTTACACTGAACTACAGGGGAGACACAGCACAGGAGCTGCGGGGAAGGCTGGAAACATACAAAGGAGAGTGGGCAGCTCCTGCGGGTGGTGCGGGCAGGCTGTGGGGAAGGCGTCCAACACAAGTGCAGTGGTGCGAGACCAGCTACGAGTTCCCGACCTGCAGGTGGTGGGCAGGACGGCCACCTGTCAGCTCTGCCCGCAGCACGCCAGGAAGGGAAGCAAACAGGCCGGTCCCATGTAAACCCTGGGTGGGCCTCTGGCAATGGGCCTCGGGGCTGCCAGGCTGCTGCAAGGGGACAGCACATCAATGCACACGCCCAGCGTCTCCACACAGACAGTGTCTGCCATTCCTCGGCACTGTTTCAGTAAGTGTGGGTGGTACTGTGACGGAAAGTTGTTTCTGACTCTGTAACAGCTGTTCCTCTAATATCAATGGGCTGAGAACATGGTGATAAAGCAGAACACAATCCTCCAGCAGGAACAGGGTCCCTGCAGTATAGCAGCTGCGCCCATGCACATCGCCAGTGGGAACGGCCAGTGGAGGGTGAGCTCCGCCCTCCACTGCGCCCCACGCAGCTCCGCTACAGTCAGCAGCTGGAGGCAGATGAAACTGACCCCGTGTGCCTTGGCTGCTCGAGAGAGCACTGCCAGAGTCCAGGAAGAAATGACAAGAGCCGGACTGTCCAGGATGTGTGCCCGTGTGTGGCAGATCCGAGGACCATGCGGAAGGTGAGGCAGGCTGTCTGGGTGTGGCGGTAAAGTCAGAGCCTGATATGCGGGAGGGCACACAGGCTGGCAGGGCCAGAGGCTGGGCCAGAGACGCTGGCAGAGGGAGGGTCCGACCCGGAGGTCAGAGAGGGCTCCCACAATTCCTTAAGAGCACCCGGAGATGCACCGGGGCACCTGACAGGAATCAGAAGTAATGAACGCTTCTGGCCTCAAATTAGGTTATCACAGTAACAAAATTAATACTATTTTGAAAAGACAAGCATCTGACAAACAACTCCCCATAGGGCATACATATATACATTTATCAAAGTCTGGCTTCATTTCCTTTACTATGTACACAGAAGTAATTTTATTACAGATCTCAATTTATCTAGGTATTAGACTCAATTAAAGGAAACTACATTGGGTATGGGTCTGGTTAGTCAATTTATTTCATGGAAAAAGGAAAAAATTGGGTAGTAAAGTTTATTTACTGGTTGGGAAATGTAAAGGAATGTGTTTTTACTTAGTTGATCAGAATACCAAGAAAGGTTAGTACATCAAGAAAGGACAAGTTCAAAAATCACAAAATACTGGCCCTGAAGCAAGGCCAGCAGATCGCTGTAGCTGCTGGTTTCAAACAACAGCCTAAAGAGAATTCTTTCTGTGGTCTGTTGGCCATTTGAAAACTTTGGAAATGGAATGGTCAATTCATCAGAAAGAAATAGCAGGTAAGTATGGTGGACTTTAGGGGGCCTACAGGGGAGAGACCCTGGCGCCTGGGGACCTGTACCATGTGGTTGACTCAGGGTGCCGGGAGAACAAGGAACTCCTCCCCTCTCTGGAGGGCAACTGTGATCCTGCCGGCGCACGGGTCGTCCTGGTCCCCTGTCCCGTGTCAACCTCCCCCACCCCACTTAAGCAAGTGGCAGCCAGTTAACTACACATCTTGTGAAAAGATTGGCTATGTTATTTAGTATGAGCTCCCCATATGCAAAGATATGGATAACCATTTGGAAGAAAACAAGAGACAATATGACAGATAGTGAAAATCTCTGGTTGTCTAGGTTTGAAATTTATGCTTTCTTATGTCCTGTTCTGTTCTGTTTTGTTCGTGTTTAATTTTATCCCCTTTAAAATAAAATTAAAAATATATATATATATTAAAAAAAGAGGGGAAAAGAAAGTGCTCTAAACGATATAACTGCATGTTTAAGTGTGTAAGATAGATGACCATATTACTATTTTTGTTAGATTGTTGAGCAGAACTGATAACAGTCTCACTGTTTGAAAGTCTACTTTGTATGCTTTAATTTTGTAACTTGAACAACTATTTGCAATGATGACAGTATGTAACTTATCAAGTGGCGATTTCTTAGTGTTTTTGTTTTGTTGTTGTTCTTTTATTTTTTGCCTTTGGAATTCTGTATTGTTGCTACCCTTTTTCTGTTTTGTTTGGTTGTTTTTTGTTTTTTCTCTTTAAATAAAATTTTTTTAAAAAATCACAAAATATTGATACTTTTCTGCCTATTAATCTAATATACAGCCAGACACTTGCTGAGCAGAGATGAGGGAGTAACAGTTTATACTCTGTGGTAGATACTGAAAAGGTACGGGCAGAGTCAAACACTGCACCTTACTTGTGCTCTGTAAATACGAGATGAGCAGATCAGCTCACAGCATCTCTGGGACTCCAGCTATACCATGTAAGCTCAGCCTGTCTAACCCGTGCTATGAGCTTAGACACCAGTGTCGGGGCTGCAGCGCCGAAGGAAGCATGGCTGCTGCTCCCAGCACCCTGGGTTACAGTGGGTGCACCTGGGTTTACATAGATGTTTATAGGTCAGAAAACGAAGGCTGCTCATTATGAGCACTTCCCAGCACTGCCGAAAACCATTGGTCTGGTCCTTCTGTACACAGTTACCTACCTCATTCTCAGAACTTTATGGGTGGGCACTGCAGTAATTCCCACTTTGCACATGAAGCAACTGAGGCACACAGAGGTATGTAACTGCCAAGGGCATGCAGCCGGTCATCAGCAGAGCTGAGATGGGAACAGGACAGGTGGAAGGATGAGCTCACTTCTGTGGCCAACGGAAGACAGTGTGGGGAAGCTAAACACGGCAGCACTGCGTCAGGGGACCCTCGGCAAGGGGTGGCAAGGGGCTCCTCCACCTGCATACTCCCCAGTACTGTGTGGTGCGAGGTGCTCTGTAGGTTCTCGTGAACTGACCTTTGAGGAAGGGGCAGTGGCCGGGCATCAGAAAGAGACGGATGTGAGAGGCAGAATTGTTAGGAGCAGAACAGATGCCAGAGGCAAAGCCTCAGCAAACCCTGAGATCTGGGCCCGAGGGCACATGAGGCCCTGTAAAAACCAGAAAGCAGGACAGAGAGCACTGGAAACGGCGGGGAAGGAAAGAATCAGCGTTAACCAAATGGTCCATGACTAACACTGGCTTTGGAGAAAGGAAACCAGAAATGGTCTTCAGTTTTCTTTCAACGTCCTAGGGCACTAAAGGGACCTGAAGGAATATGGGGTCACTTTCTGAAGTGCCACTCACCTATGCGGACTTGCCTGCTGCCCTCGCTGATACCAGTATGCTGCTGTCTTTGTTCCCTGCCACCCCCAGGTCACACCCCATCTCCCCTCCTGTCCCGATCACCCTGCTTCCAGCTCTCCGAGCATTCCCCTCCCCCTCCTGCAGTGGCCCTCTCCACCCAGGCACTCACCTAACCCCCACCATCCTGCTCTGTCACCCCAAGTGAATGAAAACTCATACAGCGCAAACACCATAGGTCTTTATTAGTTACTGTCTACTTCGAGTTTCCTAACTGCGTACAAACATGGTGTTACTCCTCTCAACTTGAAAAACAAAATAAAATCTGTGCTATTCCATGTCTCCTACCAGCTGCTACCAGACTTTGCTTTTTGGTAAAGCTCTCACCAACACTCCTAGTGCAAGTCTCCACTTCTGACCATTGTGTCCTGGCCCGAACAGGTGTTTATCCTCCCTGCTCTAGGTCACCACAGCACCCTTTGGGGTCAGTTGGTGCCTTTCTTGTGCCCTCCGCAGACCCAGCAGGACAGGTGACAGATGACTCTTCCCTGGGCCTCGATGAGCCCACAGTCCTGGCTTCCTGCTCTCCCCCCATCAGTTGCTGGTGGCACTGATGCCCTCACCTCCCAGCTCCCTGCCCATTTCCCCGACTGGGCTGCAGGGCCATCCCTAAGTCCCCCCACTCTCTTGGTGATGCATCCCATTTCCTGGCTTAGACCAGTTTCGTGTGGACAAGTCCAAGGTTACACTTCAGCCTGCTCCTTGCCCCTTGAACTTGAGACACAGGTGCTGAGCTGCCTGCTCAGCTTCTCCAGAAGCTTCATCTGCTTTGCAAACATGTCCACCACCCAGCCTCCGGTCTCTCCTCTCAAACGTGCTCCCAGGGTGCTTCTGTATGTGCTGTGGCAATGCCATCCTCCCAAACCTTGGGGTCATCCTTAGCTCTTTTCATCACCCTGCTCACATCCGTCAGCAAATTCCGTTGGCCTCACTTTCAAAACCACCCCAGAATCTCGCCTCTTCTTACTGCAGCCTCCACGTCCTCTCTGGTGCACGCAGCACCTCCCCAGCTGTGGCCTCCTGCCTGGCCTGCGCTCTGCCAGGCCCTCCTCGGCTACAGCATAGAGCTGTGCTAACCCTCACCCTCTCTGGCCTCTGTGCAGGCCTCCGGTGGCTTCCTACCAGTAAGACATGCACTCCTGGGGTACCCAGAGGATCCTCCACTCACCCACACCTGCCTCCACACTCTCACACAGCCCGCTCTTGTTCCCCAACCTGCAGACACACCCCTCTCAGGACCTGCACCCTCGCCGCTGCCCCCTTTGAGAATGGTCTGTCTGCACACACCCTGGCCTTCTTCCTTCAGGGGCAGCCATCCCTGCAGCAGGCCTCATCTTTCTCGGTGTGGCCCCTTCCCCGCTTGTCCCCCACCTCTGCATCTCCAGGGGACACGCAGAAGGACAGGGAGGTCCACAGCCTCCTGGGGAGTACACGAGAGTCCTGCTCTCAGTGATCTTGGGGCTTTTCCCTGCCCACGCTCCCTGACCTAGAACCTAGCCTGGCTCAACATGCCGTCACGAGAGAACGCACTCTCCCCGAACCAGCCAGTGGGTGAGCAGGCAGTTCCAGGGCGCTTATGCCTCTCCTTCTGCAATCACCCAGAGGGATGAACGGAGTGCCAGGAGTCCCGCTTTGCCCCTCCGGAACCCAGCTCATCAGAAATGGAGGCTGAAGGGGTCAGGGGCTCACAAATCAGCAGGGTTCCGCTGCAAGGGCATGTGCACCCAGTAGACAGAGCCGCTACAAATGACTAACTCCAAGGACATCAGGTTAACAGCCTCCTGCTCTGTACTTCGATGTAATGGAAACTTGGCTCAGTGAAACTAAAAAGGTCTCAAGTTTAATTTGCTAAAATTGATTACTCAAAAGGTAATGTTCCTTTAGGGTACACACACACTAACCTTTTAAAGTGGAAATTGATAGTGCTGTCATTCTTTTAGAATAAACAACAAAAACCAAGAAGATTTTCCTTCAAGTGGTGTTTTGTTGTCAGGACACTGTGGAAGATGTATATAAACCTGAGAAGCTGGTGCAGAAGCTATTTTTAATTAAGGTTATTAAGATTATTCAGAGATCCAGCCAGAGGTTACCTAAATTGCATGCTGTTCTGCTCCAATAAAATGTCATTACTAAAAACAAACAAAAAAATTAAATGGGTCAATAAAGTCTGAGCTCTACATTCTGGAAAAAATTACAGCTTCCTAATTATGCCAAACCAACACAGCCTCATAGGTCTGCAGCAGCACGTACACACTCAGTCTTTTCACTTCAGCTATTACACTCCAGATAAGACACCCTGGGAGCAGCCATGGGCAGCGACAAAACAAGGCTGGGAGCAGGCGGCAGGGGCAGAGGACTGCCGTCCCTCTGGCCCTCAGGGTTCCCAGATCAGCTTCCCTGGGACACACCTGCCTTCCATGCTCCTCGCCCTCCACTTCCACAGAGAAGGAACAGACTTCTCTGACTGTCCCCAAGCCAAAGAAGTGGGCAGGCACCAGCCCCACTCCTCTCCCTCTCTAGGCCTGCCTGCTGTAGGCCACAGCGCTCTGCTCTGACCCTCTCTCTTGGGGTCAGGGAGGAGCCTGGCCCTGCTCTCTGGGTTCCGGCAGTGTGACTGTCTAGGGACACTATCAGCTGAATGCGTCTGTCAGGAGTTGCGCCCAAGGCCAATTCCTTGCAGACCTAAGCTCCGCCTGCCTGTTGGAGCCACTGAAGCTGAGCACACGTGCAGGGCTGTGGCGTGGCCCGGGCGGCTGAACTGAGAACGAGGAGGCACCTCAGCGGGCAGGACAGGCCCCAGCTGAGGCCACCTGGAGACTCTCTGGATAGTTTTCCTTAATTAACATCCTCTGTTTTTCTGAGGGGTCCCTGAACCCCTCCCAAGATCCTGCTCAGGTTTCCTCCATTGTCCACTCACCTCTTGGCTTGTTCTGATTAAATACAGGCTGCCTGGTGTCATCTGGTCAGGCCGGCCAGCAGAGTTAGGAGCTCTGCCTAGGATGTGAGTCCTCCTGCAGCCCTAAAGCCCATGCTGCTCGTCTCATTCCTTTGGGCCGTCACTGTGCACCCTTTTGGGGGATTGGGGATATGGGCATAGACCCCAACACTTGCCCACTTATTACCAACCACAGACCTGATAAGAGGTCACTGAACAGGCTCCTGTGTCCCGTGCTCCCCCTCCCTCGGCCCACCCACAGGAAACAGGGAGGTTTGTTTTGTTCAATAACCAACCCTCTCCAAGTGCGTCATAAGCCAAATGGAGTTCTAACTCAATTACCATCCACCGAGGGACTTCTGTGTGCCAGGAAGGCTACACACATCTCACTTAATCTTCACAAGACCATTATCCACTTTTGAAGGGACCAGAACAGCACTGGGGGGAACTTGGGGTACATGGCTTGGCAGTGAGCCGCCAGGGCCAGGCAAGTGAGCAGAAGACCGAGTTTCTCCCACAAAGGGAAGACAGGTCAAGACTAAGTGCTCCGGGGCCACAGCCGTGATGCTCAGAGAGGGCAAGGGCCGGGATTCGTCCCTAGGCCCAGGTTTGCTACCAGGGGGTGGTGGCTGAGACACCAGCCTGAGCTCTGGCAGCTGGGGGCACTGGAAAGTCAAGTCCGAAGCTAACAGCCTCTGCAGCCCCACTACCATCAGCTGTGTGACACTACTGCCCTCGGACCCACGCCCCGTGACACCGCACAGCTCTCGCACTGCACTTCAGAGACCTGGCCCCCCGTGCCTCTCGCCTGCCTCCTGGGGGCTGGTGCTCGCGCTGCTGGCCACGCAAACCCTTCTGAGAAGGGCCCACTGTAAATACATCACATCTGTGGGCCCTGTGTTCCATCAGGCGACGAGATTCTGTCTGTGCAGAAGCAGCTGGGGAGGGACGCAAACAAGTGTGTCGTGTGGCAGCTCAGCAGCCCGGACCCTGCGCGGCTCCAGCAGGCGGTGACGTCGGTCCTGTTCTCATTCCCCAGCTCTCAGCTAGTGAGCTGTGGGCCGGGCCGCTGAGCCCCGGAGAGGGCAATGGCCGTGGGTTCTCAGGGCTCCGAGGGAGGCTGCCCGTCTCCTGCGTGCACCCTGCCGGACACCTTCTCAAAGCCCAGTAAACAAGGCAGCGCTGGGAAAGGGCTGTGATCATGGCTTTAGCCACAGCTTCCAGGTGCTAAAGAGAAAAACTGGAAGCTGACAGGTTTGTATCAGTTTTATAGTTTCCAAATTCATTGTGGCTTCCATTTTATGGCCTATCAGATTAGTACTGGATACATACATACACCTTTAGAAATACAATTCACACTGCCATCTAGCGTTAAGCCACTGTTTTAACAGAGATGTTAAGGTTTTCTGTGCACTGTGCATCGGGGTAATTGTTTTAATATATTCCAAAATAATACAAATGAAACACATTTAAAAGGGTAAAATTGCCTATGTTATGTAGACGCAGCATCAGGAATTACTTAAAACTCACTGGAGTCATAAGTATTTTCTCTGTGGAAGAATTTACATGAAGTATTTCCATGTTTGTATATACTGACAAAGTTAAAAAGCAAAAGCCCAGAATCCTGTTACATTCTCAACCTCTGTGGGAGGAAGGATCCTGGAGAGAAAGTATCTCGTCTTGTTAAAACGAGATCCCAGGAGGATGCTCCTGACCTGCCATCTCTACGTCAAACTCAGCTCCCCGGCCCCCATTCCACGGTGCACTGGGTGAGGGTGCCACAGCACAGGCTGCTGCAGCCAGGGAGGGGTGCAGTCGGGCCCTGCTCGGATGGCCCCTGCACATGCTGAAACCCGGAAGCTGTCCCAGAAGCTGTCTGGGTGGGACAAAATGCCTTCCTTTTTTCTAAGTCCAGCTCGCCTTCCCAGAAGGCACTGTCGGTGGGTTAGAGCATCCTTTCACCTGCACGTGAGATCCACTGAGCCAGAGACTGTGCTTTCCATCTCTGCCTGTCTGACATGCTAAGGTCAGAGCTGAGCAGCTGGGTGGACAGACAGATGACTGTAGGCTTTTCCTTT
Source organism: Dolichotis patagonum (assembly GCA_004027295.1). Taxonomy (NCBI): domain Eukaryota; kingdom Metazoa; phylum Chordata; class Mammalia; order Rodentia; family Caviidae; genus Dolichotis; species Dolichotis patagonum. The sequence goes on from PVJX010000687.1 coordinate 154,635, forward strand.
TAATGCAAAGTAGGGACAAGTAAGACACAAGGGCTAACCACAGAGTCCTGGGGAGATGGGGACAACGTGGCAAAACACAGAGTCAGAGCTGAAACGCCCAGCTGCTCCTCTGTGTTCATGACCGTGTGTGCTTGGGCAGACTCCAGAGCTGGAACAGCACGCAGATGAAGACAAACACACCTGCAGCAGGCAGGTGAGGCGTTTCTCCTGGCTCGTCCCTGTACACTATGTTGTGGCAGCTACCGACACAGCGCTCTTCCTGCACTAGGCACTATGAGGAGACGAGAGGGGGCTTCAGGCATACGCAACCACAGCGGGGCACTTGAGCAGCCGTGGATGAGTGTCCTAGAGTCCAATCTTTTGCTGCTGCCAAAGGGGCACCATGCTGCTCTAAAGGAAGTCAAGGAATGGGAAGTCTGAAGAAACTGAGAAACTTTAAGAGCCCAGAAAAGACCAGGAGATTATTCAACATCATTATCATTAGAGAAAGACAAATTTAAAATGTAGTGAGTTCAGCGATAAATGTGCACTCATGTATATAGTAGCACAATTTTTAACACCTAGATCTTGGAGCAACATAAATGCCCACTGACTGAGGAATGGATAAAAAATATGCTGTATTTTTATACAACGGAGTTGTATAAAAATTTTATACATTTTTATACAATGGAGTACTACTCAGCTATAAAGAAACATACACTTGAGACTTCTATAGGTAAATGGATGCAACCTGAGACCCTACTCATAAGTGAAATAAATCAGACACCCATGTGTAAACATTGTATTGTCTCCCTAGTGTGAGAAGCTGAAATAAATATATGCATATATACATACAACAATATATACATACATACATGTATACATACACATACATTTATATATATATAAAAGAGCTAAGATGGTTTAAGTGTGCAAGATAGATAACCATACTACTAAGCTTTTGTTAGTTCATCAAACAGAATAGTTTGTGCTGTCACTGCATGATTGTTCATTTTTTAGGCTTTGGTTTTGTAACTTGAACAACTACTTCTAAGATAATATATCAAAAAAAGATAGTTATACTACTGATTTCTCTTAGTCCACTGAAGAGAAAGGCTTATGCTAGTATTGTTCGGACAATTAAATGCGGTTATCTTGTATTCTGAGTAAATGATTTGAAGGTAACAACACACAGTGTATATACCATTGTTATCCCCTTACTGTCATGTTTTGAAATTTTGCCTTATTTTTAAAAAATAAAATAGATTTGAAAAAATTTTAAAAAATAAAATTAAGAATCAAAAAAAATAAGATATAGTCAGTTGCCACCTGAGACTTCAGTTGGTGTGATTTGCGACTAAACACCTGTAGGGACGGGGACCCAGGCGAGTCCCGTGTGTGGCTGCTGGGGACTAAAATGACCCTGGGGACTTCCTGGCCGTTACTATAAGGCCAGCACACAGCTGCTGTACGTGTGACCCTGAAGCCTCACTCCGAGGCCTTCACTCAGTAACCTAGGCTGGGGACAAGATGTGTCCAAGGTGCACCCCTCACAGCGTTTTATCCACGGCAGCCCCAACTAGGACGCCCCACCTCCCCGTTAGAGAAACACACCATGGGTGTCACGCTGGCACTGCGGGGCGCTCTGTGTGACAGCGGGGGGATGCATGGGACAGTGCTGCGAGACTCTAATGCGGTCTGAGAAAAAGCCGCTGGAGCTGGTGAGCTCTGGGAGGAAAGCTCAGCACGGTGGAGCCAGGTCCACCCTCACACAAGGAAGGAGGCCACGGCAGCCGAGGGTCAGGAGCCGGGCCCAGCCGCAGGCCACAGTGAGCCCACAGCTGCGGTCCAACAGCCTGACAGCCAGACACAGCTTGGGTGTTTCTCAGAGACGGTAAAAGAAATCAATAAACAAAATTTAAAAAGTGACCAAAAAGTGACAAAGAGGGCCACAGAGCCCAAAGCGGCATGACTGCTGATGCAGACTTCCTTCCTCCTGTGAATAAGGTGACAGTGGATGTGACTAAAGAGAAAGCGAGGACAAGAACGTGCCTGGAAGGGAAGAGCGAAAAGCGCCTGCGAGTCCGGAGCAGAAGTGAATCAGGAACGCTGCAACTTCACAGCGAGGGAGAGCGCAGACAGCACCGGCTCTAGAGCACAGCATGAGCTCCGCTTCCAGGGGGGCCAGACACCATCTCTGGCCTACCCGACCACGTCACAATGACACAGCCTTCCCCGCATCCCCAGTCCCAGAGGCACCACGCTCTTTCCAGTCCATGGGCCCTGTCGCTGACTGACTATAAACTCGGGCTTGTCTGGGCAGCAGGACTTCACTCTTCACTTCTGCTGCACCCTGAGTGTCTAGAACAGTCCCAGGCACTGATCAGCATCCAACAAACATTTGGTGAGCGAATGAGTGATCTGCAGAGCAGGGGGCGAGGCTGGAGCAGGGTCTTCAAGGTCCGAGCCTGGCAGATGCTGCCTCACTGCACAGTGCTGTCCCACGCACTGGAAGCCACAGAGCAAGCCCTCCTTTGCCTGCCGGGTCCCAGGAGCAGTTCTCTAACAAGTTTCAACAAAGACATCTCTAGATATTGGCAGGATTCCCCCAGAATCACCTGGGGTGAGAACCCCTGGACTAATGGTGGCCTTTAGGGCTACGAAGTTGTCATTCATTCGTCTGCCAATTACTTATTAACTGTAGGAGCTGACAACATCAAATGATACATTATAAACTATAACTATGATAAACTACAAAGTATTACTAACACTGGATAATTAGAAAGCATGCTTTGTGTTATGAAAACATAGAATGCAGAAAGAGAAGCTGACAGGAGAGATCTGCTCGTGAAGGGTGTGGGAGAAGCCTCTTGGGAGACAGTGCTGCGGGTCTGCAGGGAGTCACGGGGGAGGGGACGGACGTGGGCGGAGGAAGGCGGCAGGGCAGGGGCAGCAGGTGGCGCACCACGGCAGGATGCGGGGCAGGCAGGGTGTGACGTGAGGCCAGACCAGCAGAGCAAAGCCAGTGTGCGGCCGGTGCTGATGCTAGCTTGGCAGTGGGGCTGCTCAGGTGGTGACACCATCCAGTGGGTGTTTTGAGAAGACCGTGGCTATGCAGGGGTAGACACTTGATCTAGCTAGCAGGAGGCACGTGACCAGGAGTCACATTGAGCGATGAATCAAAGGACTCTTCAGAGTGGCCTGAGAAATGAAGGCCAAGCCAAAGTGGACAGCCTCCTGTGTGCAGCAAGGGCCAAGAGCTCATGAGAAGGACAAGGGGAGAAGATGCCCAGCAGGACTGAGGCTGGGCACTGGCAGGGAAGGGAGGCACAGCAGGGAGAGGGGAAGAAGTACTTTCACGAGGAGACCAGCAGGCAACGAAGCCACGGTCCCAGGCCAAGCAGCGAGACAGGCAAAAGGAGCCTAACAGAGCTTGAAGACCTCACTCCTCTCAGGTTCAGGACATAGAAACCGTGTGTCCCCAGCTCCTGTACTGCACTATGAGTGCGCAGAGAGTGTTTTTCGTCAGGAGACCACAGCACCTCAGGCATAAACCGACCAGGTATACTGCCTGTTGGCACGGGCCCTGGAACCCCGGCTCTAGACCCCTCACACTGCAGATACTCTCCTCCTGCAGACTCACCTTCCTCTGTACAGCTCTCAGCTGTTACATGAAACACGAGGACAGAAAGCGCTAAAGTAATAGCAGTACAGGTATAGGAAAGAACACAGGCACTAAGGTCATGGCAAAAAAATGATACACTTACCTATAAGCATTAATATAATCTTTCCTGTGTTCCAGAAGAAAATCTTTCAGTTTGCCAATGTGAGAAATCTAAAGTTAAAAAAAAGCAAACAGCAGATTACAATCGTGTAATACACTTTTACACTCTTGGGTAGTCACTGACATGTGACGAGGTCTCTGTCAGTGGCTCCTTCTCTCCCCACTACTGTGATCTCCGACACCAGGAACAGATGAGTGGAGATACATGAGACAACACATCACATCGGCTAACGGCACAGCAGGAGGTTGACAAAGGTCATGCCCTCCCTCACTGTCTTACACCTACAATTTTACAAGCATTCCTTCTCCCAAGTGCTCTAGTGGATGGATGCGAGGCCCGGAGCTGCAGGTGTATTAACAGGGCCCCAAGGAGCAGCCAGGGTGGAGAAGGGTTTGCGAAGACAGTCTGTGCGGCAAGTCTCCGGCGCCCCTTGTCTGCTCCCATGGGTGAGCACAAGGCACGCCAAGGCACAGGTACCCGTTCTCTGCTGTGCCAGCTGATTACAACCCACCCTCAGGTGCCCACCGCCTGCCAGGTACTGAGTGTGGGGCTAGGGAGTCACAAGTAAGCGAACAAAATAAAGAGGCGAAGGCGGGAGCCCCGGCTCCCAGCTGCCAGGCACCTAAGCGTTTCCAGATGCGCAGGATGATTAACGGGCCATGGCCACGTCTTCCTCCGACCACCACTCAGTCCCTGCCTGCCCTACCACTCTGTACTCCTGCCAGGCCCGGCCTGGAAGGGCTGCTGAGCTTCATCTCTTGCAGAAAGCTTTTCTGTCCCGGCCAGCTCAGCTTTGCTCTGAACTTGAAAGGACTCTGCATGCCAGCCCCTTGGCCCTTGATGACGCCCGGCCCTGGTCTGACTTCACTCTTACACGCGTGTGCGCACACACACACACACACACTCCTCTGTCAGTCACACGCAGATGTCACGGGAGGGGCTGCATGGTCTCCTTGCAGGCCAAGGCCCAGGAAGCACAAAGTGGGATCGGTAAACATCTGTGCAGCGAAAAGATGTCCACACACGATACGGTGCTTTGCACAAAGCCATCACCCTAGTCTGGACTAGCAGTGCAAATGTGGTTCAGAAAGGCACCCCGAGACCCTGAAGGGCTGGAGCCAGGAAAACTTAAGTGTGGCTACAGCATTTGTGCACAGGACAGATGAGTGGTGCCAGTCTCCCCAGTACCCGTGCTGACCAGCACTTTTGCAGCCCTGCTCCCCACTTCCCAACAGCCCCAGATGGGCCTTGACAGTCACTGTACTCATCACAGGCTCTCACTAGCCTGCCACGGTTACATGTTCCCTACACAGCAGGACTCGGCGGCAAGCACAGGGCCGAGTCCAAATTCAGGGCATTTCCTGGTCTACAGACCATGGCTGTCCTCCTCACATTCTGCTCCTCTTTCCCACTTAAACTGCATCATGAAGTCTCACTTTTAAGTCTGTTAAAAATTTTTAACACATGTGCAAGCAAGGCTTTATTGCATCCCATACAAGAGCTGACAAGCGATTCACATTTCAAACCTTCAAAGGTCTCTATCCCCTTACCCTAACCCCTGCCCACCGGGGGTCCAAAACTCCTTGCCCCTCTCCCTGCTCAGGGGCCAGGGAAACAGTGCAAAGCAGCAAAGCAAACAAATCGCTGGGTAAGATACACGGTGGTGAATTTCAGTTTCTCTTTGGGATTTGGGTCTCTCTCCTGTTGATGGAGCCCCCAAAATCACACACTGAGAGCCCTTTGGCAAATCAGTCAGCAGAGCTGCTCTGTTCTGCCACAGCCGCCCCCACGTCCTCCCAAAGTTGGGCCATGCCCATGGCGGCACGCAGGCCTTCGTGCCGACCACAGCGGCGACCTGTGGGCTGGCTCCCTGTCCCCAGCCGGCCAGCTCCTGGCGGCGGACTGCCCGCTCCCCCCCCCCCAGCACTTGCTGGGCACAGCTCCTACCCACACAGAGCCTTCAAAGTCCTTGTTAACTGTTGGATAAACAGTGGCAACTAAACAATCACAGAAGGATGATGCCTACCACGGAAAGTAGAATAATACTTTTCCAGCCTCCCCTTCTTTGAAAGAGACCCAAGAATCTGTGACTATATGTCTTAGTTACTTTTATTGTTGCTCACACGAAATACCTGAAACCCTAAGTTAAAGCAGTAAAGGTCATTTAGCTCACAGTTTGTAGCAGTTTCAGTCCATAATCAGCGGGCTCTAAGGCAGGGTGGCACATGGCAGCAGGGCAACGGTTCATAGCAGTGCGAGATGGCAAAAGTAACAAGGGAGAGCAGACAAGCGTCCCTCTGTGCCTTCTACTGTATCCAGCCTATGGGGATTAGCCCATTCAGCACTTACTCACCCTTAACTCCAACACACTTAGCCTCAGCACTGCACTGTGAATCAACCACATACTCGAGATTCAGCATGTGGAAAAGCCCTGTGACCACATGAGGCTTCGGGGAGACATCTAGACACAAAGCAGAACACTATGTTGCATGGCAAAGGGGAAATAAAGGCTGCTGGTCAGCCAGCCTTCATGGAAGAAGATTATCCGGGGTTAGCCCTGCAGACCAGTGCACACAGGGGTCCTTCTTCATGGAAAGAGGCGGCAGAGGAGAGAAGCAGGTGACAGTGCAAAGGAGACGAAACCCACCACTGTTGCTCCAAAGGTTCAGGAAGGGAGGCAGGAACGGGACTGCTGGGAAGGGCTGGGAAGGCGCCGGACAGATCCTCCCCACCACAACCTGATCTTTCTCCAGAGTCCCAGTCTGGACAGCTGACTTCCCGAGCTGTACGATAACAAGTCTGTGTCGTTTCAGGCAGCCAGTTTATGGCAATTTGTTATAGTGGCAATAGGAAATGAGCAAAATTATCTAGGCCTTAATCTTCACAATAGTTTTTTTCAGAAGTCATAAAGCTTTCCACAAAGTTTAAAAAGATCCAAAGGAATCCATCATCCCCTCTCTGCCTCTGTTCCCTGCTTTTGGTTCGGTCTAGCCTGTGAGGGTGGACTAGTTTAAGGGGTAAGTGCCAGAAGCAAGAAGGCCCCAGGGGCATCTCACAGAAACATGATTACAAGAGGTGTCAGCGAAAGTCCAGGAAATGTGGTCCTAACTTCACACACTCTGGAAAGGCAAATTTCTATGAGTTCATTAAAAGAGTGAAGCCTGCTCCAGATTAAATGGAATTCCTGGTAAGAGGTGTTAAGTAATTACTGACTTAATAATAACATCAGTATGATAACTGAATACTTAATGTGAGCACACTGTATAAAAACATTCTAATGTCTAGAAGGAAAAGAAATAAAGGAAGCATCCAGAGACATTTGAGAACTCTGAAATTTATATTCCTTAAAAATACACAGCAAAATCATAGCAAATCAGTAACAAAAAAATTTCAGTAAATCTTTGTGGATTTAACTGTGCCTGCTTAGATGAATCAAACAGTATTATATGACAGGGTGCACAAGTAGATTTGTTCATCTTTGTACAAAAATGGTTTGACAGTTCGATCACATGACTACCATCACCTTTAGAAAGATTCTTTGCAAAGCGCTGGTCTGTTTATTAGGTTTAGTTCTATTTTTGAAAACTAACTACCAAAGACTACGTGTTTCACACAAATCTGATATGCTCTTCACATTTTCCAATGTTTTGAGAGGCTGAGTGGTTTTGTGTTTTGTTCTGTTAATCTTTCCACACCGCTGCTAAGTCACTTGTATGATAAGGAAGTAGGCCTAGGACTGCAGGACACTTCTTTCAACAGGAGAGACGCCGCTCTGACGTAAAGTTTGATGTGGAATGCTGTCAAGGTTTCCTGGGAAGGCAGGAGGGTGAAGGGCTCTGACAGGAAGGGATCGCTGCTTAGGTTTCCACGGGACCAGGTTGGGACAAGAGACAGCAGCTGAGGCCAGGGAGTGCTTTGGGGCAGAAGCTGCTGCTTCCTGTAGCACCGCGGAGGCGCACAGTGGAGGGACATCCTGCTTGCCTTGCAACCTCCCGTCCTCCACCTGGAAAGTCAGCCAGGATCCCCGTTCATCCTTCCAGGTTCTCATAAGTGCCCCCTTTTGCAGGAAACCATCAGAACTCCTTCTTGGCCTGTGGCAGACACTGGTTTGTACTTTCCAGGTTTTGGTAGCGGTATTTATGTATGGTCCCCACCAGACCTCACTTAGGTCCCCAAGGTCAAGACCTCTGTCTTATTCATGATTTTGTACCCCCAGCAGGCTCCGATTGTTGGAAGGGGAAAAGAAGGTAAACCCAACAGCAAAGGCTTCAAGACTGATCAACCCTAATGTGCAGGCTGGATCAAAAAGGTAGAAAGATGCTATACAGACTGTACCTCCATAATGGAGCAGATAATCAAGTGAAGAGGGACAACTGAGCTATTTGCACAAAGCAATTCCCCCAAGGGAGTTGGTCAGGTGTGTCTGGAAGGTGCAGTGAGGCCACGACGTCTGTCCAGCAGTAGCCATACTGCCTCATGGAAACGAAAGTGGACGGCCTTCCACCCGGCCGAGGGTCTGCAAAATATATCAACTTTGTCTCCACCAGGAGGAGGGGGACAGTCAGAGAAGACGCCTGTGTTTCTAAAACGTCCATAACGGCTAACAGGGAAACAGAACAGAATGCAGCAAGCTTACTGCACTCCCCTGTGCCCATCGCTGTGAGGGACTGCTCCCCTGGGTCCCGGCAAGGGTCCCTTTCTTAGTAGAGAGGTGGTGGCAGGGATGGCATGAGTGCCCTCAGAACCCACACAATGGGCATGCTGGCACCCTCTGGCTTGCTTCCTGCTAGTCATCTTAGTGACTGCCACGCGTTTCTATTACCACACTGGTTAAGGAATCTCCCACTCAATGCTGAATGGTATTAAGAAATTACCAGGAACTTTTCCTTAGGTGTGATAATGGTATTACAGATTATGATCATGTTTAATTTATCTTTTTGGTCTTAAATTCCTTTTCTTTTAGAGCTAAGTCCTGAACAATTCACAATGAAAGGATTTAATAGCCACAATTCACTTCAAAATAAGACAGAGAGGTAGGAAAAGACACAGGTGCAGTCACAAGCTGATAACTGCTCACAGCGTGTGCGGTGTACGTGCGGGTTCCTTGCAGGGAATCCTCTATTTCTACTTTCACGTATATCTCTTCTCTTAACATTTTTAGCCCTGTTGAGGTGCAGATTCTTCTGCTATCAAACCAGTAACTGCCTGTACTTAAACCAACAACTAAATCCCACTAGTCTCTAGCTATCTTATTTCTGTGGACTTGCAACGTTTGCTTACATTTAACAGGGTCAATACCACTTTTAAAAAATCAACAACAAAACTGAGGTAGGCAGAATTCCAAGAGTTAGCTAATCTGCTTCCCAAAGCCACGCAGGGAGGCAGAAATGCTGCACAGCCGGGAAAATGGAGTCTGAGAGGAGAAAGCATCCATATGGGGACGTACAATTTGAAATCTGGGCTGAACCTAGCCATCCATGTGGCACTCAGCAGGGACACGTCTGGGAGCGGGGAGGGCAGTCTGTGTGAGCAAGGCCAGGCTGTTTCCGTCTGCTCACGGCTACAGTCAGCCGCGCACAACACACTTGGTTGACCCAACGGAGACTGCTTCATCCCAAGCGCCAGCCACAAGGGAGCCAGGCTGAGCATGAGGGGCCCGACATGTGCCTTGTGACTCTCACACCTTATAAAAGTGGTACAACTCAGATGTTACCCAGTGTTCACTTAGGAAGTATGGAAACTGAGGCTTATCCAAAGCACCAACCAGTAAGTGGCAAAATGGGAGCTGACTGTGGGTCTTTATGACTCACAGGAAGTATGATTTATGCTATACTGTGTCGTTAAAAGACTAATAAACTACTAAAGTTTAGCCTAACCAAATCTTAATTTTTCTTCGCAGAAATAGAAGCTGGGTTTTTTATGTGGCAGTATCTGTGCATGCTAATTAAAAAAATTTTTTTTGCTTGCCTAGTATATGAGAGGCCCTGGGATTGACCCTCAGTACCCAAAAGCAAAACAAAAAATAGCCCCCAAGTCCTCCCCCAAACAAAACCGAAGTCCCGACACGGGCTACAGAAGGATGTGCAGGAAAGGCTCGGGCCTGTCTGCGCTGACCAGAGCTGCCAGCTCCGAAATCAGCAGCTGCCTGTGTCCTGCAACAGGGAAGGTCAGAGAGCTGGTGGCACGCATGTGGCCGGTTCACCCTGGGCGCCAGTCAGCGAGTCACCCTTTAGCTCTGGATAAGGTCCAGGGCAGAGAAGCAGCTCCGGGCAAGGGCTGCGAGTGGCCTGGGAAAAGCAGGACAGAGATGAGTGGGGATGCAGGCAGTTGGCTGATCCTTGGGTCGTAATCCCTGCTCTGCACTCACTTTGACAGGAGAGATGTGGCACAGAGGAAACTCCGCTAGAGCCAAAGACACTCCTGGCCTCCTCCCAAGCCGGGAGTGGCTCACCTGACCTTTGATCCAGAGGAGGGAATGTGACGCCCCCTTCTCTCCTCTTCCAGAGGAGCCAGCCAGCCAACAGACAGGGTATTTTCCGGCCCAGCTCCACTCATCTTTGGCCATAAAGCTAAAGCCAGACTCTACTTGGCTGCTGCTTCTCACTCCTCTATTTTTCTTTCAGGTAGTTCCAATGCTACGCTAGAAATAAAGCGGTATGTTTTATTAGCTCCCCTAAACTCTTAAGCTTTGCCAGCTGAAGTTTTGAGCAAGTTGCTTAGTCTCCCTGAGCTTTACTACAAAGGAAAAGGAGCACAGAGTACTTTGAAAAAACAGTAGCACAAGTTAACTTGTGTACCTACTATACAGTGGGCATCAGTCTACATGTTAAGCATCCACAACGTCTTTGCTTCTAACAAGCACACTGGTTAGGTCCCATGATTATCCCAGGCGAAAAGACACGGCTGTAACGCATTATGTAAGACCAGCTCAAAACAAATGGAAGACTGTCTGATGCCCAAAGCCAGTGTCCATGTGTCTACTAAGACAGCTAGTCCTGTGGTCCCATCTGAGCAGGACAATGTCTCTGAGGATGCTTTCATCAAAACTGTACATTAAGAACAAAGGGGTTCAGGGAAAGGGGTGCCACAGAGTTACCAGGACCAGCTGCAATCTGTCTTCCTCATTAAGCTGATCTTAACCAAACAAGCCATCTCAGCACCACCCTAAAACTTCAGGTAGTCACCTCATTCATCCCTTTCTTTCTCTAAGGATAAGTCAAGTTCACCTTTCACTGGCTTTATTTTAATAAGGCTAATCTACAAATCCTCAAAGCACTGAGCTCTTCCACAAAACCTGTTCACCAGAAAAGCAAACTGATCCTGTAAGGGTAGCTGTGCAGTGCCTGGATGGGCGGCACTGACAGGGAGAAGAGAAAGACCCTCGCGTCACCCATCCTCACGTCGCAGGTTTTGCTAGGAGCCCCCCAAATGAAACCAAAACACCCCGAGTGTGGCACTGTGCCAGACCCAATCTGTTGCCATGGATGCCACACACTGCTGAGCAAGGACCGCTTGGTGGAACGGAGGCCGCTCAACGTGGCCACACGTGGTTTGTGTGTGTAAAACACATGCAACTCCTAGGAGAGCTCCATGCACACCAAAGGACCTGGGGACCAGAGAGGGACCCGAGGGACCCGCTCGTCCAAACAGGGACGGCTGTCCTGAGGGGAAGATTTGAAACTTCACCTTCTTAATACTGTTTTGCATTGAAAAACTCAACCGTCAGTATACATAAGCTCTAATCAGAAATGTTCTCAAACACGCACACACTCAGGAAAGTAATTCCTCTCTGACCAAAACTGCACACTGGTTTCCTTACCATCCGCTACTCCACACCTCCCTCTGGAACCCACTTCTGACCCGCTCCGTTCCTGAGGCCCTGCTCAGGCTCTCTGCCACATCCAGGCCAGGCTGAAGGCCGGCTGCAAGCTTCTCTCCTGGAGGTGCCCCCCTCTGGTCCTGATTGGCCTTCATGGCTACCTGCCACAGCTGCTCACAAACAAACATCCCCTGCAGTGCTTCCCCATCACACGTTTGCTTGTTTATTGAGATGGGGCTTTCGCTAAGTTCTCCAGGTTGGTCTTGAAGTCACAACTGTCCTGCTTCAGCCACTGAGTAGCTGGAGTCAGAGGATGCACCACCGTGCCCATACCCTCAGTGATTATTTAATGCTCCCAAAGGACTTTGTTTTCTAAGCCCCTGGAGAGTTTGGGAAGGTAGGACAGAGAACCCACAAGTGCAGGGCAGTAGCCGCACCCTTCTCACTGCCCACTAGATGGCAATGCAAGACCTGAAGCAGAAAGAGTAACAGGAGCTGGCTCACCAACACTACTGTCTCCTTTCTACGTTGCTCTGGTGCTTTCTTTGTGATCTGGAATCAAAGGATCAAGCAAAGTTGACTGGTCTGCATAGGCCGAAGCTGAATGACACGGCTTTACACACACACTCACCTCGGATGTGTCCCAAAGACTTAAAAACACTGTGCCCACTGGGCCGAGTGGCTCCCAAGTGAGCAGGGCTGTGGCTGCCATCTGTGTCTGCGTGCGGTGGCCCAGCTTGTGTGTGTGCACTCGAGTCACCCACAGCAGCCTGCCCCGCTGCTCCTGCCCTCGTGCTTTGTAAGCCCAGGACAAAACAGTGGGACTCTTCTCAAAGAAAGGCTGCATTTGAACTCAGGGTGAGTTCAGAGCGTGACGTCTTCTGCACGTCACAGCCGGGGTTCGATTCAGAGTGCCTTCCTTCCCAGGATGACCAGAATCACACTTCCAGCAAAGGCCTGACTGATTAGGAAACAATACCGATTTGCATAATGTGCCTCCTCACATCTTCCACTGTAAACCGGGCCCAGCATTCCTTGAGCTGGAGAAAAAGCAAAAATGCCCACTGTGCACTCAGCCTTCCTCCCTACTCCTTCAGGGTCCTACTTCCTCTTTAAAACTCTCATCTAAGGAAACCCTTCCGCTCCACTCTGCGGCCCCTGCACCACACTGACTTGGCCGTGCTCAGTACATTCCCCCCCGTTCCCCAAGCTCTGTCCATTCCAAGTGCATCTGAGCCAATGGTGCGTGGACACCAGGCCAGGGACCCGTATGCCCTGCCCTGACTCGAGGCCTGAGAGGCTCCAGGAGACGCCTGCCGTGCACAGAGCGCCTCAGCCTCTCGCAGGTCTTATTCTATCCCAGTCCAGAGCTCTTCTCACTCTGAATCAAGCCAAAGGGCTGGGGATGCTGCACAGTGGTCCGCACCTGCCTAGGATGTGTGCGGCCATGGCCTCCACCAGCACAGCCCCCCAAAAGGTTAAAGTGAGTAGGGGCCGGCTATGGCGTCTGTGGGTCTCCCTGACCTGTCACAGGTTCATCTGTGAAACGCAACTGTGACTCCTCGCCGCATTCGCACTCATCACCTCTGAACGCAGCAGTCCCTGGGCCTCACTGGTCAAGTGTGATTCCCAGGTGGGCTCAACACTCAGCAGGAAGCATCCCTTCTCTCATTTTGGACTTGGGGTTCTACCAACGTCAGCTCAGAGCAAGCTCAGCTGCAAGTCCCTGAGTCGGGCTGACTTTACCTCAGGGAACCTGACTTTTTCCAGGCTTGCGGCTGATAAACCAAGTCTTCATTATGTGCATATTTTTTTTCCTGGACTCCTGTCACTGGTAATTCTAATCATTTTGCCATTAAAGACATCTGTAATTTAAAATGAGCAATAAAAATAAAGCAGAAAAAAGAAGCTCAGACCTATAGACTCCTTTCTGCTGACAATCAGCTCAACTAGTCACAGATGCCCTAGATCACAGAGACTGTGCTAAGTAAGTGCCGCCTTCTGGAGCCAGGTACTCTCTGTCCCCACCTAGCAACCCAATCCACAACTGCACAGCCACTGGGAGGGCAGACCTCAGGCCCAGGACTTGGGGCTGGTGAGAAATCACCACTTTCTGTTTCCTGTGCCTGGAAACCTTACTTTCATTTGTCCACTTGGCAAATACACAAGGCCCAGGAGGGGCCAGGACATTTGGGGAGGAGGTAAAAGGAAGGAGAGAGGAGGAGGCGTGGGGACAGCGCAGGCAGTGCCGATGCAGGGATCTGAGTTGGCCTCACAGCAGTTCAGACCCGCCTGAAGCCCGCCGGCTCCAAGGCTGTGTGGAAAGACAGGGGAGGCAGAGGGGCGAGAGGAGAAGGAGAGCGGAGGAGGGAGGGGAGACAGCATGCACACGAGTGTGTGTGTGTGCACACGCGTGCCCATGCAACACTCTTCCCTGGCTCAGCGCCTGGCTCTGCCACTGCCCTGTGTCTGTCACACAGCCTCGTGGAGCCTTCATCTCTCGGGCGTGAATGTGAGACAGCAGTGACTTCTGCTGCAAGTGACTTCTGCTGTTCACGGAGGTGACGTCTGTGAAGACTGACCTGCCTCAGCACAGGGCAGGCACCGATGAGCCCAAGTTTCTTCCTCTTCTCTCCTTCCTCTCTGTATGAGTCTCACCCAGGGGAATGTTGGCAAACTGACCTGTCAAGTGACAAGTCAAAATTACACATATTCAGTTACAGAATGAATTTTATTTCCCTTTCATAACAACGCAGCCAAATACAATAATGCTCACTGGGCAAAAGACAGTGGGTTCTGTAAGGCAAGGACACGAAAACAGGACAATCACACACACACACACCCTGACTGGTCAACTTTGCTGTCAGGACTGAAGTGGAGGGACTTCTCTGTAATGCTGACTCTGGTAGCCTGGAGTCTCCTCTACTTAAGAAAAGTTTGTCTGTCTTCCCGTGTCAGTGTGACTCCATGGCATTTAGCAGGAGTGATTCCCTTCGGGTTTGGTCCGGGCTGCAAGGCCAGGGCCAGCGCCCCCAGGGTTTCCTCTGACAGAGGCCGGTGAACAGCGCACGCATCACTCGGGCAGCACCCGCAGTTCAAAGCAGCTCCTCTCTCCCTGAGTAAGAACAGACCGCTGATTCTCCTGGTGTGCGTCAGAGGAAGGGGCTGGTTTGCATTTAGGAGCCATGACCAGGGCAAAAAGCACATTCTTAGACACTTGGGTGCCAGGCAGAAGTGAGACATCCTTGCCAGAAGGCACCCTGGAAGCAACAAAGCCAACGTGGGGGCAGGGGACCCTCAAGCCTGAGGCACCGGCACCCACAGCACACACGGCTGAGTGGACACAGCGTTGAAGGACAGGCGCTTCTGCACCAGGCGCACAGTCAGCTCGGCCAGGTAATCAGCCGCGGGTGTGCCCCTCCTCCGCTCCTGGCACCTTTCTTCTCCCTGGCACTGGCGCCCTCCTCCAGGATCACCGCACTTCAGCACAGGCCTCCTGGGGCGGCGCTTGCACCTGCCCTCCCCGGGCAGCTCCACCTCTCTTTCTCCCACTCGGGCAGGGAGCTGGATGCCACCTCCAGGAGCACCAGTCACTGCTCCGAGCTGAGACTATCAGCAAGCGGTAAAGGCCAGACACGACAATGCCCAAGGCCCCTTCCAGCCAAGAAATTCCAAGGTTATCAACGATGTGCGCTCAGCTGGCCAGCTGCTTTCTTCTCCCCGCTCTTCACGCCTTCAGAAGCTCCCAGCAAGATTCTAAAAGTGACCTGGCTTACGGCAATTCAGCTACGGTACTCTGGGAATCTGGCCATAAGCAATGAGAAATATTTGTAATTGTTCATAAGGCGCAGGAAAACATACTAAAAGAAGTGCTTTGACAGTCTGTAAAAGGCAGCCAATTCAGACACATTCCAGGTGCTGTGGGGTGAATGTGCACTCAGTGGGGGCCGGGAAGACCTGGGGGCTCCTGAGCGGGATTCAGCCCCAGCCTCACCACATGCAGCAGGCACCCTTACTGCTCCCACCCGGCCCACCACAGAGGCGCCGGGCGTGAGTGGGTGGGGCGCTGCCTCTGAGAGGACACTCGTCCCGGGCGCCTGCGTCCTTTACTTTTCCTTGCTCTCGATATTCTGCAGAACTCTGACAACAGGAAAACTATCCCATCTACCTACTTTAGCTCATCGAATTACAATTGTTTCTTAAAAAACAAGCAGAGTACAATTCAAATTTGATTCTCTTTTTCTAGAAAGGGGTTTTACTTTTAACTTCTGGAGTGGCCCCACAGAGTCACACACCTCTAAAGTAGAGTCACTGACCCTTTCCTGAGGCACAGATGCTTCTGAGAAGCTGACCAAAGCTATGATTCTTCCCTCCCACCGCTGGCCCTCCCCAAAAAAGGACAAAAAAAGAAAAAAAAAAGGGAAACATCCACACTGACAGGAACCCTTTCAGCCTTCCACTCTGAGCATGGCTTACTGACACTCAGATTAAGAGCCTCTGATTTGAATGAAATAAAACACAAACCCGCAGAGGAGAGAGCGCCCAGCACGCCTGGGCAGCTCTGCAGCTGAAGGCACGGCCAGGCGGGCAGCAAGGGCAGGAAAGGATGCAGGGCGCTGGGGCACAGGAGGTGGGGAGGTGGGGAGAGAACAGGAGGTGGGGAGCGTGGAAACCAGCCATCCAGGGAAGGACGGGGTGGAGAGAGCCCCGAACCGCCCCAAACCAGCATCGTCACGCGGTGTCACTGTCGCAGGGACTGCGCCGAGTTCACGAGTTGGTTATTTCCTTTAATTCTCACCACCAGTGAGCAGGCAGGCAAGGAAACTCAGTCCAGGGCTCACAGCTAACTAACTGGAAGGCAGGATCCAACTCCAGAACAGATGCTGGACTTGCTGTTCAACTTCTCACTGTGTGCTTCCGACCACAGGGCCCGCAGCGCGTGAAACTTGTGCTGCAGGACCAGAGGGGGGAGGAGGCCTCCCGCAGCCGCCCACACCTCCACCCTCAACACAGAAGACACACCGGCGGCTCTGCTCCAGAGGGTCTGCTCCGCAGTCTTCTAAATCTTCAGTACATGGCAGAAAATAGTAAAAAAAGAAGCACAGTTACACCCCATCACAGGGCGTTCCACACCCGGCAACAGGTTTACTCCCTTTTGTGGTAAAGAATTAAAACACTTTTAAAATTATGAATCCCTCTCCCCAAAAAGAAACCCAGACCTCTGCCTTGTTCATTTTGGATCCCCAAACCTGGTATAGTTCCCAGCTCTGCAAGTGTCCAGGAACACTCAACAAAGGAAGAGGGACATGTTTTAGGATTTGTCATTTTAAAATAAATACTACGGAGCAGCTATACCTGAACACAACTGGCTATGATGTGTTAATGACTTGGTTTTCTGACATGACACTGTTCCCACGAAGTGTTTGTGAAGCACAGGCTCTGTAACGGCAGCGACCACGACCGCAGTGCAAAAGCAGCAGCAGCTCGCCCCCTGGAGGTGGCCGGCGAACGGGCAGAATACGCTCTGTGCATCAGACAGGCCCTGCTCCACCAATGGAGCAGGGTCTCCACTGGAGTTAAACAGGGCACTAGAAGTACAAAGCCCCCAAGGCTGAGCACAGCTCTTACGGACGTTAAAATTATTTTCTTTGCATCATGTCAGGTAAGTAAGGAAATGTTTGTAAGACCAGCAAGGACCGGCATCAATGGGAAGAGCAAAAAATAAAACCGAGATACCAGGACTTATGGGTTAAAATTAAAGTTGTGTGCTAGAAACAACACAAAGATTCACTTTTTTGCAAGTCAAGGGCAAGAATGACACTGACGTAATTGTCTAATTTTCTACCCAGCGCAGCAAGTACAGGTCCTTTCCACTAGGCGGTGCTCTCTACCACACAGTGTCCGGCCCAGGGTACAGTACATCAAAATGACAACAGCCTGGTTCTAAGATGATGATTTGTCTCTCGAGGATATACATTTGGTTTAAGTTTCCACTGCAAAGTTAAAGTTCTTAAGGTAGGTCATGCAGATCAATTGATCCTGTAATCTGAAACTCAAAAAAGCAAGTAATATCTAAACAAGGGAGGGGGTGGCCTGAGCCTGGAAGGGTCTCTAAAAGCCAAGAGACAGTCTGCCTGGCTACCTCTAATCTCACCATCAAAACTGTTACCTCGCTCGGTTTCTGCTTCACATCAGCAGGCGAGCAGCAAAGGCAACTGCGCACGGCACAAAGGGAGGAGACATTCAACGTCCTCTACACCGCTTGACAGATGCCATAATTTACACTCGGCAGAAAGCGCCGGCGACCACACTCAAACCCCTAAAGGAGAAGTGTTCTCCAGTCTGATATAGGCTGCAGTTTCCCTCTCTTAGTAAAAACAAAAGCAAAAGAACGAATGTTCCTTTTATCGCGAAGCTCTGGGAAAAGGACTTGGGAACAGATACAGTCTCGCCCCACAGTAATCCTTCCGCGGAGTGAGTGGGAATGAAAGGCAGGGTACACGGTCCCCACCAGTAACACAAACGTGCAAATTCCAGGCAAAAGCCAGAGCCTGGCTTCATCATTCCTGTCCTCAAGAAATTACAGATTCCTTTCCCTCATTATGGTCTCTTTAGGAGTAAATAAGGCATGAAACTTAAAAGTACTTCGGTACACACAAGCCCACACAAAAATGCAGAAAATACTGTTTGAAAGAATAAGTCACAAAACACTCTAAAATACAATACTTTGCTTGAAAAAAGTGAAAATATAAAACTTAACTTCTATGATTTAAAAAGAAACTGTAGCATATTACCAACTGCTAACTTTTACAAAATGAAGACCTGTCTGATAAAAATTGTTTTGGTGTTCAAAATGGTATATGATAATTTGTTCCTAATATAACAACTGCTAGAAAAACATCTCTGGTATAAAAACAACTAGAAAAATAATGGTTATGACCTGAGTAGTATATTATAGATCCTGATTTTGAGAATCAAATGAAGTATTTTTTTACTCTACTTTTAGGGGTTATTATTTTACTTGGACACAAAATGTTTTAGAGCCTATATTCGAACATTATATTAAGAATTCAGTATGAAAGCTTTAAAAGTAAAACCAGCATTTACAATTTAAATTATTTGACTATAGTTTTTCAGCTCATTAATTAGGTAAAATATTTGAAACACTCACATATAAAAAAATTTCATTCTTATTATTGTAGCAACAAATTTCACTGAAAATCCTGTATCAATCTGCAAGGGACAAAATTGTCATTAAAATAAAAGACTACTGGACCCTCAAAAACAAGCGCACATATACTTTTAAGGGACATACATAGTTACATAACAAAGAAGAGAAAGCAAAACCTTACAATGTTAAAGAAATCCTTTAAAAGCTTTATAATGCTATCTGATCAAAAGTGGCCCAGAGTATTTCAAAATACCTAGGTGTAACAACTGGCAAAGTGATACACTTTTACAGTCACAGTAATTACTACTGTAGAAAACAGACAATTCTCCCCAAGACTTGGAGGCTAAACAACTGAACAAAAAATGCCAATTTGCTATTATGAGGTTAATTTTATAAGACATTTCAGATTAAGGTTTTTAAATTTTTATTTTTAGCTATATCCTAATTGTACACATCAATAATTTTTAAAATACTAAAATATTATTCTTCCTTATAAAACAGAGACTCTCCATATATGATTTTTTTAAATGTTTAACTTTTATTGGAAACTAAGCATTTTGTGTTTTCAATGGAACTGGAAAATGTCATTTTGGAGACACCTATAACAATTACTAACTCTCTTAAAAATAAAACGAAAACTTCACCCACACTGAAAAATCCAGAGCCTTATTTTAAATTATAGACAGAGTCTTTGTTCAGATCCACATAAATTACAGTTCCTTTTTTGGAGAACAAATTTTTAGAGAAAACATTATTAAATGTTTCATCTGACTTTAATAGTTTCCCAATTTGCTTTTGCATGTTTGTTATCAAACTCTAATCATGACTTTCCAAAACTTATACTTTCACACAAACTTCCAAAGTTTTCTCAACTTAAATAAAAACCCACAAAAACTGTGAGAAATGTTTCCCTTGAAAGATAAAAGCAAATTGGCCCAAATACACATTTGCAATAATCAGTGTTTACTTTTGTTGTTCAAACATTCAGCCTATAGCACTTTCAATACCTACATTCAACTTAATTTTCTTGTCTCTTAAAAGAAAAAAGGAGGTAAAGTAGTTTTCTTTTCCCTTGTTTTGCTTCCAAAATATAAACTCATATGATGCAAAGCATTCCTGGGTCAGGCATGTTTTCACTGCCAGTCTCGGTGACATTCACATCACATGTAAAGTTGTTTCTTTCAAAATTTCAGTGTGAACATTTTATGAGTATAATAAGCCCCAATTAAAATTTTAGTAAGTAAAAATGCAAAAGAAATACCATGACACTAATTTGGGGAAGAAGATAAATATTAATTTAATTTATTTAAAGAGTTGAGGATTTTTCCTTGAGGTGTCTACGACAGATTTTGTACTACGTTTATTAAAATATGTCGAACTTTTAACCTGGGAACAATTTACCAGTTAACATTATCTACTGAAAGAGGAAATATACCTTGAATAAGTAAAACACTGGGAGCTATTTATGCTGCTTAAGAGACTGGGCTATGGACTTTTAAAAAATAGTATTTAAAGCAGTCCAAAGGGTATGTGAGATAGTTGATCCACAAACTCAATGATGCCCTCTAATTCTACAGACAGAAATCTCTCTATCCCAAGGGATTTAAGACTCCATACAGTAAAACAAGGTAAAGGTGATGGAACTGAAAAAGAAGTATTTTTTAATAAAAGGAATGTATTTTAAAGTCTGAATGACTAACAACAGAAAAGATTCTTTTTCTAACCATTTTAAAAAAAAAAAGGTCTGACAAAGAGATTCTGGTTTTGAAGTATGTCACACCCTAACTCTCCAGCCATGAATCCCAGTTCATTTTTTTACAATGAGGTCTATTTCCTGTAATTTTAGATATTTTAGAGTATAATTATTTTACATTTTTATGATGCCTTTGGGGTATCATTACAAATATTTTTATGTGTTTAAAGTTAGGAAAGTAAAATTAAGTAATAGCTTTTCTTAAAGGGTGCTGTCAACTCTCTCCTGAACAAAAATCTTTGTTTTAAGGCGATCTAGAGATTTATATCCCTAGTAACCATAGAAATTAGTCTTAAGCTTTAGGGGAAAAAATTGCACAAAATGCTCTTTATTTAATTAAAATCAGAGCTCTGCTCTTAGAAATGAGGGGCCTTCTTTTGAGCAGAAAGAATTTTCCAGAGGAAAATTGTTCTAACTCAAGGTAACACTCTTTGTGATAAATTAATCAAACACATTTAATTGGCTCTTGAACTTGTACGCAGAGAAAGTAAATTCTCTGTTGGAAACGATTTGCTCCAGGACCATAGCCACTGTCAACTTCAGGAGGAAAAGAAAGTGAAACCCACAGGATCCAACAGTACTCGCAGATCATCTAAGAATGAGCAGAAAAAAAGGAGAACAAAGCAAACAGTCTAACAGTGTCGGTGAGGAGAATGGCTCATGGTGGAGGTCTGTTTTTGCTGGGAAACTGAACATATCAGCAGCCCCCACTCCTCTACATGAAGATCCAGCCGCACATCGTGAACCAACTTTCGGGCGATGCCTACGCTTTCTGTTTCTCACGTTTGACAATGGAGACGTGCCCGGCTTCTGCTTATCACACTGGGACCAACACAAGCTTATTTCTGACTTGAAAAGCAGTCGGGGACGCCCACGGAGTCTACAAGCTCTTCTGTGCCCTGTCTTACCAAGAGGTCTGAGAAAACATACGGATGAGAAAGATGAACCCCTGCAACAGTTTTCAAATGTCAGAGTTTTCAAGGTTTATGAAATTCAGACGCTAAGGAAATCTGTGGACTACCAAATTTGATCAACTTTCATGAGATTTAAATTTGTACCTTTGGGTATTTCTCTGTATGATAAATAATTTTTAAAGTGAGCCACATTCTCTTTATTATGTTTTTAAAACCTGTCCATTTGGAAGTGAAGGCACTGATGACAATGGCCTAAAATAAGCACTAAATAAATGTCAAGTGATCATACAGCATATTGTACACAATGAGTAAAGTCCAAACTACAAATATCTCTGCTTTCAGGCAACCAAAATCTTCGAAGGGGCAAGAAATAGGTGTTTCTCCACCTAAGTTGAGGCACTGCTAACAATGCTGAATACTTACTATCTTTTGCAAACAATTCTACAAGCATTTCCTTCCCCTACCATGCACAGTTAATTTCAGTCCTACAAAGGAAAATTTTACCAAGCATTTAAGATAATCAAGACATAGTAGTATATGTAATGAGGTGCAGAAAGGGAAAGAGTAGGGCGAGGAATTTTAACGATTAAAAATAAGTGATCTGCACTGTATTTAACTGACCACACAGCATGTTTGTGTTCTAAAAATTATTCTTCTGTGGTCAAAAAAATTTTTGTGTTGTTTGGTTAGGGGGACAGGAATCAAGAATTTTGATTTAAATGGTGTGTCTACTGTCACTGTAATGTGTACACTCCCTCAGCAATTAGCCTCTAAATTAAATAAAATATGTATCAATGAATTTTTACCTTTAATTCAAATTATAAGCTAAAAAAACTATGCTAAATACTAAATAATATTTTAAATAGTTTTAAAATAAAAAGCACATGCCATTTTAAAGTTTTTGCAAGCTGATGGCTAGTAATAACAAAATGTCCGTGTGCTCCTGGCACACGGGAATAGCTTCACTTCCCTCCAGTTTTTAACCTGACACAAGCACGAAGTTATGCAACACACAACAGCCTCGTTTTTCTGGGAACACATGAACTAGGAAGAGCTCTGTGTACTTTCAACCATTCATGGTTTGTATGTTTTATATTATTACTCCTCTTCTATTAAAAATTATTATTCCTCTCCTATTAAAACAAGGTTTGTGTGTGCATGTGTATGTGTGCGCGCACATGTGTGTGTGTGATTTTCTTCTCTCCTTGACCTCATATCCATGGTGGTCTCCTTTAGGATTTTACTTAGGAGACAAACCTCCCACTGGAGTCAGGAGGCCAGGTCTGTAAAGTTCTTCTGAAGGCTCCAGAACACAGCCAAGGGTGCGCTGTGACAGACGACACAAAGTAAAGGCTACTGATGACCACTGCAGGACAGTGTCTGTAACCCCTGCCAGCACACGGTGTGGTGCGCACTCTGCACGAAGACAGCGCCTGGCTCGCAGTGCGCCCAGTCAAGGCATTTCTCCGAGCTGCATTTCTTGCTTATGAAACAAAGCGGCTGCACTTCCTGTTCCCTAAAGTCTATTTTAGCTCCAGAAATTGCAGTTGACTGAAAGCTCAGCAGTACATTTTTTTGAGTAATTTTTTACTTCGTCTACAAGGAAAAGATTTAACATTTATTTCTACTTACTATATTACAAAGAATGTTCTGTATTTTAAATATCTCACTTAACCTTCACAACAATCCTCTGTATTAACATCCTTCTCATTCTGTAGGTAAGACTGAGGCTCAGATATGCTGGAATCGGTACTCACACTTAGATCTGTCCAGTTAACTCTCCACGCTTTCTGGACATTAAGGGGCCTCCCCTAATGCAAAATGACCACAATACATTGAATCACGCACCAAGGAATTCACAGTGAAGCACTGTGTGTAAAAGACTGCTGGACACTGTGCAGGATACACACAGGAGGCAAGGACACCTACCTCCCAGGGCTGACCCATAAGGAACTCTGACATGTGAGGCCCTGACCTGTGCCGTGAGATAGGGAGGGAGGACTCTGGTGGACGAGGAAACAGAGCGGCAGTGGTCTTCCAACCCTGGAAGCAGGGGAAAGGAGAAGATCGTCGTGGTCTCAAGAGCCTTGTAAGATCTATTTCTCCCCTCGGCCCCACTCCGTCATAAGCTCCCAGAGCTAGGAACCACAGAGGAGGTGACACAGAAATGCCACTGAGCAGGGGCCATGGGGTCAGACTGCTTGGGTCCAGTACTGCTTCTGATAGTCAAGAGCCATGCAGCCATTCCCAATTTACCTCACCTGTCTTGCCTCAGTCTCCTCATTTCTAAAATGGGAAAAACAACAGTCTGCCTCAAAAGGAGTGTGAAATGCAAAGGGTGTTGGAAAGTGCCTGTCACATAGTAAGTGTCGGGCCAATGCTAGAAAGCCACTAGAACGTTGTCTTGCAAACCACAGAGACACAAGATGGCAGCCATTCACATTTCCATTGTAGGGTTAAATCAAAAGGAAAAAAGAAAAAGTCTGGTGTTTGTCCATCTTGGCATCAGACTAAATTTTTAAACATAAAAATGATATGATAAAGTTTCTTTTTAGGTAAATGAATTTTGTTTAAGAAACTGGAACAGGTATTTTTTTTTTAATTGAAAAGGAGACTCTTCCAAAATCCCAGTGCAAACAATGGAAGAAGTTAAAAGGCACGTGAGAATTCCAAGCGGAATGACAGAACACTCTGGTGCTGCCACACTGTGGGCTCTGCAGCTGTCCAGAGCAGACGCACAGAAGGGTAGAGGAGGACAGCCCTGCTTATCAGACTAGTCAACGTTTCCTCTCATAGTCGAGTTGTATTTCCTCACTTATCTCCATCACGAGCACTTGCCCATGTATACTTTCAAAAACAAGGGTTTTTTTTTTTCATTTATTCCTTATCGTTCTGGAGAGAAGTAAAGGAAATAACGTGAAACCTCCCATTTAGACATGAAGAAGCTGAGAGTGAGAGATCCTTGCCCTGGGTCACCATTAGCTGAGAGAAGCACCAGCTTCTTCAACAGCAGCACCGGGAGTGAGAAAGCCCAGCATACTCAGATGGACACCCAACGTCACTGGGGCCTCTCGGGACCTCACCTAGCACTGCGGTCCAGTGTGACCCTGGGGCTGGAGTCTCCGTGCCAGCGGGCTGCCCTTCTTCATGAGACCATCTCTGGCTGCTCAGACTAGGACCTCACAGCTCCTCGTGGTCTCCTGCCACAGTGCAACAGCCAATCTGCCACCCAGGACACACATCTTTCAGGGCTCCTCGGTCTACCTCCTCCGGCTCACCCCACAAGCCTCAGCCTTGGGTCCTCCCTGGGTCCCCAATTTTGCCTCTCCCCTCTCTGATCCTGCGTCCACACTCCACCAGGCTTGCCCAGCCCTTGGAGCTAAGGCTGAGGCCTGGAATATTTGTGCTGTTTTAAGTCAGTAACTTCTGTGTGTCATTCTCAAGGCATACACATGATGCTGCCTACTCAACTGTGGGTAGAAAGACTGACATTTCATCTCTGACCTCTCCCTTGCTAAATAACCATTGTATCACAGGCTTGGGGGCAGAAAACCAAAAAAACCACTGCCAGTCGAGTTACGCGACAGTGTCATGCTGGAGACTACATTTTTGTAAGCCTTAAACACTTAGGATGCAAACAAGAACAGATGCTTCAAATAGCTAGATGAAGCATGTGGGACACAGGGCCTCACATGACCTTTAAGGAGGCAGGGAAAAGACTCCTTCAAGCTACCAAGGAGAAAAGTAAAACACCACCAAAGAATGCCCAGAGAGTGTAAGGTCTGGCTGCTTCACGTCTCACACAGAATCCAGTTCCATACAACCAGCATCTCCACTGGAGCAGCTTCTGAGGGCGATGGCTCCAGAACCCAGGCCCTGGAGTGGCCGGGGGTGGACAATCACTCAGACTATCCATCAGGCTCCAGAGCCAGCAAGGCCCCGCTAGTATGGGTGCAGGACAGCCTGGCCCGACCTTACTCCCTGAGGTGGGCTGGATTCCTAGGATCACTAACAGTAGGCCAAGAAGGGTCATAAAAGTCCATTTTCTAAGGCATTTGTAATGTACTGTCAGCGGAAAAGGCTATGTGAAAAGATGTCGCCAATGAGTCATCAGTACTGCGTGACCAGGCCCTGGAACTGTACACAGAACGCTTTCTCACTCTGCGCGAAGCAACAAAGACACCAACAGCCCTGGAAAACAACGCACGTCAGGCGCAGGGCCCTCTGGTTCCCCTAACTCACTTAATTCTCACTAGTGACCTCGTACGGAGGTGCTACTTTACACATGAGCAAACTCATCACCTCTTTTACATACGAGGAAACCGAGGCTCCTCATGGTTCAGGGTTGTGCTCAGCGTCACTCACCTAGTAAGCACCAGGACAGGCTAAAACCCAGTCACAAGCTCATCCCAGGACCTCTGCTCCTCAGGACTCCTGGGCTGCTACTCTGCTGTGACTGTCTTGAACACAAACCACAAGCTCTGGCGGTAACAGTTGCTCCTTGGTCCCTCAGAACCCCTTTGTCATGTCTTCCTGAGACACATCAACTAAAGCTAGAATGGAAGCTCTCATTTTTATGGGAGTAAACAAACTTTATCTTCTAAAACACAAAAAGAACCTAAGGAGACAGCACGCTGCGGGCCAGTGTATGCACAGGTGGTTGCATAAGAAGGCACACGGCATCCCAGACAGGTGAAATGACTTACTACTATTAGTGGCCAGACAATTTTCCTGTTTACCACAAAACAGTCATATAAGACTTCTACAACTGTATTAAGCAGGAAAAACAAAAATGAACCACTCTCGTAGAAAAGGAGACTCTTCATTCCACAGAACCTCACAGTGCACACTGTGTTTTACCAGAAATTTGCAACTTGTTTATGTAGATCTCCTCTAAATTTGGAAGCTCGTTTTTCTATTTAGAATAACTTGTTTTTCTGGGGCATGCACCCCACAGCAAAAAAGCAAAAAAGAAGCAAATGGATTTTCAGTGACTTATACTTTCTTTGCAAACAGTACTAGAAAATAAGATCAATAACAGTAATAAACTACAAATAATGCTAACACTACTACCAACACACCTCTACTCATCAGCACAGGTACTGGACCACAGTATGCATCCCATAAATATTTACTCAATAAATAAAAGTAAATACATGGGTTTGGACAATCTGTATCATTAGTCTAATCCAAAATCAAAGATTTCATGAACTCTGTAAGTAAAACAGCCCTAAGGGTGCTTACTCACTATTCATCAGAACATGAATGTTCGGATGTTTAAAGAATAATAAAAATAATTTATATCAATATAGGCCTACCTATGAATCAGATAGGAGTTTGAGTTTTAAGAATATCTAGGTTTCTCATGAGAAGAGAACAGACAATGAAAGAAGCGAGCCAGCACTGCGAAGGCTGTGGAACCCCTCGCTGCGACAGGACCCCAGCTCCTATTTCATGGAGTGTCAGGTAGTTTTTACACAGACCACAGTTCACCTCGCACGCGTGCTCCAGCTGTGGGCTACCCTGGTTGTTGCACACGGAACACGGGGGCAGCTAGGCCAGACAGGCAAACAAACACGCCAAGGGTGCCACCTCACAGCGGGCCAGTAATAATTTGAGGGTCTCCTGAATTTACAGTAGACAAGCATGTCAAAAATTTATCCCAGTGCCCAACAAACTTTCCTTAAAAGATCCTTTCTCTCAAATTAAAAACAGTAGCTTTATTAATGCATGATCCATTTCAAATTTGAAACACAACTCTACGCCATACCTTGTGGAATGGAAAGCCATAATTGTAATGTGGAATGAGACCAACTGAAATCAATATAAGAAATTTGAAGTAAGTAAATACCTTTTTTTTCCTGGGGGTAGTATAAAACGTATGAAATTACAGTAGTAAGAAGTTATTAATTTGAAATTATAAAGTGGAATTGAGGACTTCAAAATATTCATAGATTTTTCAAAGAATTCTGAAAGTAAAGCAAACCACGCCGTTTTCTGGAAAAGCTTACCTTTTAGAAAAACAGCATTTAATATGCGCAGCTGCTTGCCCGTGTCACACAGCAAAGAAACAGCAGCATGCATCACACCACGTCCAGCGCCGAGGAAAGCAGCGTTTTCAGGTTCACAGGTATTCATGGACTGGCTTTCACACAACTGTTCATTATTCACCAGCTAAGCCAGCTTAATGATTAAACTCGAGCCGGGTGAGAACAGAAACTGTGTCGTTACCTGCACGACAGAATGCTGTGCTCCAGGAAGCAGAGTTAGGAAAACTTCAGCAATCACTGGGCAAAAATCACTAGCAGCAAGGCAGAACCTTCACATCAGGGGAACGAGCTAGCAAGTAGCCACTCTAAACCATCCACTAAACGAAAGAATAAAGACATGTGCATTCAAGAGCAGCAATGGTTGCTCAGACCTACTTTTTTTCTGAATAAAGTGATTGTTAATTAAAACAGTTATTGATGGGTTTCACCCTGTTGCCCATGGGCCAGATGGGTCACTGTCACCCACCAGGGGGACCTGCTCCGTGGAGTGGAGGTGGGCCGTCACGTGTGTGACCACCCAAACACAGGCTGATGGGGCAATACATCTATAATCCTATCTTCACTGGCTTTCTAAAATAACTTTTCGGTTACCTTGTATTATTCTTTATGAAACTTACCTCTTTATTATATATATTTATAACTTACTTTCTGCTTACAGCACAGGGCCTATGAAGTATGCAAAGTATGAAGAAGAAAAAAATTAACCCACAATACCATTCCATGAAATAAACTTGTATTATCACCCACTTCATGCACATGTATCCTTCATGTAAATGAAGCCATATTACACTTGCATGTTTCAGATGAGTAAACTGAGGTCTTAATTTTCTCTCTTTAGGGAAAATCATCACTAAGTTGAAGGAAAAGGATCTGGGTTTAGTCACATTCTGATACTTCCCTTGTATGATTCTGTGTCCCACTTATTTTATTTAACACCATGAGTACTTCCCATGCATTTAAAAATTCTAGCAAATAATTAGCTTTAAAAAAATAGCATCTTGTTGCTTAAGTTAACAATAATTTAAGTATTTTTCTACTGTTAGGCAAATAGTTGTCTCTTTTAATTTTTCACAGGGATGAATCTATAATGCCAGCGTATTTTGTACATTAAACTTTGACTTTGTAAACAACAAGAAATATTACCAAATACTGATTCAAACTGCCAAAGAGACCCCAGCCTACCCGCCTCAGTGCCAGGCGCAAGGGACCCTCCCCTAACAGTGCTGCAGGCTACAGCCTCTCTTCGCAGGTGCAGCAAACAAGGGCCGTATCAGAAGGTGTTACACCCAGATCCTTTTCCTTCAACTTAGTGATGAAGGGAGCAAATGAAGACAGTTTCCTCATCTGAAACGTGCAAGGAAGTCAGAAGAGACGACCTCTCAGGCCGCTGGGAGTTCTGACATTTAAGGGTTTCCTTTCGTGGTGCAGACACAGTGGGTTAGATCCGCAGGACACTGGGGAGAGAACTAAACCCGACCTAGTCACCTGGAGCTGCTCAGCTGTTACTCAATCTGTTTTTCTTGGAACAGATCATGAGCAACAACCCTAAAAATTGAAAATACTTAAGTACAACTGCCACACTGTTTTACAGAAAGAAAGATAACAGTCACTTCTAGTATTCAAATACATAACCTAGCTTTTGATTCTCAATTCAGGCTCCATAAAACTAGAAGCCACAGCTGGAAATTCTGATTCAAAATTATGACTTCACAGAAAACCTGAGGCTCTCATGAAGATAAGGTTTCCTGCAGGAGTGCAGCATTTGAGAAGGCAATCGAAAATCTGCATTAGATTTTCTGCACAAAAACAGAAACCTCCAGGACACTACCCAGCACTGCGCATCTGCACATTGCAGGCAGGGACGCCGCCCACCTGCAGCTCCTGTTTCTCAGCACACAGCAGCCACGCGGCACCCAGACCTCTGTGACGTGAGCACCGTGACTGTCTGCCAGATGCTCCAAAAGCCTCCCAGGCAGAAAGGAGACAAATGACCACGCTGTTTTTTCAATCATATGAAAACTGCATTGGTGTACAACATACCAGAACTATTCTAGGGCTGTTTTGGCAGAAAATTTAAACAGATTCTTGTCACTTGAAAACAGTAAACGTTACCTAAAACAACAGAGGTGAGAAAACAGAAAAAGACTTGAAGGCAAGTGGCATTCCCAGCAGTCTGCCACAGCTGCTGAGTTAATAAAAATGTCACTGGTTTTTATTTTTGTTCTTAAAAATTAACCTTATTGCATACAAGACTATTCAGGAATATATAAAATATTTTATCTTTTATATCTTTTCAAAGGAAACTAAAAGGCTTATAGACCTGGAGTCAAATTTTTACAGAACAGCTTTTCTGTGTATTGAGCATCAGTGCAAACAGCTTTTCACGGAGGCACTGTGGCTGGGAAGCAGCGGAGTGCACCCCGAGCAGCTGCTGTGTGTCCCAGCCACACACGATTCTGAGGGGACAGACATAGGGCCCCGCTTTCCACCTATCTTGTCCCAAGCTGCTCTGCCGTCCCGGGTGCGCGACATGGTCTCCCTCTCCCACTTCGGGCGCCGTGGCGGTCCTGACCTCCCGAGCAGGCTGCGCGGTCCTCAACCCTGGACACCCTAAAGGCACGGCTGGGCTGTGCGCAGCCCCGAGGGCTGGGAAGCGAATGGCTAACGACTGGGGGACCAGCCCTCTCACAAGCCCGAGCTCCAGGTTTCTCCAACCAGCATAACAAAGGGAAGCTCTAACTGAGCTGTCATCTGACAGATCATAAAAACAGTTGTTGCTGGCTCTGGCCTGTAATTCAGGGGAAAGTTCCCAGTCCGCGTGGGGCGGCAGTGCAGTAACAAAACCTCGTTCTCCTCTCCTCCTGTGTGCCAACAGAGCTTCTGCACCCTTCTGTCTGTGAAACTAGGAGTGCAACTGATACTGGGCGCCGGCACATTCCAGAAAGAATATTCTCCCACTGCATACAACCTACTATTGAGAGAAATACAACCTCTACGTTGCCTCTCGAGGGTTTCCAGCAAAACAATGTACTCCGTTTCAATCCATGTGTACTGCTAATAATCACAAAAGTCACAGCAGAGTATGTAGAGCCTTTTGGTCACCACTGGAATTTTTTAAAAATTAAATTTCAATTTATGGACCTAGTTTTGTTGCACAGAAGTATGACAGAATAATCAGGGTAACATTTCCAAGCCTAATCAGGGATAGGGTATTATGTAAGGGATATTAAATGGGGACAGGAGTTCAGTGAGAAAAAGAAAGGTTGCAAAATTTATAACTGTAAGAAAGGTCAGAGATTTTTTTTCAACAAATGATGGAGGCTATCAAATGTGCTATTCAGATTCCATGGGATACATTTAAAAGAGTGATAAAAAGTTTCACTTTAAAATGTCAAGTTTTATAGTATGCTGGAAATTATATCCTTTGTAACTACTTAAACTTATGATGAAAAATTACAGATGTCAGTTTAAAATATATGGAGAGGTTACCTAAGTTTTTTCAAAATTCCTTAGGGGATGCATGAACAAACATGTTTAAAGGTCACCGGCTTATAATTTAGTATAGAGAAAAACCATAAGCACACGTTTACCAGTAACGACGCTTCTGTGCAGCAGAAACACTGGGAGAGCGAGAGCATGAAACACAAGTATTCACCACAGGCTGGGGACAGGATCCAGGGAGTCTCTGCCACTAAAGGTAAAACCGCAAGAGGGTGAAGACCGCAGCGGCCGTGCTCACGCTCACATTCCCAGGGGCAGAAGAAATGAATGGAAGCGAGGCTCAAACTAAGAAATAAATTGTAAAGGGAGCCGGCTGAGCAAAGCACGGGGCGGGCTGCTCCAGATGGGCGAGAGGGGGCGTGCGGGCGGACAGAAGTATTCACGCCGGCTCGCGCCACACTAGGCTGTCCACGGATGGCTGACTTCTCTCTAAAGAGACAGCTGGAAAGAAGTATTTCAACCAGGAAATAATCCAATGAAGTTTATTTTTTATGTATTTATAATTTCTCAGGAAAAAATCTATTGCTAATCAGGAAAAAGAAGGAATTCATTCCTACAGCCATCAATAGTAACTGTTTCGTGCTAGATACCCTAAGAGGCGTGGAAGATACAGAAATAAACAGAGCTTGCAACTCATCTACAAGAACTTACGCGAACAAAAAGACAAGCTAATTGGGAGACTGAGGAAATATTTCAACCCACATAAATGCGAAGGGACTTGTATCCAGAATATGTAAAGAACTCCAAACTTAAAGAAAAGAAGCAACTTAAATGTGGGCAAAAGACATGAACCCACACCCACACTTTCCTAAGAAGGCCAACAGACACATGAAAGACATCCGACATGGTTGGACAGTAGAGAAATGCTAATTAGCACAAGAGCACTGCACGCCTATTAAAACAGCAAAAACAGAACTCCCTGACACCACAAGAGCTGCTGAGGGCATGCAGCACCTGGAACCCTCCTCCACTGCTGACAGGAATCCAAACGGTAAAGCCACTGTGGAATACAAGTCAGCAGTGGTTTTATGTTGTTTTAAACAAGAACTTTAATGAGATTTAATGTAGCACACAATCTGTTTTTTTGGGGGGAGTACCAGCGATCGAACTCACGACCTTGTGCATGCCAGGCAGGTGCTTGTGCCGCTGAGCTAAATCCCTGGCCACAATCTGTTTAAAGCGTAGAATGTAATAGTTCTTGAAATATTCACATATAATGCAATCATCTCAAACATTTTTTTGAGTCTTCGGCATTCCAAAACCTCGCACCCCTTTAGCAGACCATTGCCCACCTTCCCAGCACTAGGCGACCCCTCCACTTTCCGACTCCACACAGCGGCCTGTTCCAGATAGCTCTATACTGCAACAGAATTACACAATACGCGGTCCTTACTATGACTTAGCTGTTTTCAAGGTACATAAATGTAGCAGTACTTCATTTCTTTGTCTTACCAGATAATATCTCATTGCAGAGATATACACATTTTATTTACTCATTCATTAGTTAATGGCCCTTATTTTCACTCATTTGTTATTACAATAATGTTGCTATGAACATCTTTATATAGGCAGTTTCTTATAACACTAAACATACACTTAACATATGACTTCACAATCTCCTATGTATTTGCTCTAGAGAGATGAAAATTTATGCTTACACTAAAATCTGCACACAAGTATTTGTAACAGTTCAATTCACGATTGCCCCACACTGGACACTGCCCAAAAGTCCATCGACAGGTAGAACTGCCATGTAGTGAAATGCTACCCACTAATAAAGAATGACAGGAACTGTTGATAAAAACACATCATGCGTGATCACAAGGGCGTTATTACTCCAACTGAGCAGAAGAATCAATTGCAAAGGTTCACATACTATATAATTCCATTTATATGACATTCTTGAAAAAACAAAAGCTCAGCAACCAATAAGTGAGTTAATAAAGTATACTAGATGGTGATAAATATTAGGGGGGAAGCAAAAGTAGAGCAAGGTAAGGGAAAGTAAGGCAGAGTGGAGGACACAAGATAAATGGAGTGGTCGGGGTGGCCTTATTGAGAAGACAGCAAAGCAGAAGTGTTTGACAGGGCGGAGCTGAGAGTCAGCCAGACAGGTATCTCTAGAACCACATCTAAGGAAAAGCATTCCAAGTACTGCAGAAGGAACACAAATAGGAAGGCCCTGGGACAGTGTGTGCCTAGCAGCAAGGGGCCCAAGCGTCCATGAGACATCAGAGCAGAGATACCAGGAAGGGAGACATTTACAGATATCTCTTAGTAGAGAGAAGTCCCCACTGGAAATATAAGTTGGGGGTTACAGGCTTACGTATAATATTAAGAGCCAAGGGACTGGATGAAATCACTATTCATCACTTTTATGAACAAGTATTTAGTCAGTATGTCAACTGTGGGCCAAAGAAAAGAGAAGCAGAGGGAGAAGGAAAGGGAAAGAAATTTAGCTTTCCAAATCCTCTGCCAGTTTAACTCTAGTTTAACCAGAGCAATGAAAGATGGCAGGAGGAAGAGAATCTGAGAGAGAACCTCTAGTTATACTTTTATAAAAATGTAGTCAGAGAAAGTTTTTTAAAAGTAGTTTTTGTGTAAAATGCAATTTATATGGAATCCAGTGCTTAACCTGGGTGATTCACTACAGCCCCCAGTGCCTCAGATCTGCATGGTCACCATTCACTAGCTTGCTTTGCATCAACTTGTCCACCAGGAAGCTCGTGCCCGTTGTGAGTCCGCATGTCCTGGAGGATTCTGCTGTCCTGTTAAGGCTGACCTGGAAGTTTCCCACCATGGCCACTGTAAGAGACTGGGCCTTGTTCCATGCAATCGAGCACTTAACATTGATCATACTTAATCTTAAAAATGGTCACTTCACCCCTTATTACATGAGTTGAACGTCAATTTTAAAAGAAATCTTGGGGCATGCAGCATATTTTTGATGTAATCCTAGTAGCAATTTATGAGTACTTTTTACGTCAAAGATTGTAAAGTTTGGAATACGTGTTGTTTAGGTACCCAAGCCTATAAATGTCCATCTGACAAATGGACGGTCCTTCTAAATCTGGGTGATGGATATCTGCATATTGGGTCCACTATACTGCATTTTGGAAAATCTTAAATATTGGAATGAAATGTTCACCAATTACAACACTCACAACTTGTTTAGGTTAGCTGACGTCTTCTGAATAGAAACTAACTCGGGATAACTTTCCAAAAAGAAAGGAGGGGATTCAAATACATACTATGAAATATATGAAGGACGGATTAAAATTCAGGGCATATTATCAATTTCAGCTGCAGTGACCTTTCGGGCTGAAAAATTCTTTCTTTGGGGGCCAGGGCTTGTTTGTGGGAGCCCTATCCTGTACAGTGTAAGATGCTTAGCAGCATCTCTGGTCTGTATCCACTAGATGCCAGCAGCAGCTCCTTATCCATGACAACCAAAAATGTCTCCAGACTTTGGCAAATATCCCCGGGAGGTAAAATTGCCCCCAGTTAAAAACCACTGGCTTAAATGATCCAAACATGGGAAGGGCAAAGATACAGCTGGGCCTCTGAAACAATTGGAACCAGATATTTAAACCTCTAGAACTCTCTTGATTTCTAATCTTTCTTTTCTCTGCATTTGAGCTTTAATTCTCTCATTGCAGCTCGGCCACCAACGGCTCCCGAGTTCTGCTTGTTGAAATTTGGGCCTCTAGACAGAGGATGACTTTTTCTTAATTCAAAAATCTTGTTAAAGTCCTAGGAAAGGATTCTGATTGGCCTAATTTGAGTCTGGTACCAAGTCTGTGACTGAGAGTTTAGACAATGTTATTTGGGAAAACAGGAGCTTCTGCTAAAATCACCAGGTTTATGTCAGAGGGAGGATCATCAGTTCCCAAAGGCAGAAAGTGCTGTTGTTGACAGGAGAGTGGTTTGGGGGCAAACAGCAATGGGAATCTACCATAACCATTTAATACTGATTAATTCCCACAACATACAGTGAACAGCCTGTACATCAGTGCTCTTCATAACACTGAACGGCATTTGCCTCCCTATATTTAGATGTGTTTGTGGTCTGGGTACTCACAGATGTATATGAGTCCAGCGGGAGGCCAGCTGGGGACTGGATAAGTGGACAGAGGACACAGAATCCATGCCTGGAGGTTTTTTTCACTGATGTACTTTAAAATGGATTTCTAGATGGCACATTTAAGTCATCCACAGAAGAACTTTGGGATTATTACTATTGCATATTGCTCACAATCAGACATGACAAAGGACTGACAGTGGCATGCTCTGTGGGCTACTAACAAAATATACTTTCACCATGTGACTCTGCCTCAGTCAATGGTAGCCTATAATTGAACAACCATTGCCCAATTTGTGGGCGAACAGAAAACCAAATGTTTGCCTTGAAACTTTCCAATTAGGTTCAAGAATAAAATTCAGGAATATGATAATACACATATCAAACAGACATGAATACATCCAACTCAGAATGCAAAGAAGAAAGTTTAGGTCTAATTTCTAAGACTTCCCAAGGACTGAGATAAGGCAGGAGACAGAAATCCTTCCCTGGATCTCTCATTAGCAAATCCTAGAAAGTCTGTTTCATGTGCAGTAACAAAGCCCCTGGACCTGGAGACTGGGCTCAGAGAGAAGAGGGGCTCTCCCATCTCAGCTTCGGCTGAGACTAGCCGGAGCCCCCAGGGTTGCCCACCACCCGCAAACTGTCAGAGGAAGTGGGCTCAGGCAGCAGATCACAGCCCTAACTCAGAAACAGCTCCTCCGCAGTATCGGGGGCCAGCTGGATCCGACGGCTTTGGAGGAGGAGGAGAAGGTGGGAATTTCGCCTTGCACTGTCACCCCAATCTGTCTGGGGAAGTTCTGGGTCTAAGGCCGCGGCCCTCAGTGTGCTGCTCTTGGATCTTACAGTATTGTAGTTGGTCTGGAGGCCGATATTCGTTGGCGAGCAATATACAGGAATAGTAGTAGTTTCAAAATTCATGAGTAAATTCCTTAAATGTGGTACAAGAAAAGTCTCTAAAATCCCAAAGTTGGTAAAAGTCACATTATTGTGTTTTAAACAGACAACCAACAAAAAGAAATGGCCAATAAGATTCTTAATCATCCACTGAGTTTAAAAAAAAAAACAACCCTAGCATTCACACCATGGCAACGTCAGAGGTCTGGGGTGTCTCCTTGCTAATGCAGCAATAACTTGTTAAGTGATAGTGATTAGACAACTATAAACTTCTTTTCAATGAAAGACTAATGTTCATCATTGCTTTTATAAATGACACGACTTCTCTCCCTTCCAACCTGAGAGAAGGAGTATGATAAAGACATGGAAGACCTTGGAGAGAAGAGGCAGGTCAGTACAGAAAAGTCAATAGTGGAGACAAAACTGCGAGACACCATTTTTCTCTGTGGCAGAGAATCCAGCCTCAAAGAGACCCAAAGATCACCCCCACACTTCAGTCCACACATGTAGACCCTTTATATCCAAACTGCAGTGCATCACATAACACCTTCAAAGTAGTAAGTATACAGTACCTTTATCAAATTGATTATTTCTGCAAGACTCTTCATGAATCCAGAAAATCTGTAGGTATATAAATCAAAAAAATTTCTCAGTCTTCTTACTACACATGGGGAAGCAGTGCATAAAAACTGTTTCATGTTAAGCAATTGCTTTGCCAAGCTCAGCAATACACAATGCAGCTTCAGTAGAAAACACGAACTTCAGGAATAAATTTTACCATCTAAAAATTGAGAGTGGAAAATAAAGTTTCATCTTTCTGTTATTTGAAGCGGGGAGACAGAATGGGTTTACATATTATTTCAGTATGATTTCTAGAACTTACAAAGATCCTTCTACCTGACCTTTCAATATTAAGAGATCTGAATGGATGATTCACTTCTTTCCCATTCAGTCAACAGGGGGCAAAAAGCCAGGCACTGTGTTTGGAGCTGGAATACAATGGGAGAACAAAACAACCCATCCAGTCTTTAGTCTAAAGAAGCTTAAGTCCAATATGAGAAGCATTAACAGGTTTAATCAACCAATGTAAAAATCAAACCACTGAAGGAGGTACTAACATTCTAGGTAACAAAAACAGCAAGTAGGAGAGAGCTCTAGTCTCTGAAACAGGAAGGGGAAAGAATCTGGAGTGTTTTCTATGGAGTAGATAAGAGGGTGGGTGAAAGAAGACCCAAAGGGTCTCTCCACTACTAGTCAGGAACACAATCTTTCACTTTCTCTGTGAAGACTGTGAGAAGTATCCAGTAAGACAATGACAATAGTTCCACACATGAGGACAAGAAGAAGGTAAAAAAAAAAAGTCACTGTAAATGTTTTTGAGTAAATGTCTCATGGAAACACTCAGCATAAGGTACCTACAGTTCTCTTTAACTTTCATTTTCTCCATAAATTCAAAACAAGTACATTCATCCAACAAAATAAAACTTTTTTCTTTTCCAATGACAAAAGTCCTTAAAACTTTCAAGGAAGGTGAAACCTAAATGAACGCAACTATTAAAAATAATGTAACATAGTAGGCATGGCTGTAAAGTTTCTAGAAAAACTCATGGCCTAATGTGCAACGACACTTCCAATAAATACTCAAAATATGTGTTTCTAATGATAATTGGAATGTGAACGACAGTGAAGAATAAATAATTGGGGAAAAGAACTTTGATACTGTATAGGTAATTCTGAACATGTTTTCAGTCATGTTTTGTTTGACTTGTGTTAAAGAAAAATCTGAATTGCCACAGTTTCCAGATAAAATTTAAAAGTCTAGAATCTGGCCACGGCAGTTGAGGATAATTCTCATTCAAAGATCATTAGATTATAGATTGACTTTGTTAGGAAATGGCTTGAAATGGATTCTAAATACTATAGACTGCACCTTATAATGAATGCTAGTCTGG
The DNA here is from genome assembly GCA_004027295.1 of Dolichotis patagonum. Classification (NCBI taxonomy): domain Eukaryota; kingdom Metazoa; phylum Chordata; class Mammalia; order Rodentia; family Caviidae; genus Dolichotis; species Dolichotis patagonum. The sequence goes on from PVJX010000687.1 coordinate 192,537, forward strand.
TAAATTAATAAAAGTATGTAAAGAGAAAAAGCTATAACACATTTAATAAAAAATTTTTATTTTAGCCATCTGCATTTATTTCTAAAAATATTAAGTGGATGAAACAGTTTGAAACTATAGTTTCCTAAGTTTAAGGGAAATAAATTATTTTTCCTACTACACAAAAGAATTATAATCAGCAGCAATATTTTTAATAGCGATTTAAAATAAACCACTACTCACTGGTAAAATTCTCTCCCCCATTCCACGCAGTCTTTTCTCCAGCACAAATTATTGACTTGCAGGAAAAAGAATTTAAAAAACAAGCATCTGATTATAGTATAAGCTACAGCTAATACAAAAGCTTTTGTGGTGAGAAAAGGCAGTAGGAAGATAGTATCTCAAATCTAAGAAGGTAAAACACCAAGTAGCAAAAATGAACCTTTAAGAACTATCAAACCAAACAAAAAATAAAATTAGATATAAATTCAAGTTTTAGACTGTGGTCAATTGAGGTCTAGACAAAACCCTATGTTTGCTCACTGCCTCGTCTCCAGTCTGCTCCAAGTTTGAAAAGGTAATTGAACACAGTCTATAATTACTGGATTAGACACAGATGGGCTCTGTACATTTCAGGGGGAAAAAAAGCACTGTTTTGATTCATTTTATGATTGCCTGTAAGGTCAAACTTTTCAAAATGTACTTTCATCTGTTAAATGGTTTCTCAAATTCCCTGGGGTATATCTTCAATAACTGTGATGTTTTAAGCAATTTGGGCCTATCAGATCCTGTCTTTGAATGTAACTAGCTGCCCATTTTCTAGTATTATAAATGTGCATGTAGGTTAATTGCTACATCTCTTACATATTTTCTGAAGTTGCAGTTTTGGGGGGAAAATGGAAAACTGTGTCTCTTTTCCAGCAAGAATTTGCCACATTAATGAAGATTTAAAAAAAAATGTTAGCTATTTGATGATAAATGATTCAGTATTAACCAAAATCCATGAAAATTTTTCTTGATTCAAGTGAAAAACAGACACAAAGGTACATAAACATCCTGGATGTAGGTTGTAAGAAAAATAAATTTAGGTATCTTCTGACTAAAATCCTATTTATGTCTATTCAATAACTATATTGCTAGGAAGTATCTGCGTTAAAACCAAAAAGTAAAACTATTTCCTAACTTAAAAAAAAGAAAAACCCTACACATCGTTTTCTCTATCATTTACAATTATAATGATGTCATCACACAGCAACTTATTATAAATTCATAATGGAAATAATATCTACCTTGGGGAATTCGGAGTCTGGCCCCTTCAGTGTGCCTATCCCATTTCCAAACATCTCGTAGTAAAACAATTTATTCAACAGTGCTTCACACACAGTTCTTAATTACGAAGGTCTGTGGCAGACTCCACAGCACTGATCAAAACGCCACGAAGAGCCTCCCTTGCGTAGAACACTTTGCCACCAGGAGCAGTTCTCAGGCTTCGGGCTCAGTCACACATGCCCAGCTCTGCATGGCCACCCCTGTCCTGCAGTGGCCGCAGCAAGGCCCTTTGGTGCTGTCTGCGCTGGGGCACCGGGCCCTGCTACAGTCCTTGTTTTCCAATGTCCTTTCCTGTTATGGCTTCGTTTTCTATTCCACAAATTCACTTCAGCTAGCTATGCTGTGACAAGTGACAGAACAGAAATACCCCAACCAGAAAATAAAAATAGACATTGTAGAATAAGAAATAATTCCAAAAAGACTTTTATTTTAGGAAGTCAATTTTATGTGTGTGCTGTTTTTACTCGCAGTGAAGACAGGAGTTTATAATCACATAACAATGCTTAGGTTGATGTTCTTTAGGAAATTTGGGCATACAGGAAATATTTAATAGTTAAATTACAGCCATGGTCAAGAAAATCTGACAATTTTACTGATACTTTTTATAAGATATATAAGTGGGATCTATACTTAAAACTGATTTCTTGTCACAAAACCAGATTTCTGAAGGAGATAATCTTGTATATTTACTTATTTATTCACGTATTTTTGAGACAATGTTTTGCCATGTACTTCAGGCTGGCCTTGAACTCACTATGTAGCCCAGGTGGATCTCAAACTCACAGTAATCTTTCTGCCTCAGCGTCTCAAGTACTGGGATTATATGTGTGTGCCACCATGCCTGGCTAATCTTGTGTTTTTAAGCACACTAATTTGAATAGAAAAAACATTTTGCAGAGATAAATGTGTGTATCACTATTCACATGACCATATCTATTCCCCACTTTGTATACAAGTGTTCCTATAAAACACTGCAAATATAATGATCTCATATGAACTAAGAAAGCCACTCTTCAAAAGAAATTATTATAAATGTGTCAGATCTTCATACAAAATGAACAACTGCCCCAATTTTATATTTCACATGTATATGGATTTTTCGTAAGTTTGCTAAGCACACCTGTATTAAATGACTAGAAGCACAAAATGCCCTGTAATGCTGTAGAAAATCACTAACGATTTCCACTCTTGCTCTCCACTGGGCTCATGCTCAACCCAAGATAACATCAGAATAAGGCATTTGTACAGAAACCATGACACAAGTTTGGCCTTGTGATTGTGCTGTTTTATGCTCTCTTCATAAACTGTATATAAACCAAGCACAACAAACTAGCTGACATGGTAAACTTGCCAAGAGAGGAGTTTCTTTAAGTACAGTAAATTTATTTGTATATGTAAATGTGAGTTTCATGAGACTGGTTACTAAAAACGATGTCTTACTGTACCCAAATACCATAAGAGAACATGAAGGATTAAAAAAATCATATATGCTAAAACACATTTCTTTCTTCCTTCCTCCTTCCTCACTCCCTCCTCCTTTTCCTTCCTTTCTTCCTTAATTTCATTTCCAAAAATCAGAGAAAACATACCTTAAAAGATTATAATGAATTTGAAAGTTATTAATCTGCATCAATTTCCAGGTTTACCCTAGTTTGAGCTCACAGCTGTCTGTACCTATACGCATGTGTGCTCTATTTTATACCACTAATGATCTAAATAAATAAATTGCAAGCCTAAAATCATGAAACTGACTATAAGAAACAAAAGAAGGCCTAGAAAGATTTCTTCTTAGCTTTCTCAGGAAAGGCCTTTCCCTTTTAAAACAATTTACATGATGTTTTATGGTCGTTTTAGAAGAGAATTATAGTAAATGGCACTCCAAGTGGGTTGTGTGAACCCACAAACCACTCCTCATAAAAACTGCTATAATTTTCCAGGACAGGACAATAAATTATTTTACATAAGCCAATGCTAAATCACAGTGTGACCACAGTAACAAACACATTATTTTTGTAAAATTAAGCATGAGATAAAGCTGACAAAAAGATGACAAAGAAAATTCTTGCTGGAGTTCTCGCCATCTACTCAGCACGCATTCAGACATTCCCTCCATTTAAGCAGCTTGAAATACAGGTGCTAGGCTGCTACCCACAGTTTTGTATGTAATTCATCAATTTTCAGTAAGAGAATAAGTAATTTCAACTGTTGCTCAAATAAGACAATCAACCTACCTAAAACGATTAGCATTTTCGTTTCTAATTAAATATGAAGCTTTATGGAAGATTCTAATGAAATCGTCCAGAGATGCATTTCCCATTTCAGACCACTAGGGACCAATTAACGCTCTCCATTTCCAAAGGTGCCAATAAATAGTTAAGAGAACTAACATCCTGAGAACAAAAGAAATAATGTATTTCCTTCTCTGGAAGAGAACTGAATTCTCTATGAAACAGCTGAGACGATCCAAGCACTATCTTGAGAAAAAGTGATGATGAAATGAGATTTTAAAAAGATCAAAGTATGTAGTTCTAGTGGTGTGAATGTTTAATCAACATCTTCCCTGAAAAACTCCCCACTTTTGGTGGAATTATTAGGCATTAAAATTGAAAAACAATTCTAAAAGAGTGTTTTCCTAACTTGAGGGTGGAAGAAATTACAATATCACTCCAATACAGAAAATAAAGCCTGCCTAACACAATTCCCTGTAGCCGATGGCAACAACTTATTGCTAAGTCAAGCATAATACTGAAATTAGGCATGAGGCAAGCCAAAATATCGATAAATGAATATCATCTATAAAGAACTATCTTATGATGCAGTAGTAATGATAAAATGAAAAAGCATTTCTACTTAAATCTGTTAATAATTACAAATTCTGGTTAGAGAGAACTATTCAAAATATTTGCAACATTCCTCCATGCAAACTAAACACTGGAAGAAAACTGGAATGAAATAATATAAAACTTAGAAACAAGCTAACAAACAGTAACAAAATTCACTGCTTTGCAGATTTTTAAATTAAAAGTAGATGACTATTTTTAGAATAACAAATTATACTGAACTTCTATAGTATTTTTGCACACAGCTCAAAGTTCCCAACTCTTTCCAACAGGATGCCGTTAATTAGCATTTCAAATTTCCAAAAGACTATGGCAATGATTCAATTAAATCTAAGATACCATACTCAAAAATTTGCTCTTTCCTTCCAACATACACACAAATATAAAGCACTAAGAGTAATTCTACAACAGTGAGCTAAAAAACAAAGGATGAAGACTGGAAATGTATACTTGTCAAATCCTTTCATATAAAAATGCACTTTAAAAACTTCTGCTTTTAAATTGGACTTTAAGAAATTATTCATCTATTAGATATAAGGAACCAATAGCAACGTTTAAGCAATATGCTACTAAATACGAATCCATTGCTCTCAGATTTAAATATAATTTTGTATCACAAAATACATTGTCATATTTGCTTAGAAAGTCTAGCTAGCTTTTGCATTTATGAAAATGCCTCCCATATACTTAAGGCCCCAAATCAGAGCTTCCCAAATAGAATCTGCAGAAAAAAACAAAAAACACTATTTCCCAAAAGAAGACTATGCAAAAAATATATAGGTCCAAAATAAATACACCTCTCCAAGGCAACAAAGCTTTTCCAGGTTAATCAAACACTCCAGCTTAGTGAAATATACCTTTCAGAAAACATATGATGCTCACATGTCAAAGATTTACAACTAAAATGATCTCTAAATTCAAAAAAATCATCAGCCCAAACACGATGTACACCTTATTTAGTTTTGCAAACAGGTTTTCAGAATCTTTGAAAACAGAAAATATCTTTTTAACTCATTTCACAAAATCTGACCTGAAGCTTACCCACCCACTAATCCACCCTTCCACTCTACCCATTCCACCACTCTTTAGTACTAGACTTCAGCCTAGGAGAACTCAAAGGTCTGCCTAGGGCAAAATCCGTGTAAACAGAAAGAATGTACTGAGTCTCCTTTTACTCCACAGCCTGGTTTCCTCCAGGTCCCTTCACTGACATTTCTTTGGCCCCACAGTGTGGGGTACAGGCCGATCTGCATGGCCGGCTACACAGACGTATTACGAAGCCTTTACAACTGGCCACACAAACACAATACCACAATGTAGGTCAGCGTGTGCGCTCCAATGCCAAAGCGAAGCTTACATGTAAGGGAACTACAGACATAAATCTGCGAGGGTAGAATTCCACCCAGTGATCCTAAAATTATTTCAAGGAATCAGTCTCCAAGAATGCATCATGAAATCAGAAGAGCCCAACCAAGCTTGGGGGCCGGGAAGAGAAAGAAAGAAAATGAAAAGCTTTACCAGAGGCAGCAAAGGTTTCACCAGTCATTATATCATTGAGAGGACTCAAACTACAGATGAAGTTAGATACAGAAGATTGTAGAAAGGGTATTTAAAATTATTAACTGATCAAAAATTTGTAGTTGTCATTTAAAAAAATACAACTTCAGTTCAGAAAGAAGAATATCCCCAGGAACATACACATCTGTTTAATATTACAAGCCAACTGTCAACATCCTAAGTGAAGTTTTAATTTAATATTTTTTCTTTCTTGATGTTTTACCTTTAATCAATGCCTCATGAGAGTATCAACTTTCTATAAGAAACTGTTAAATATAAAGAAATGTTATTGTAGCATGTTTATAAAATCATAGTTCGAGAACTTTTTATTTTTCCAAAGCCTGACCACAACTTAATTATCTGCAGGACATTCCAGGCTCACAATTGCAAGCTCCAGTTCCCAAGCAATTTTAAACAATATCTACTGTACAGGACAGAGGGTACACAAAAGACCGCAACATGGTTTTATTTCCAAAAGTCAACATTAGGCCTTTTAGACATGGTTTTTATTTTCATTAAACAATATTTGTTTCCTCACTAATCATTAAATGGTTTTCATCACTATCGCCCACTTTCTCTTCACATGTCAGTTGTTAGCATCAGTGTTTGTGTTCATAATAAATAAAAAGTGACCCACCCAGTTACTTAAAATTGAACACACACGATGTCTAGTTCAACGAGTGGCAGGGATTCAGCAATGGACTCACACCCTGGATACTGTTCTATTTTAATCTAGATGCAAAAAAAATTATTAATGGAATAACAGTCTACAATATTCTCCTTTAAATCAGATTTATGCTTTGAGCCTGCTTATGTTATTGTGGGCACACAGATCTAATCAGTGGTTCAAGACATTTACTTGGGAAAATGGAAGAGGATGAAGAAAAGACAGTACGTTCATATTCCTAGCCATAATGGAGAGGAGCTGAAAATACCGCCAATTTCCACAAACAGATGAAGAATAAGTAGCCTGATTAAAAGGAGTATGGCAGAAACTGACTGAAATGCAGGGGGTGACTAACAGCATTCTACCACCTTAGGAATGATTCTGAGAGGAAAAAAGAAACGGATGGAGGGAGGGGAAGAAAGAAGAAAAAAAGGAATGGAAAGCTGTATGCTATGAAGTATTAGGATCAATTTAAAAACATATGAAATGTGGAAAAATCTAAGAGGTAAAATCCATAGCTAGTAAAAACAATCTCCTTAATAATCCGGGAAACTATAAAGAAGTCAGATGCCTACATGGCTGCACTGGAACCACGAATTTTCAGAACAGCAAATTAAGTTTAAACAACCTAATTCTGGACTTGGATTAAGTGGCCCTGGATGGGTGAGCACAGAGAGACACACAGGAATGCAAAAACGCAGGGCAGCCTATGCATCAAGGGCTTAAATTCTCCAAAATGAGGTATTACTGTCTTCCCGTGATACAGAAGAGGAAGTACTCTGCCCAGTTCACTCACCAGGAGGAGATACAGGCCAGAGCCCACTATGCCACAAACCATTCCAGTGACATTAGTGTAACCCAGCAGGATCCAGATATTTAACTGCTCCAGAGCTGCTTCCTCCAGCCTCTTCCCCTCTGCTGATCCCTCAAATACTCTTTCCCCAAGAATTACTCAGCCCTGCATTTCTTCTCAGGTGAAATTCCCCTTGAGCAACCTCACTCTCTTTAAGGTTTCCACCACTACTACCTGCGATGTGCCCCCAGTTCACATCCCCAGCTTAGCAACCTTTCCTGTTGTCCAATTTCGTCCTTTGTCCCTTGACGATCAGCAGACACCTCAAAACTTAACCACCTACATCGTCACCTACAATTCATACCTCAAAGTAATCTATAGCCACTGACTTTCGCTTCTCACATCCATCAAGTCTCAAACACATCTTTAGTCTCTGTTCTGGGGTCACCAGGTTAGCTAGTCCTCTCAGCCCTGGCTGGACTTGTCTCTGTATCAGCTCACCTGCTCACCCTCCTTCCCACCTCTGTGGAATCTACCAACGGCAACAGAATGACCTTCCTAAAATACAAGCCTGATCGTGCCAGCTCCCTGCTGAAAGCTTTCTGTGTCACCATGGCCTTCTGGATAGTGCTATTCCTTTCTCATTCGAGGAGAGTCCTGTTTTGCCCTTCTAGGCTCAGCTGAAAATCCACCTCTGTAGTGCACCCTCCCCTTTATCACCCACCCTGAGTTCTTCACACCCACCTGGGTCCAACTTTAATAGCAACACTTATACAGTGCATTTAATTTGCCTTTAAATCTGTCTTTCCTAGACTGACTCTCTCAAAGTCACAGATTATCTCACTCATGTTTGTATGCCCAGTACTAAGCTGTATGCCAGGCACAGAATGGATGTTCAAAAAACAGTGAGCACTTACGAGTGAGACAATGAAGAATTCATTCTTAGAGACACTCTCAGTTCCAAGTAATATTAGTACCCTCTCTAAAGCAGAGTAAGGGGGCTCAGGTGTGAATACAGCGGACGCCTCTTTTCAGTCAGCCACGTGCACTGCACACTCCTCTGGGGATAGGAGCTCCCCAGTTCTTCTTGGAAGTCCCTTTCCCAATCTCCAGCCATGTGCACCTGGTGTAAGGAACATGTTGCCTGAGCTGGAGAGAGCACTTTTCTGGGGACCTCGCTAGGTGGAACATTCTCCATCTAGGCCAGTGAGAATGAACACCCAAATTTAGGTGGGTCCACCAGGAAAAAGCCTCTCCTCCTCAGAGGTGGGTAATGTGGGAACATGGGCTTTGCAAGAGCCAGTTTTTCGGCGAGCACAAAGCAGGACCTCCTTAGGGCAGATATCGGCAATCTGACTGGTAGAACAGAGAAAAGAAAACACTGATGACAGTGTTTGGTCCACCAAGTCCAGCCATGCTGGAAGTAAACAGCACCAGTAGACTTTTCAGTCTCAATCAATATAAATCAATAAATTCCTTTGATCATTTCCGCTAACTTGTATTGGGGTCTCCGTAGTTTGTAACCCTGAGTCCTGATAAAGCAGGTTAGGTTTGTGGGAAGAAAAGCAAGCTACACATTTGAAGAAATGCATAGAAAAAAGAAACAAACACAAACAGAGCAAGAGTAGGCAGCAAGTTAAACTGATAGGAGATGAAGGGGGCAAAAAAAAGCTAACAGCATATGCCAAAACACAAAAAAGGAGAACGAGATTCATGACATGAGAAGAAATGCTGCCACTCCAGACAGCATCAATCGGGCCCTTCGAAGGTGTCCTGTGGTACATTTATGAAAAGAATAAAGTTTTATAAAGAGTTAGAGAAAGAAATTAAAAAATAACAAATGCTTCTTTTTAAAAAGGTTAGAGGGGGAAAAAAAGACTTTGGGATAATTTAATCTGGAGAAAGCAAGTCCTCAAGGCAATTTAACTTGTTGAAGGGTTATTTATAAGAGGTGACTAAACAGCTGTTCTCCAATTTCACAGGGAAAAGAATGAGAGGAAATTGATTTAAATTTCAGTATGAAGCTGAAGTGCTCGAGGGAGGACTGTTGATGAAAAAGGCCAAATGAGAACTGGATTTTTACAGCTTTTAGAAGATGGAAAGTTGTCTATGCTGATTCTTTTAGTTTTAGGTCAAACAACTAAACAAATACTCATTTATTTCGATACCACGTGATGAAACCCTCCTCTGGGGGCAGCCCCTCCATTAGACCCGGGTGTACCAAGATGAGAGATGCCGGCGCCTGTCCTGCTAAAGGCCACACGCTGGATGCAAGAGCCACTGTGTGGACAAAACCAAACATCAACATGCAGTCTTACATACTCTCCCTGTTTTTTTAATGTCCTTGCCCTAAAGTGAATAATATCACATGGGAGATGATGCAGTAGAACTTTTCTAATAACGCCTGGAAAGTCAAGCCACACAAATCATTAAATAACACAAAACCCCATGCAAAGGGTGTCAGTGGTCACATACAGTTCCTTAATGAGCCATACAGGCAGCAAATGGTATGAATTCAGAAGGGCACTAGCATGGGCTGGGAGGCGCTTTTCTGGATCAGCAGAATTTGTGGACCTGAAGGACCACTGGCAGATCAGACACGGGAAACAGCATCAGCCAAACCAGGGGCAAGAAGCCTGGTCCAGGGTGAAAGGATGAGGGGCAGTGTGCGATTTCACACTGACAGAGCGGGTAGCCATGCTTCACGAAGACCTCTGAACACCAACCCAGTAAGAGAGAGTACTTGTGTGGGAAATGCACGCTGCCAGAGGCTCCGGGGCCAAGGCAGCGGATGAAAGCAACGTTTTCTGCAGCACAGCCTGGCTGAGGAGACACGGGGGCTGCACGCTACTGCACCAGCACGGGTGAGATAGCCAGCGCAAGACTGGAGGAGGGAGAGAGGAGACACAGGCAGTTAGTCTCCACGTTTCTTCCCACGTGTGTGTTCTGCTAAGCGCTATGTTATGCGGAACAGGGACCAAGTGCCTGTCCCCTGTGCCTGGTCAGTCCCTGGACAGGACATGCCAGAGACAGGCAGAGGTCTGAGTCTCAGACACCTGCAAAAGTGGTCGTCAATACAGAGGAGCCCACTGCTGGGATTTTATTTACACAAGCTGAACCACATCAAAATATAAAATGGAAACAGAAATCAATCCTTCCATCCACTCCACATGCACCATGGGAGACACGGTTCCACTGCCAGTCGGTCTGTGAACAAGCACAGAAGTTTGCTTGCATGGACTGAATTGTGCCAAACAATGACTAGTAAGAAAGATTTCTAAAAACTAGTTTTTTTCTGAGTGAAATGTTTCCAGATTTTGTCTTTTCATGTAACTGAGATATATTCACAGATTTCCAATCACTTACTCACAGACAGGTATTTAGAAGCTTTCAGAAAATTCAGCACCTCTCCTTGATATCTCTTTTTTTTTCTTCCTTCTCTTAATTTAATTTTGATTTAACTTCCTCTTGTCACTGCTTGCTTACAAATCCGGGCCTGTATCTGGAGTCAATTAGGGATATAAAGTACCCCACCACGCCTTCATCTGGGGACCCATTTATATGTATTTTCTTATTTCAAGAGGTAGAGCTAAAAGCCTGTAACTCCAACAGCTTCCAACCATCACATTCTATGCTTCTCTACAGAGTTAAGAAGAAGACGTTAAACTGCGCATATTGCAGTAATATTTTCTTTCTATCTGTATAAAGACGAATTGTGCTTTGGGAATTCACTTATAAAAATGGCAGTGTGTATAATAAATGCTTAATAAAAATAACATTTTAAAAATCTTTTTACTATTTAAAATTAAATGTAATTTCCTTATTACCTTAATGAAATCCCTTAGACTTGAAGTATTTAGTCTTTTTCACATCAAGTACTCGTTATATAATTCCCTTGTAATACTAGGTATATAAACTGTCCATTGACAGAATAAAAGCACACATTTCCACTAAAACAAAAATTGGAGAAGGTCACAGTAGTTTGATTCAGAATCTGATAATGGGTTACAGATTCCATTTCAGTTCAGATTTATAGTCAACATGCCACAGAACCATTTACCACCTCTAAACTTTCAGGTCACACTGGAAGAAAAGTATGAACTGTCACATCATTGAAGAAAAATGCATTCGAGCCCCAAACACTTGACTTTCTCCACTGCAGTGATGAATTAGAAATGGAGGGAGAGAAATGTATCTCACTCAAAAACCATCTCAAGTAGAAATGTAAAGATGAATGGTCCAAGTCTAAAGTTCTGGCCTTGGGGAAGATTTTCCTTGGCCACTGTCTTTGGGGGTCATCCCTGAATGGGGCTACAGTGAAACCCTGTCCATTGCTGGCTGAGACAGCCCACAGGCTGCCTGAAGTACACAACGGGGAACCTCTAGGGCTGGTGGGCAGTTCCTAATCCAGTCGTGGGCAGCTGATGCAAAGGCTCTATCCACTCGTCACACCTACCCTCTCTTCCATCCCTCCCATCTTGTTCTGCTGGACCCCCCACAACTGAACCCCACCAAAGGCCAAGGGCAAGAAAGCCTCCCATGTATTCCATAAGGATCGGCTTTCTAGGGTGAGACCAGGCCACAAGGTCAGAGTGAACCCAGGAGGGCCATGCAGCACACCCCACTGTCGACTTCTCATACTCCTTCCCGCTAAGCTGAGTTGGTCTCAGAACACTTCTACCCACGCCTTCCCGCTCCATGGCGTCTCCATCATGTGCTTCTAGCCTGCCTCTCTTCTGTCATTCCATGTGGAAAATGTGTGGGTCTGCAGAGGCCTGCGAAAACAGCGTCTTTTCTGTAAAGTCCTCATTCAGCCTCACCCAAAAGTAATCTCTCTATCCTCTGAATTTCCACAGTTCCTCTTGCAAAGATTTCAATTATTACTTCTGAATATGTCTTAAGACATATGAGTTTCCCTGACACGGGTATTTTTAGCTGCTGTTGAATTGTAAGTTTCCCACTGGACTATAAATACATGAAAACAGAGGGTTTTTGTTGTTGTTGTTGTTGTTGTTGTTGTTGTCTCTTATTTTTTGCTTCATTTCCAGGGCTAAAAGGAGTGCACAGTCAACAGTAGATGCCCAAAGAACATGTACTAACATTACTTCTAGAATCTAAGCACACTGATGGCTAGGTGAAAGTCTCATTCATCCTCTACCATTCTATCCCAAGAGATTACAATGCCTGCTTTACTCTTAGGTGGACCCTGAAAGGACAAACAGGTAATAATAAAGTAGTTTCCATTTCGTGCGTATCTATACAGACCAGATACAACACCAGCAGCCTCACAGACACTTCACTAGAACCTTACGAGGCTAGAAGGTGGTATAGCGGACTGCACCTTCGATAGAGGCTGAGGCCCTCTATCCCCAGTGCTCAGTGTCTCTCATGGCAAGGGCCTGCACAGAAGGAAGCCGCCTTGCCCATGTGAGGCCTTTCCCTCGGGGAAGGCCATGCCCAACAGCTGGCCAATATAGTAGTTAAAAAGGCCTGGCCCTTTGCTTCAACTGGGCAGTTATAAAAAGCCATCTTTACCCCAAAGCTCTCCTGAGCGTCCTAAGGGCAGAAGGAAATTACACTTCTTCAAATGTCTCTAATCCATACAGTGGGTCTCTTACCTTCTCATGACTTTATAAACTAAAACATGATGCTTTTTCTCTTTTCCTCAAAAACAGACCTCAATATTACCAACTGTATTGTCTCTAGATAATTGTTGATAAAGGAGTAAGATAGAAAAAAACAAAAGCTCGGTTTGAAGGCAAAAAGGGAGGCGGTGTACAGTAGTAGTACTACTGTTCCCCAATCTAGTCAAAGGCTTTCCAACACATATGCATCATATGTATCAAACTACACCTCTAAAGAGCAGGTGATGTGGCAAACACACAAAGGAGCAAATCACTAGAGATCTGGGCCATACATGAAGAGCAAAATAAAAGACAGATAACAGGAAACAGGGAGATAGATCCTTTTGCAAAAGGGAAGGGGACCAAGAGATGGAGGGAGGGCAGAGAAAGGAGAGGAAAAGAGAAAGATGTGTCACATACAGGCACCGACCCCCACGGGGAATATTGTCATTAAGTACTGCAAACATGTGCTAATAAAAATAAAACGGAACGCCACACGGAGTTATTCCACAGCACTGCTGGCACAGTACTCGCCAAGAGCCTGCAGGGGCAGCCAGCAGTCTGGGAACACAGCGCACACTCAGCCCTGCACACCTCCCAGCACCAGGACATCACGGGGAGGTGACCCACGCTTCGGTTTCTTCATGAATAAAGGGACCTAGCTTGCAACGACAATCAAATGAACTATAAAACTATTAAGCATGGGGCCAGGTAGAAAAGGCATTCTACAAATGGTAGCTATTATTCTTATTATTATTATTTTTTAGAATGACAACCAGAAAGCTAAGACATCAATGCAACATTTGTGGATGATTTTCTTGTTAGGTTAAGAAAAGTCTGAATTGAACAATCTAGCCAAGTTACAGGAAAATTACTCCCTTTACAAAAGGTTTTACCACAGACTTCCTTTAAATAGGGCCCCTCTTCACTGTGCATTTAATATATAATTAGATTCTGCTTATTCATGACATTTTTCTAATCAAAAGCTATTAATTCTTCCCCAGTTCCTACCAAAACAAGTTAAAAACTCATCTGCTGGGAGTTTTGCTTATTCTGTTTTGCTAAAGTAGTATGCGCTCATTAAAGAAATTTGGGGTGACAGAAACAGAAAAAAAAAATCACCTGTCACCCCATCATTTAAACACAGCCATGGCTGACACTGGTGTATTCCCTTCTGGTCAGCGTCGCCAGGCCTGGAGGTTTTCAGTTCTGTAGACATGGTTTTCATAGTATCTGGTATTGGCATCTATTTTTTTTTTAGTGTAACATGGTACTGTAAACAACTCTTCAAGTCACAGCGCGCACTCTGATATGCCACAGTGACCTAATCACTTCTCTAACCTGAGGATAATGCTACAGCATCCCCTCGCAAAGGGAAGGGTGTGACAGCCACCAGCACGGTCATCAGTCATCGCTACCACTGTCATCAACACTGTGCCTACAACTTTAATCTTAGAAAGACCTCCCGCTCCTGGAAGCCACGTCAGCAGTTTTTATTTTCTCAAGTTTTGCTTTTACAGTTAAATCATTAGTACATTTAGAAATTTATTTTAATGTGTAGATAGTATGAGATAAGGATGTAAAATAATCCTTTTTTAACCCAAAGTGCAAATTTTGTCCAAATCACTGCTGAACAAACCTCCTTTTCTAACTGATTTACAAAATTTACATACATACACACACATCTGGCCTTCTAAGTTTTAATGAACAATTCATATATGCATATATTTATTATCTTTTGGCTTTAAAATATTTCAATATCTAATAAGACTAGTGCACCCCCATGCCTAACACACACACCCTTCCTCCACGCTTTCAAAAATCAACTAGCTACTGTTGTGCATATTTTTAAAGATGAATTTCACAACGACTGTCAGATTGCCCTCAGAAAAGCTCCTCTGGAAATCTGATTAAGGCTGTATTAAATTTACAAATTAAGAATAACTTATACCTTTGCAACATTTTTTTTTCCCTTCAAAATATATGTTTCTGCTTCTTTAAAACATACATTTATCTATGAAATTTTTACATTTTTTACAACCTGGATATTTATATATATTTTTAAGGTTATCACTAGAAATCTTTCTTGTAAATACTCCCGAATTATATTTTAGGAGGTCACTGAATAGAGCCAGGCTCGTCACTGATGTTTGTGTAGTCTAAAAAGCTCTCGCAGTCTTCTGCAATGGGCTGCAAAACACCCCCTAACTCATTCTACAGTGCTGAACAACAGGTGCCTGCAGTCCAAAAGGCCACTGTCCTCCCTGTCACCACAGAGCTCCGCGCTCTGCTGGCTCCTATCCCACTGCAGCTCTTCAGACCTCTGCTCCCAGGCACCAGCTCCCTGACAATCTACCCCATTGCCACTTTTCTGTACTCACCTGGCACCCGTAATAACTTTTAATGTGTTCAATATTTTCAATAATTAGCTGATAATTTTTCCTTTTATCAATATTTGGACATCCATTTTTCTATTTGAGAAAATATTGACATAGAAAAACTGAATCAATTTTTTTTTTGGTTTTTATTTTTATGTTAAGAAGTTGGGATAAGTTTGAGACAAACATGGTAAAAATGTAGTTTAAAATTATAACAAACTGGAAATCCCAGAGACTGCAGCGGGTAGCCCAGCAGGCAATACAAAGGAAGTAGGAGCACATAACTGTACCCCGTCCCCCAGGAGCAGAGCGGCCAAGAAGGCGTGGCAAGAAGTGCAGACTGATACAGGGAGAGGTACTCTTGTCTGCAGGCTTAGGCAGCTCAGCAAGGACAGGTCCTTCCATTTTCCTTAATACTTTGTCTTGTGTTTGCTCCGTGGTTAAGATGGCTGGATAGATTTTTTTCCCTGTTATTTTTGTTATTCTTTATCTCTTCTAATGGTTAAATTCTAGTCTTTTTTTTTTTTTAGGACTTCAGTTCTACTTTTCTCCCTTTGTACTTTTTGAATAATCTAACTTCTTTTGCTGTCTTCTTCTCATTTTCATCCTCTTAATGAGTTATATTTTATCATCTTGTAAAACCTTCCAGTTTATATTATTTCTGCCCCACCAGTTCTGTTGCTGTCCTTAGTGCTCTGAATGTCATAGGTACCTCCTTCTTATTTTATGACTGGGCATGGTTCACTGCCAGCTGATACTGCTGTGCATGTCTTACTTGGTTTTCACTTTATTGCTGAATATGGTGAATATCGATTGCTGATGTTACCACTATTAATTTCCCCCCTTTCCACAGAGCACTGGGGATCAAGTATGCTAGATAGAGACCATTGCTGAGCTACACTCAAAACCCAGCCCAGCTCAAAGACAGGCAAATACCTTACCTCAAAGAATAGAGGAGATAAAACTCCAGCCAATGATCAGATGCAAGCAAGCATAACTGAGGAGGAGCCAAAGACCTGCTATGGGAGATAAACCCCTACAGCAACTGCAGAGAAAAACAACACAAAGATTGTGGACACCACATCTACAAGGGGCCTCAACAGCTCACAAAGGTCACAGCCTCTTGGATCATACATTATTGATGAGACCAGACACACAATCACAAAAGGCATTTCCTATATCCTCCACTGTCCACTGTACAATGTTTGATCCACTAGAAGGAATCCTCTTCTGTGAAGCCTACAAAAAAGTGGGACCCTCAGGCTCTGATACAGCATGCATTGTGTCAGAATTCACTAATTACCTCCAAAGTAGTAACAGGGAAACTACACTGTGACACTCACTTGGAAATACAATCAGCACTTTACAACAATGTGGTACTACCATGGCTTGTATCTAGATGTCCCCCCCCAAAGGCCTGTGCACTCACAGGTGAAGCTTTTAGAAACCTACATAGAAAAATCAAGAGCTTTTCTATACACCAATAATGAACCTGCTGAGAAAGAAACCAGGAAAACAATTTCATCCCTAATAGTGTCAGTAAATAAATAAATAAATAAATAAAGAGCTAGGAATAAATTTGACCAAGGAGGTGAAAGACCTCACAGTTAAAATTGTAGAACACTGAAAAAAGGAACTAAAGAAAATACTACACCATAGAAAATCTCCCAGGTTCATGAATTAGCAGAATTAATATTGTTTAAATACTGGCAGTGACCAACAGATTCAATACAGTTGCCATCCAAATATCAGTGACTAAATCAGTTGCAGTGATACATGCTGTAATCCCAGCACTTGGGAGGCTAAGGCAAGAGGATGACAAATTCAAGGTTAGCTTGAGCTACATAGTGAGATCTTATCTCAGAAACCAAACCAATGAAACAAAACCAGTAACACTCATCAACAAACCAGAAAAATTATCCTAAAATTCATATGGAAGCACTAAAGACCTAGAATATCTGAAGTGTCCTGAGAAAAACAAGTAAAGCTGGAGGTATCACACTATCCAATTTCAAATATATCACAGAGCCATAATAACAAAAACAGCATGGTACAGGCATAGAACGAGACACAGAGACCAATGGAATAGAATACAGAACACAGAAATAAGCCCATATTGCTACAATTATCTGATTCTTGACATAAAGTGCCCAAAGCATACACTGGGGATAGACTCTTTAACAAATGGTGATGGAAAAACTGGACATCTATAATGTATAAGATTTAAAGTACATTTCAGCTGCTCACCCTGTGTAAAAATCAATTCAAAATGAATCAAAGACCTAAATTTAAGGACTGAAACACTGAAGCTGATAGAAGAAAACATAAGAGAAACACTTCAAGATATAGGCACAGGCAATAACTTCCTGTATAGGAATCCAAAAGCCTGGGTAATAATACCAAAGTTGACAAACGGGCTTGCATCAAATAAAAAATTTTCTGCACAGCGAAGTAAACAGAGTGAAGACACAGCCTATAGAATAGGAGAAAATATTTGACAGCTACTTTTCCAACACAGGACTAATATCCAAAATATATAAAGAATTTAAAAACACCAAAAGAATAATCCAATCAATGAATATGCAAATGAACATAAACAGAACAGAAACTTTGCAAAGAAAGTACAAATGGTTAAAACTTGTAAGAAAAATGCAATGTTCAAAATCTTTAGCCTTTAAGGAAATGTAAATTAAAACTACATTTAGATTCCATATCACCCCAGTCAGAAAGGCAATCATCAAGAAAACAAAATACAATACAGCAAATGCTAGTGAAGATACGAGGAAATACAGCTCTTATAAACTATAGCTGGGAATGGAAATTAGTAGGGCTGTTATGGAAATTAACATGGAGGTTCCTCTAAAACCTAAGATTAGAACTGCCATACAATCCAGCTTTGCTACCCCTCAGTATGTACCAAAAGGATTAATCAGTATACTATATAGTTTCTTCATACTTAAGTTTATCGAGGCACAATGCACAACACCTAAAGTTATGGAATCTGCCTAGATAACCCACTGATAGATAAATGGATAAAGAAAATGTGGCACATATACTCAAGAGAGTATTATTCAGCCATAAAGAAGAATTAAATCATGTCATCTGCAGGAAAAGGCATGGAACTGGAGATCATCATTTTAAGTAAAATAAGCAGACTCAAAACAATGAGTATCACCTGTTTCCTCTCACACATGGACTTAAGAGGGAACAAGAATGACAACATACATGGGAAAAAGGACACTGTTAGAGAAGGGCAAAAAGTTCAGGCAGGGACAGGATCTGCCAAGGCAGATTCTATCAAAGTGTGTGATGCATGTATGAAAATGCCACAACAAAACCCACACTAATAATAATGACTGGAGAATTATACATTCAAATTGTCACAACGGTTATTTCTAGCCAGTAGTACTAACTGGGAACTTTTTTTTTTTACTTTATTCTGTTTAATGTATACTTAGTACTTTTATAATCAGATTTCAAAAAGCGTATCCTGCTGATAATAGTCCATTACGAGTATATAATTGCTATTAAATACATTTATAAAAACATATCAAATGCCAACTTTGAAAACCTTACTTTTTCATCTAGACAAAAAATTCTAAGTACTGGATATAGGGACTCAGGGAAATATAAGGCAATGGGCAGTTACCAATGCAAAAGTGCATTTAAAAAAATACTATATACTGGGAATTTTAGAAAAAGCACTGAATCAGGACACTATCCTCCTAAAGGTCCTTCAGGGTCATTTTGTCAAAGCATCATATTAAATGAAACACTGGGACCCAGAGAGGTTATGTAGCTCTTCAAGATCATGGTTAATTATTAGCAAAACCGAAAGGATTTATAATTTAAAACCCATACTTTTTAATTCTTTTCTCCATAAAGATACACTGTTGCCTGTAGCCTCCACTTCCAAGGATAGAATTTGTTGCAGGAGATGTCCCCCCCCCAAAAAAAGCAAGTATTCATTTTACCAGCTTTTGACCAGTTGGCTATAAACTAGGTAGAAAAGTGTGAAAACTGTAAAAACAACCTCTTCATTAAAATAGCCCATGAACTTCATGAGAAGAACATTTTGACAAATGAGCATATGTTAGGCTGTGATCAGTGGGAGGTGGCACATTCTAGTATTTCCAGACTTTGCAAAGCAGAAAGCCAGAAAGAGAAGTGTTATGGTTCTTAGCTATGCTACATGCTTTGCATATGGAAGTTATTGGTTCATTCAACACATCATACTTTCATTCCTCTGGTTTATTCATTTTCTCATAAGATGAGTTTTGAAGATGTCTGTTCCGCAGTCAGTTTTAAACCTAATGTGTTTTAAACATCAATCTTTCATGCGCTAAGCTGTAATTATCATTTGTAGACCTCACTTATACTTTACCCACCAGAGGGAGCCCATACAGATTTCCATATAACAAGAAATCTCATTTATAGTACAATCAATATTATACAATCATAACAACATTTTATTTGTAGCCCCAAAAGGAAAATTAAAAGAGATCAGGTTAATAAAGTCCATGACAGAATTCCTGACCTATAGCAGAAGCTCAATGATTGATTTTCCAATATTTGTATCCTCCTGAGTATTCATCATGGTGTTCAAAACAAAATGACAAACTTGAACAGTCATCCCTCTGAATCTGCAAGGACTAGTTCCAGGACCCCAAGAATACCAATAACCAGAATCTCAAGTCCATTAATGAAATGGCATGGTATCTGAATATAATCCATGTACATCACCCCACATATTTTGAACCTAAATATCTTACGCATTTACAATACCTAACACAAAGAGAATACTATTAAATGGTTGTTATATAGTTTAAAAATAATGGCAAAGAAAAAGATCTGTACATATTCAGAGTAGATGCAAGGGATTTTTTGCAAGGCAGGGGCTCCTTTTCAATCCTCAGTTGGCTGAGTCTGCAGATGCAGAACCTGACAGTATGGAGGGCCATGGGTGTTCTGACCTACAAGTTAATACAAGCTTGCTGATATCTGCCCTGACAGATAGTTCCACTCTCAGTATGTCAGACAATCCCTGGGCAATCCTTGGACATGTCAGTAAAAATGTCACACTGCCCTATGTCAGCAGCCCAACTCGAGTCAGTGGCTGCCAACTAGAAAAAGTGGCCCACTCCAGGTTCTTTTTGGAATGAAGAGGGAAAAAAATCAACTGATTATCCCTGAGAACCACGCTTCTATACCATATGATGTAAGCATTGCCAACAAGAGAAGTTTCTTTCAAGAATAAAGAAAGTACAGCCGACAAGAACAGCATCCATGATCCAGTCACTCCCAAAAGCCCACCTATGAGCACAGGAAGCTTTGGGGGGGTAGCTAGATATAAGCGGCAATGTTGTTGATAAGCAAAACGAACGTGACCATATTCTGATAAAACTTTATGGACAAAAACAGGCACTGGGCTGGATTTTGCCTGCAGGCCAAAGTGTTTTCCCCTCCTCTAAACCAATCCAGAGCAGTCTCTGGTTCTGGCATTCAGAGCCTCACCTTGATCTCCTCCAATAAAAAGCTCTTGTCACACCACTCTTGCCTCTGCTCTTGCAATCGCCCCAATGTGTGCATCCCTGCCTTGGCTCACACTCTGCTCTTTGCAGGAATGTGACCATTCCCCCTCCTAGATCTAGTGAAATGATTCTCCTTCTTCAAGGCACAATCTGAGTACCCCTTTCTCTCTAAGGTTTTTGTTAACTGTCCATCAAGGAAAGTCAGTTTTTATATATGTCTCATTTTTTATGCCCTCACAATGCCTGACACATGTCAGATGTCCAGTGCTTAATAAATAATGAAATAAATTAAGTGTCGAATAAGTGTAATTTCAAAATATGCAATCCTCATAAGTCCTGCACAAAATTCAGAAGTGCAGTCCACACAAAGCGCTATTAATATCATGAAAAGTCTCCAGCACTGAGCTTTGCAAACAATGTATACTCAGTTCTTACAATCCATAAAAACATACCATCATGAACCTGAAGAAGCCTTGGAGTGCATTAACATGGTGGTTTTTATGGTAAGTTTTTTTTTATTTTTTATTTTTTTTTTCATTTTTTGTTTTTTTTTTTTGTTTTTATTTTTTATTTTATTTAATTTTTTTCTCTTTTTATAGTAAGTTTGAGCCCTGTGGTGGGTTCCTAAGAGGTTCATCAAAAAAGGGGAAAGGTAGTAGAAGACTGGGCTGGCTAGTGAATGTCTCTTTCCAGTCCCCCATCTGAGCTTCGTAAGTGCAAACAGTACTTCTGCTCTACTACTAGTTCTGTCTGTACCTTTGCAAGAGGTTTGCATTCATTCCTTCATGTATTTTCTTTCTCCCTTTCACAAACAAGGTAGCTAAGTGGTTTGAAGACTAAAACTTGGAGGCATTGAAGAACATGAGGGGGGCAGACAGTGAAAAGGAACAATAATTACCGGTATGGCTTCTTATAATATATACATAGTATTATAAGATCCTAATAATTAGCTTGTGAGTCTAGTAGGCTAGTATTATGTGCATTTTATAGAAGTGGAAAATGAGCCTCTCAGAACAGAGTGTGCTCAAATTCGCCCACATTTAAGTAGCAAAACTCATATCTGAACCCTAGTTCTCTTTCTAATCCCACAGTCCTCAGTAGTCTTACAATCCAAGTAAGTTAACTAATCAAGCTCCCACTGCCAATGGCATGTTTATCATAACTTGAAATTGTTCAAATAATATAAATTCACCCCAAAAATGTGAAATGTCATTGCTGTCAGTTTGTAATTTAATGAGCTGGCATGCATTTCAGTCATATTTGCTAATATAGATTTAGTAAAACTGAACACAAAAGTTAAATATTTAAAAGAATGATGCAAAAAAAAAAAAAACCAGCCTTTGGAGGGGGAGATCTCGATTCAACACAACTTTATTAAATTTAATATAACATCTACAGCAACCCATTCAGATGGAAATCTGGTATTGGCCACATGTTTTGTCTAAAATGAAGAACAAAAGGGAAATTAAACTAGGTAAAACATATCCTAGAAAAGATAGCAACAATTCAAAGGAAACATTTAACAAAGGGCATTACTGTAACTTGCAACATTTCCCTGGCTCTGACAACCAAGGTGCTATGGGTTGTATCTAGATGGTCCCCCCACCCCACAAAGCCTCAATGCAGTCATGGGGTGGGGGGCTTTTCGAAGGAAGCTGGACCTAGGGTGTGTGATGCTGCCTCAAAGATGTGACGCTGATACTGTGATTAGGATTAAGGTTGGGAATGCTACCCACCCTGAGGGCAGGGAGCCTTGATAAAATACAAGAGGCAGAAAAAAACGGTAGCTTGTGGCTTGCAGCTTGTTGCTTCTGCTTGCTGCCTCTGCCTGCCTGCTCTGTGATGCCACCCTGCCTTGGGGCCAGCCAAGTATGGACTGAAACCTCTACAAACTGTGAGCTAAATGAACTGTTTCTCCAAGTTTGGGCATTGAGTATTTTGTCTCAGCAACAAGAAAAGTAACTAAGACATGGGCTAAACTGAAATGAGAATATGTGCTTCTAGTATTGCCAGCATGTAAGGAATCCAGGCCAAATGAAATGTCAGACTTTGTGGCAAAAGCACAGGAAAGCCATCACTGCCTCTAAGTTCTAACTCCCACAAGGAAAGAAGGGAAGTGGGGAGCAGCCGCAAGAAGCGATAACACACAAAGAAGCTGCAGAGTTGAGTCAAAATTCCTCCCCATGTCAAGAGGGGTTGTGGCCCCACACAACATCCATGTCCCTATTTAGTCATACGGCAAAGCCTTGACAGCCTCCTGAATCATTAAATAGCAGAATTAGGACTCTTGGTGACAAGCAGTCTAACCTGACAGATACACAGTTTTTCTCAAACACTTCAGACAAGTAGTCACCCTTGTGTAACGACCTCCAAGGACAGGGAACTCAGCAGCCCAGAGCCCTATTACAATCGTGAGGCCTGCTACTTCACAACAGTCTAAACCATATTCTCACCACTTGGAAAGAAGCCCGACTGGTCACCGGGCTTGCCAACCAAACCTTGCTTCTCATTGCTACCATCCTCAAATCCCCTGTCCTTGAGCTCGACCCCAAATTTATGGCACAGTGTTAATAAATCAATGATTTCCAAAATGGCCCTCCAAAACCCAAAACTGTGATATTCATACCAAGGTTTCTACAAAAGGAAGTTCAGCTTGGACCTGAGGTTACAGAGAAGGGAAATTCATAATATTCTTCTCTAGTATTTCCACCTGAGACCTCTCTTTTTGATTATATATATATATATATATATACAGATATATAAATATGTGATGCAGTTTTGTAAAACTCTTCTGTTTGATAAAAAAGAAGGGATCATTTTACAGGTAAATAAACTGAGATCACAGCATTTGCTTTAAAGCCAGCATAATTACAGTTGCAGGGTTGACACAATGGAGTCTCTTGAGCTTTTCTAGTCCTTCCACAAACCACTTGACATCTGCCTACAAGGGAGAGTTCAAAATTCATGGTGTGCCACACAAGGCCCTTAGAGCTCCCTAGGCCTCACATTCCACTCCAGCTTTGCTGCATGTCCCCACTCCCAGCCAGCCGGAAGTTTCCTAAAGCAACTTAATTCAGACTGCTATCCACTTTTGTGCATACTAATCTCTTAGCTTGAGAGGACCTTCTCCATTTTATCCGGACTAGAACCACCAAGTCCTCTTCTAGGATTTATTGCAGGTATCTTGACTCCTAAAAAACCTTTCCAGACCCTCAGCTAGAAATGACTACATTCTCCTTTGTACTCTACACATCACCTGCAAGGCTTGTTGAATTACTTTCATTTGCTTCTTTCTCCTCCACCAATAATTTCACATTGTGTTATGATAAGACAGTAACAATTAAAAGGTGGGTGCTTAAATAGATGTTTATCAGTGGACTGTTTTTGTCTGATTCCCTTTTAGGTACTTTAATATCCTCTGCAAATACCCATGTATTAATTCATCTGAACATATACTCATTCAAAAATATGAGTCTAAAAAGTGCCAGTCATTGTCCTGTGTGTCCAGCAGAGGTAGATTTACTGTGAAACTAATGAATGAAGCTTAAACCTCAGGAGACTCTCACTTGAGTCTTCCAAACTTCTGAACCTTTTTTCTGTATTTGATTTTGCATCTCCATTTCTTAAGAGGTGACTGACCTAAGTAAACCTTACGCCCCACAGAAACTACACCTACTCTTAGTGTCTAAGACACAAAAATATGGCAGGCAAACATCTCTGTCCCTCATGGCTTCACATGCTTAGGGTGGAAAACAGACAACCGTATTTGTTCGTTCATTCATTGAATAACGGTTTACCAAGCAACGCTATGAGTCATGCGCTCTGAGATAAAGCCAACACTGCCCTGGCCTTAAGGAAGAGACGAGCCAAAGGCTGCTGTCTTCATGGAACTGAAAGCAGTTTAGGGGACGGTAATGCACGCAATGTGAAAAATCATCTTCAATCCGTTGCACAAGTACTCAGTGCCCTATTTTGCCTGCGGACGCAAAAGGAAGTGAGCAAATCCAGGGGAATCTGGTTTTTGAGCTCAAGGGTTGATGGGAAGGGGACACACAGGTAAACTGAACCGGCAAAGGTAGCGCAGTCAGCAATACGACAGTAAGAAAGGGCCTGGGTTACCCCTAGGTCAAGTCTGCACGGACGACGGCGAAGTCATTGCCTAACAAAGTAACCCATGAACTTTGCGGAAGAGTTTCGAGCGCCTCCTTCCCTTCAGAAGAAATCTGCGTCCCACTTTCCCAATACGCCTCCCCCTTCCTCAAAATAAACCTCTCCCTTTTCCTTGCCAGCTGATGGCTCTGAGACCAAATCCGGGGCTCCCTCCCCTTGGGACGACTTCCTTCACACCGTGCTCGCGACCAGGGTCTCGTGTGGGGCCCGGGGTGCCGGTCGCGGACCCGCCCCACTCGCTAGCACCCCGTTTCCATAGCAACCAGCTCACCACTTCTCGGGCCCGGCTGGAGAAGTCGCCCTTGGGCCGGGGGCTCCGGCGGAACAGCTCGTCGCGATTGCCATCAACCCCGCCGCCCACCGCCACGCCCAGCGCCTTGTTCCGTGTCTTCACAGTCTTGACGCTAGCCCGAAACAGCAGAGTGATGTCCACCGCCATAGCGACCAGCCCCCACAGCCCCACACTTGCCGGCCCACGTCAGCAGCCGGCGACAGCGAAGCGGACCCAGCGCCGGAGGACTGTTCTGTCTGAGCACACCTCCGCCCGGCAACGGAGGAAGGAGAAGAAAGGTTCCGGCCTCCGCCAAGATACCGCAGTAAGAGGACAAAGGTTCCGCCCTCAGCCAGATCGCGGTGCGCACTTTTCTTCTCGCAAACCTCGGCCCACAGCAAACCATACGCGAACTCCTGTGTACCTGGGGACAAGAGGACAGAACGACGACAGGCTTTCTCCCTTGCCCCCGCTCTCTGACTGGGCCGGGGCGTTTGGTGACAGGGATGAAGTGGCCACTACCTTGGACTTCGAGGACTCTCCTTGCGCAGGACGAGGACGGGGCAGTGGACAAGGCCCATCTGGATTCCCCAAACGCTGACGAACAGAGCCAGAGGCCGGAGGCCTTCATCTCCGACCTCAGCCACTTCTGCAAAGGAAGCCGGCACTTTCCTCGGAGTTCACTGAGGGCTCGATCAGAAAGCGCGTGTGAAGTGTCCTGACGTGGCCTGGCGGCTAGTAAGTGGTCAGTGAGTGTTAGTTTCCGTTGATAATGTGATTGTTATCGGTCTTATTAGTGCTTAGGGTGGAGAAGAGCCTGGTGTCTCCGAGCAGAGCGAGGTTAGGGCAGGAGTAGGAATTTATCAGATGCTGACAAATGTGGAAACCACGTTGCTCTATTGTTCGCCGTTTATATGTTTTTTCAAATGTACCAGCTTGAGCTATAATTATTTAAAATGACTACAAGTCAACAATGCGGCTTTTCTGCATTTTTTGGATCGTGGTTCAGTTTTGAGTCAGGATAGTATTGAGGCCAAGTGTCCCCCACACACACACACTTTTTTTTTTCTTAAAGAGACATAACTATAATGGTAGTAGAACAATGGTCAGCAAGATAAAAAGTTACTTTCGTAATACCACTAAGATGCTATTTGCCTTTTCACTCTCAGTTTCTTTTGTGTTGTGTGGTTGAGTTTTCCAGAGACTGATTTTGCAACAGACTAAATGTGGAACAGCTGTCTTCTATTAAGCTTGACTTACAAGAGACAAAACAATATAAATGTCATTCTTCTTACCAGTTTTGGTGATGTTTAGGAAAATGCATTTTTATAAAAAAAAAAAGATGTCATTTATGCTATTATGCACATACCAGACTTATCCGTGTTTATTTTTCAATAATACATACTTACCCGTGTTTATATTTAAATAATAGATACTTTTAAGCTTTTTGTTTTATTTCAATATGGTAAGTATTGATAGGTAAAATCAATACAAGCAAAAATTGTTTAGGACCTTGAGTAATTTTTTTCAAGTATAAAGGAATTCTGAGATCAGAATTTGAGAACCACTGTGTTTTAAAAAAATAAATTTATGAGAAATACAGTGTTGCCTCAGTTCATATGAATTTAATTCTTTCACCGGAATCATGGAAAGAACTAAGTTTGTGAACATAGGCTGTAGATGTTAAAAAATAGAAATATATATTATATATCTTATATATATTATATATACATATATCAGGAGGAAGAGGAAGATTATTGAAAATCCAGATTGTAACCACTTCTTCTCTGCAGGAGGAACATGTATTTCCATACACCTTTCTTCCACCTGTGCAGGATAAGAGCAAGAGAAACAAATTCTAAACCCCTACTAAGGATTCTTTGTCTTATGAGTTTGTTAATAAGTCTAGGGCTATCAAAGTAAGCCAGAGGCAGAGTAGGAGGAGAGTTAAATTGCTGAACATAATAAAGTGACAGAATTACATTAGGTGAAAGGAGAAGCCAGAAGCTAAAAAGGACCCAGAAAAGTAGAAAGTGGATAGTTGAAAGCGATTTTGATTGGGAAGAGGCTGAGCTACACCATGACTCCTGTGAATGGTGTTTGGTGCAGTGGGGTTTGGGGGTAGAAAAGCAAGGTCAAACCTCTTAGAATTTTCTGTAAAAATCTGTAAGAACAGAAGATTGTACAGTTGAGACCCAAGTGAACTCAAAACATCAGACTGTAAAGCCACAAGTGACCACAAGTACATAAAGTCCCTAGAAAAGTCACCAGGAAAGGCCTTTTCCCCTCACCTGAAGGTTTATTTAATCCTACTTTGGATTTCTCCTACCTCTGAAATAATAATAAGCCAAACTTTGGCCCCTTGAGCTCCATGTCCACATCCAGATTCCTAGAACCAGTGGATGTTAACGTACTGGGAAAACAGGTCTTTGCAGATTTAATTAAGGGTCTTGACCCTGGATCACCCATGTGGACCCTAAATCCAGTAACAGTGTCCTTTTAAGAGATATGCAGATGGGGGGAACTTGAAGATGGCGGACTGGTAGGTAGCAGGAGAGAGACCCTCTCTGAGAGAGACAGCTCAAATGCCAGAATAAAACACCCTGGAGAGACCCAAACAGAGAGAGATAGTCTATCACAACCCAGAAAGTAACTAAAGTGCGAAAACCCACTCGAATATGAGGTCCTGGGGCTACTATTAGTGAAGATAAGATCAGCGAGCACTGCACTCTCCTCGAGCTGCCTGAACCCCGCCCGACCTGGCTTGAGCCCCCGGAGCTCGGAGCTGAACAGCCCTGCATGCAGCTCGCCGGGATCGGCTCTGCACACGACCCACCCAGAGGCACCATAGATTCCCACCGCAACCGTGCTGAAATCAGAGCTCAGATAGTCCAGCAGTTCTCGGGGACACGGTGAGTGATGGGAATAAGACCCTTCCACGGGAAAGGGGAAACCGACTGGACAACATGTTGGATTTGGGCAGGACAGCCCTAACTCCATAAGGAAGTGGCTTCAGCTGGTTACTCCCCTTGCCGGCTGATTGGTGGAATCTGCTTGAACTAAGCCATGCCCCTGGCGGGGACCCAGTTACTTCCCTGAGATCAGTGCACGCTGATGCAGTGAAGGTCTGCAAAGGTTGGCTGGCCCAGAAGGGAAGAGGTAGCGTATACTGCCCGTGGGTGAACTCTAATCTCTGATAACCTATTGAAGAGGGCTAAAGCTCCTAGCCTGTACCCTCTAGAGGAGCCTTAAACAACAAGAACAGGGTCTGGGAATTACACTATACACTTGTATGGAAGGAACCAAAAACATGACGAAAGGGAGAAATAAGAAAACACTCCCAGCCCCCAACCTGAGAACATCGATCCAGGAGAGGCAAATACAAAAGAGATTGAGGGCAGCAAAAATGCAACATCAAACACAGCGTTAGTGGACATAAAGAGATATCTTCAGGACCTCGTAAATGGGATCAAAACTGAAATATTAATTCAAATTAAACAAGAGATAAGTAGATTAATAAAAGAAAGACTGGGCACCTCTCAAGAAGACACAGACAGAAGAAGGGAGGAACACAAATGGAGAGAAAAATTTAATCAGGAATTCAGAAAAAACTTAGAATTTATGAAACAGATTCAAAGAGATTATCAGGAAACTAAAGATTCGATAGAAAGCTGGCAAAACTGCTTGAAAGAAACCAAAGATAGACTATCAAAAATTGAACACAGGCTTGCAACGTGGGGTCATGAAAGGGAAGATCTCTTA
>PVJX010000688.1:0-42465 GCA_004027295.1 Dolichotis patagonum
AAGAAATGATATGCAGAGGTATGAAGCATACAGAACTCCAGCCACCTACAACCCAAACAGAGCTACACCCAGACACATAATAATCAAGATCCCAGAAATTCAATATAAGAACAGAATATTAAAAGCCATCAGAGAAAAGAAACAGATCACCTATAAAGGAAAACCCATCAAAATCACGGCAGACTTCTCGACACAGACCTTCAGGTAAAGAAGAGCTTGGAGTGAAGTAATTCAAGCCTTGAAGGAGAACAACCTCCAGCCCAGATTGATGTATCCTGCAAAACTCTCTCTAGAAATTAATGGAGAAACAAGATGCTTCCATGACAAAGAGGAACTTGGAGAATTTGTGACCACCAATCCAACCCTACAAAAAATACTGAAGGACATTTTAGAGAGATAGAGAACAAGAATACGAGCATTTCAGGAACAATGGCAGAGAGACCTCAGTGAATGGGGCAGACAGTGGAGTGGAACAGAAAAATAGACAACCAATGGCAGAAAAACAGAATAGCAGAAATAAGGCAGAGAAGATTGGCTGTAACCTCTAGTATACATGGCCTTGAAATATTCACAGAGAGAAACACAGGCAGAGTAGATCAGGAGATAGGGTCCATTGAGCTGCTCTATATAGGGAGGCAGTGGGACCCAAAACAAGCAGTGTACCCCATGGGAGTGAAAGGGGAGGAACTGTCTAAAAAGAGAGGCAGAGGATACTGTTAATGGGGTAACAAGATTTAAAATTTACATTATTCTCACCACTCTGCTTGGATGGATTACGTGCTATTCCAGTTTGTCTACTTACACTAGACTTGAGGACAAGGTCAGCTATCCCAAAAATAAGAGGACATATGGTAATCATCCCTAATTTTCCTATCAACTTAATCTGAACCCCTTTATAACTTACACTGTCTTATTATGACTGATCTTTTTTGAATCTGGTTTGTTAGACTGCTACTTTGTATTGACTGATTTTATTTAAATCTGTGATGATGGATAGCATCAAGTCTAAGTGTATAGGCAACTACACTGAAGAAGACAAGATCCACTAAGATACCCACTCTGGTTTGATTATTACTTGCTTTTGAAGTCTTATAATATCTCCAATGCTTCGTCTTTATTAATGTTGTTATACACTGCTGAGACACCATGGTAACCATTGTAGATCACCTTGTACTGCGGTTTTATGTGACTTTTTTGCCTCATGCTTTTCTAGGAATTGTTTTGTTTTATCTTGCTTAGTTTTGTTTTTCCTGCTAATACAGAAATGATAGATATACAAGTAGAGTCTCATGCATGTGTAGAGCTCATAAACAGTTTACAAGAACCAACTATATAACACTTGTTGAAATGAACAACTACTTTGAAGAAAAAGAGACACTACAATACTCAGTGCTGACTCCATAATGTCATGATGTGAAGTCCAGAAAAACTATCACTTTTTGTTCAAAGTGATCTTAGCTTGCTTTGCCTTGTTTAAGTTCAACACACATTAAGGTATGGACAGCTGTTTTGAGGAGAATGAGAGACACTGTGACAGCCATTCTTGGTTTCCTTAATGTCTGGTCTTGAAGACCTGAAATGCCCTCCTCATCCTGCTCAGATCAATTCCATACTATGTTGTTTCATGTGAATTCCCTGTATGTGACAATATGGACAACTATTTGGAAGAAAACAAGAGTCAATATGATAGAGAGTGAGTATCTCCGATTGTCTAGGTTTGAAATTTTTGTCTCTTACATTGCTTTCTTGTGATCCACTTTGTTCTGTTGTGTTGTGTTTAATTCTACCCTTTTGATATAATTGCATGTATATTTGCATGGGTAAGATGGATGACCATATTGCTGTTTTTGTCAGATCGTGGAGCAGAACTGTTAACAGTCTCACTGTTTGAATGTCTACTTTACATGTTTTAACTCTGTAAATTGAACAACTATTCCCAAAAAGTCGGTATGTAATTTGTCAAGCAATAATTTCTTAGGTTTTTTTGTTGTTGTTCTTTTCCTTTTTTCCTTGGAATACTGTATCGTTGCTACCCTTTATTCTGTTTTGTTTTGTTTTTTTCTCTTTAAATAAAATTATTTTAAAAAATGAATAAATAAATCAATTGAAGCAATGTTATATTAGCAAAAAAACACCATACAGTTTATAAAAGATAATTATGCAACTGGGCCAAGGATTTAGCTCAGTGGCTTGAGTGCCTGCCTGGCAAGCATGAGGCTGTGAGTTTGATCCCTGGTACCAATAAAAGATAACTACACAGGTTTAATACATAACAATTGTTTGGAAAAAACATTAAGATAACTAAAATTCAGCAAAAGGAAATACACAGAGCTGGGTACATAGCTCAGTGGCATAGCGCCTGCCTGACAAGCATAAGGTTATGAGTTTGATTCCCAGTATCAGAAAGAAAGAGAGAAGAAAGAAAGAAAGAAAGAAAATGAAGTAAATATAAGTAATTAACAGATGTGGAAAATGATCAATTTTACTAAAATAACAATGAGAATGTAAACATCGAAAGTATACTGGTTTTATCTACAATTCACAAAGATGAAATATAATACTACAGGTAGTATAAATAGAATACTTCAATATTTTCTTGACAGGAGTAAACTGAAACACAGGGCAGGTTTTACAATATTTATTGTCAAAAAATAAAATAAAATATTTATTGTCTGAGTAGATAGTTGGGTTTGGTTTTTGCTTTGGTGTTCTCGGGGCTTTTTTGTTTTGGGGGATTTTGTTTATTTTGGGGTTTTCATTTGTTTTGGTTTTGGTTTTGGTTTTTGGTTTTTTGAGCCAGGGTCTTGCTTTGTAGTGCAGGGTGGACTTGAACTCACTATGTAGCCCAGGCTTGTTTTGAACTCTCAGCAACCTTCCTGCTTCAGTTTCTAGTGTCAGGATTACAGGCATTCTGCCACCATACCCAGCAGTAAAAAGGTTTTAAAACCTACAAATCTAACTTTATTATTTTTCTACCTGCCGACTTGATTAATATTTAGTTCAAAGTAAAATCCTAAATTGGGAATGTTTTTGCCTCCAGAGTTACTGGTATAACATTTACTAACATTTTAATTCTTTTCTTTGTTAGTACATTTGTAGTATGTGAAGTTTATATTCATTTTAGGAAGTAGGTGCGTGTGTACAACACAGCTTAAATCTTTTTTAATCCTCTCCCCGCTCCCAACCTCCTTCCCTCCTAGGATCTCTACCATTTTTGTCACCTGACGTTTTTAGGATTCTGTCCCTATTTTCAGTTTTCATTGTACTTGTAGTTTCTTTTAACTTTCAAAGTTACGATTTTTCTATGAATCTTTTTTATAGTAATAATTTGACTATTTCTTTTCATGTCATGTCTAGAATTTTCATTATTCACATTTGTCAGCTTGTCTGATCTATTTTCCTCTTATTTTCTTGTATTACTTTGTATTTCTATTCTACTTACTAGAAAATTTCCTCAATGTTATATTCTATTTTCACTTTAGTTACATTCTTTCATTTTCCAGAGTAGTATCTTCTTTCATTTTGTTTTGTTGTTGTTGTTTGTTTCCTTTTGGGTTTGTTTGTTTGTTTGTTTGTTTTTATTTAAGCTTGTATGTCTAGTTTATTTCATTCAACATTATCTTCCAGGTGCATCCATTTTCCTACAAATTTCTCAAATCTGTCACGCTTTATAACCAAGTATAATTCCATTATATATATATACCACATTTTCTTTATCCAGCCGTCTTTTGATGGGTATACAGGCTGCTTTCCAGGAAAAACTCTTTTATTCTCATTGTCTCATAAGTATGTAGTAAGAGTTTTCCACAGGTTAACAGGATTCTACAATCTACTGAATACAGAAGCAATTGGAAAAATCCAAGTATTTTCTATCAACCTACACATTATATTTGCAAACACATAAAACAATACAATTATTCTCATTAAATTTTATTTTGTTTCAGAACTCATACTTCTGTCATTTA
The DNA here is from genome assembly GCA_004027295.1 of Dolichotis patagonum. Taxonomy (NCBI): domain Eukaryota; kingdom Metazoa; phylum Chordata; class Mammalia; order Rodentia; family Caviidae; genus Dolichotis; species Dolichotis patagonum. Next base: position 3,966 of record PVJX010000688.1, read on the forward strand.
AAAACCTGGCTATACAGTATATAACAGACTAAGTATTTCAAAACTTTTAAGTTTTACTTTTTGCTATAAATAGACCACAAATAGAACCTCTTTGGATTCCTCAGTAACTTTTAAAAAATCCCTTATCCCAAGTCTACTTCCTTAAATTTAAAAAATGTGAAGGACTTATCAAAAAAAAAAAAAAAAAAGATTGCGTATGTCAAGAAGCAGTCAAAAACCATGCACATTTGCCTGTTGCTTCAATTATTTCTGTTAAGTTCACAGGCAGCCATGCAAGAAATACCAAAGCTCCACAGTAGATCTCACAGATGGCAGCACTGGCAGAGAAGGCAAATTGAAGTACAGAAAAAATCGGTATTACAAGAGAATGAATCACGATCCCTCAATAACAAAAGGATGCAAAATAAAAACGAAGCAGCCCAGGCCTAGCTGCTCATGAAGGTGTGTCACTAGTTGGGGAACCCAGGTCAGTTACTAATGGCAGCAAACTGAGCACCCTGTACCTGCAGAAGTCACAACAGCTAAGGGGAGGGAAGTCTGTACTGTTGAGTTCCAAGCACCATCCTCTATCCTGGTCCCATGTTCGTTCTGTCCGTGGCCCTCAGAATAAGCACCAGGCTCTCTTGAAAAGGGAACGTACTGCTATCCACAGAGCAAGTCATCCTGTCCTCTGCTGTAGCATTCGCACGGACCAAATGTTTTCAGGCTCAGGGCTCAGCCCTACTGCCCTTTCCAAGCCTCCTTGGAGAAGAAAAGGAAGAAGCAAAAGAAACAGGAATTATAACTCCCACTTAAAAAGAAAAATGGAAGTGATACCCATAATCTCCTTTTCCAATCCACTTTCTTATCAGTTCTTCCATATCACTCAAACTACTTTACCCTCAGGTAACCTAAGCCCAAAAGCCACTGCCCAGCCATCTGGAAACCCTGACTTTAGGCCATCTCTCAAAATTCTCCCCTGTACAATTATTCTGTTAGTACTCTGAAGTCCGGCTCCTCCTCCCCAGGAAGATCTATAAGACTGCAGCAGCTCATGTGCACTTGACGGTAACATAATTCACAAAATCAGTCATCAGCCCAAGGGAAGTCTTTTATATGTTCAATTGAACTACTGAATTTTTCTGTCTCCTCTTGACTCCTTCTACTTTACCTTGGGTAGATAGACAATAAGGAAACTGCCTTTGTTAAACTACTCACTCCAAAACCTAACATCCTTGCTAACTTGGTTCAAAAATTTCACCTAACACTTCAGTCTCTCCAATATTGGTCATTTCAATAGTCTTTCTTTACTCCTGACCTCAGCCACTTTCCGCCGTGCCCTAAGCTTTGTCACACCAATATATACTACTTCTAAGCACATATAGCCAAGTCAACTTGTTCTCTGCCATTCCATCTTTTCTTGTACCACATCAGGACCACCAATCCAAGGATTCCATCACACTTCACTGCCCATAACCCTACTCATGATCTCACTCCATAGCCTAGATTACATGATCTAAACTAACTGCCTAGTCATGATTACCCAACCTCACTCCCTAACCATGATTCCACCCCTCCTTATCTACAGCCCTGAATTCTTTCCCTCTCTCCATCCATCACACCATCACACCAATGTGCCAACACTAGGTCATACCAATTTCCATAACCAAGCAGCTGGTCTTTGGGGGAAAAAAGTAAGAGAGAAGGAATGGAGAGGGGAGAGGAGAGAGGGAGGAAAGACAAAGAAGATGAAAGAAAAGAAAAGAATGGAAGGAAGGGCAAGCAATAATTTGTTAGGCATTCCCACTTTAAATAAGTAAGTACAAGGGTTTTGCTGTTTTGGGGTTGTTGGTTTTTTGGTTTGGTTTGGTTTGGTTTGGTTTGGTTTGGTTTGGTTTGGTTTTTCGAGACAGGATCTTGCTACACAATTCAGGCTGGTCTTGGGCTCACTTTGTAGACCACACTGGTCTCAAACTTGCAAACCATTCTCCTGCCTCAGCCTCCCAAGTGCTGGGATTACAGGAGTGTGCCACCATGCCTGGCTAGTAAGTACAAATTTTAAGTGGACCCTCAGCACTTCAAAACAATCCCATATTTCACTAGACCATGTACTCTTCTTTCCCTAAAGGCTGTTTCAAGCCTTCTCCTCTCCAGGATTAGCAAGCACTTCCCTAAGTGTCCCAAACCTTTCATTCACCACTACTATTATACTCTCTGGCACCTTTTCTGGCCCCAAGATAGGAAGCTGTTTCCTCCTCCCCAGGTTCAGTCCTCAGTCAACAAGGATTCCATCATCTTACTAAACCTAATGTTCCAATAAACCTAATGTTCCTACATTTCCCTTTACTATCTGTTTACATTTATTTATACAGCAACTCAAGCATGGCTACTTTCTATACTTGATCTAACATGTCTTTTTTGAGGGGGCAGGGTTGAGACAGGGTCTCGCTATATCACTATATAGTTCTGACTGGCTTTCCACTCACTAGACAGCCCAGGCTGGCCTTGAACTCTCAGAGCAGGGATCTGCTGCTTCAGACTCCCAAATGCTGAGATTACAGGCAAGTAGCACCACACCCAGCCTAATCTGTCTTCTGAATACAGTGCTGCTGCTTCTATAATCTAACAATCTTCATGGCCGTTTACCTTATTAAACATCCAGGAAACTTAATACCTGTCTAACAATATCTCAACTTTTCCAATTAATATTCAGACTTTAACTCTTACCAGGACTGGTTTTAATGGCTGATTTGGGTAGAATTTTCTCCCTGGTCTTATGAGACATTCCCAAAGCAAAAGTGGCAGGAAGACCTTAGGTGTGCAGTTTCTCTCTGGATCCTCATTGGTGTTGGCAGCAAGGAGGTGCTCAGGTCCCATGGCTGAACTGGTACCACCTCATCTTTCAGACTGTCATGCTGGCTGCCATCTCTGGTCCATGGTTCTAACTCTGAATCTGTATTCACATGGTCCTTCATCATGCTGCTTGCTGTTCCACCAGCCCTCTAAGTTTCTCCACCTCCCTTAGAGTACTATGACAGTATTTCAATGGAGCACTATGACAGGCTCCTCTATAAAGCCACTTTCTTCTGCCGCTGCTGTGCTATCCCTAATGCTAGCACAGCATTAAAATGCACAGGCAGCTGGGTGTTGTGGCTCACACCTGTAATCCCAGCACTCAGGAGGCTGAGGCAAGAGGATCCTTGCAAGCTCAAAACCAGCCTGGACTACAAAGCAAGCTCAAGTCCAGCCTGCACTGCATAGGGAGACCCTGTTTCAAAAGACAAAACAAAAAAAGCAGAACAGCAAGCTGCTTCCTCTCAAAATTCCAAAAAATGAGCAGAGCCAAAGGCCCTGTGTTGTTAACTGTCTCTTTGTGGCCTTTAGCACCCCCTAAAATCCTAGAAATTTGGCCAGACAAGCAAATTCAGAACAGATAATTCTCAAAATCTCTTTTCCCTGATTCTGTCCCCTCTTTTTCCCATAACCTACTAGGGCTGAAGAGGATGGAATTACCACTTCCAAGTCATCTTCTTTCCTCCTAGGAGGCTCTAGGCCTCAACTTCAGCCTTAATGTTGAATGATACCCACTGCACTCTACAGGAGAAAATAACATTAGAGCTTGCCAGAAGTAACTCTTCAGGTGGAAACTGCAGGCAACTTGGAACTTTGGAAAATCAAAGGCAAACATACTTTACAGCAACTCAAAATTCCCCCCAGATACTACCCTTTCACAAATTCGACAAATTGGTATATGCTATACATTCCATATACTAGAAACACAAAGATTAGACTTAGGGAACTGCCTCCAGGAGTAAGGAGACCACAAATACAGAAAATTACGTGAAATTTTAGGTGCTACACTTACCAAAACAAACAGAAGAGAAATACACATAACCCATTTATCAATGATATGTTCACCAAACTAAAAATGTGTACAATAGCAGATGGACAATACAAATGACTTCACAATTTAACTGTCATTTAATCTTTCTCTTACATACTTCATTTTCTTTACTACTCACAACATGAAAAATCAGAAACTATGCCTTAATGAAAAGAGCAAGAAAAAGCAGGAACCAGGTTCAAGTTTCTCCATTAATGAAAATGAATACACAGAACTAAAGCGCTCATCAAAATAGCTTTAGGCAAAAGAAAGCAGGTAAAACCTTATAAAATCACTTCTGGGGACTAATGAAGTAAGTAAATACTTCTAGCTGGATGTGATGGTACACACTTGTAATCCAGGACTTGGGAGGTGAGGCAGAACTGCTGTAAATTCAAATCCACCCTGGCCTATGTAGTGAATTCAAGGCCAGCCTGGACTACATAGCAAGAAGGAAAATAAAGGAAAAGAAACTTTTATTTTTCTTTGCAGTGGACTACATAGCAAGAAGGAAAATAAAGGAAAAGAAACTTTTATTTTTCTTTGCAGTGTCTGTGAAATTCTATGTCTTCAACTTTTGTAGCCCTAACTCCTAGTACATAATATGCTTATATTGTTGTATTAATGTCTGGAAGAATTTTTCTACCAACTGTACCAGTTTTTCTGTTTTCTATTTGAATTAACTAATGAAATTAAAATGTTATGTACTTTGTAACAATGGGGGGGTCAAAATAAAGGGGAAAAGATTTTTTTTGTTTTTTTTTTGTTTTGTTTTTTTGAGAAAGGGTCTGGCTACTTAGCATTTCACAGTGGTGAAAAACCTCATGAAATAACGTACCAATATTCCCTAACAATTTTTTTTTTTTGGTACCAGGGATCAAACTCACGACCTCACTTTGCCAGGCAGGCACTTATGCCATTGAGCTAAATTCCCAGCTTCCTCACAATGTTCTGAGGCTACAGTGATTTCCAAGTAGGTAATCCACAACACTACCACTACTGAAGTGGGGGTGTTCAACAAAGCACCTACTACAACAGAAGTAAACTACATACACATGCTGGCAAACCAACATAGGCACAAATGTTTTGTGTAAAGAATTAATAGTCGGGCTGGGGATTTAGCTCAGCGGCGTAAGCAAGTGCCTGCCTGGCCAAGTGCAAGGTTATGAGATCGATCCCCAGTACCAAAAAAAAAAAAAAACCAAAGAATTAATAGACAAGTATTTGTTAGTCAGTATGAGGAATCCATTTAATTGTGTTCTTTGGATTCTTGGAATTTACTTACGTCCCCTTTTCTGCATTTATTGATTTCCCCACTGTCTGAGTATCTATGGACAGCAGAACCTACCTCTTAAAGTCAAAAAAGCCAAATATTTACCTTTTCAACTTCCCTTGCAGCTGGCCTACAGACAGTGGCCTAAACTCAGCCAATCCAAAACAACCACTGAAAAATCGGAAGATAATACCACAAAGAAGAATGTAGAAAGAACAACTCTCCAGAAATAATCATTTTCCCAGGAAGCAGCAGGGTCCAGTGTCCATGATACTAGTGGTACACACTGCAGAATCCATTATCCAAGCCACAGTACTCCCCCATCCCCATCCTCAACTGTTTTGGGGAGCTTTTTGTTGTTTTGGTTTTTTTGGGGGGGTGGTCTTTTTGAGACAGTCTTGCTATGCAGTTCAGGCTGGCCTTGAGCTCACTTTGTAGCCCAGGCTGACCTCAAACTCACATGCCCCACCACATCCAGCAATCCTTGTGTGCTTTTTTTTTGGGGGGGGGGGTACAAGCACTCAAACTCATGCTTGCCAGGCAGGTGCTGTGAGGCTGAGCTATTATTTCTAGCTCTCTTGTGTGCTTAAATCACACAATTCTTGCCAAAAAAAAGAGTAGTAGAGAGCAATAATATGGTAAGTCAAGAGGTATTCCCACCCACAAAGGGTTTGTGTACATTATTTTGGAAAACAGACCACGACAAGGTATCATACAACTTAAGCTCAGATCTAATAACTCAGTTATTACAAGTAATTTGTCACTTTTTATGCATTCTAAAAACTTTTCTGTTCCACGTACCATATAATACAGTAATCTAATTTTATCTATAATATGACCTTACATCAATTAATGTTACAGGACTTAAAAAACAGTACATTCTACTTTGTACTACATTCAAACTTTGGATACACTTCAAAGAGGGCAACAAAACGAAAAGACCTACTTTCTCCAATGTGCTTGAATGACAATCAAGATATATGCCTAAAACTCAGCATTGTGACAAGCAGGTGTAATCCCAGCTACTCAGAAGCCGAGGCAGGAGGATCTCAAGTTCAAGGCCAACCTAGACAATTTAGTGAGACCCAATTTAGTGAGAAATAAAATTTTCAAAAGTGGGTTGGGGATGCTCAGCACTAGAGACCTTGCTTAGAATGAACAAGGTCTTGAGTTCAATCCATAGTACTAAAAGAAAAAAAAGAAACTTAAATGCTGGAACCTTCGACAAAAAGTCAAGTCTATCCTCCCCCAACCACTTGATACCAGGAATTGAACCTAAAGCCTTCACATTTTGTTCAGGCTGGGCTTGACTCATGATCTGCCTGCCTCAGTCTCCCAGAGTGCTGGGATCACTGATGTGTGACACCACACCCAGCTAAAAGTCAGATCTTGAAAGAAATAAAACAGTATTAAACCACACAGTTCACATAAAATCTGAAATATTCACTCAAAAGATTTGTGTGTGTGTGTGTGTACATGTATTACTGTTACCATTACTTCAGAAAACAAGACAGAATACTTAGAAATTAAAATGTTTATGAAACAAATTCATAAATTATGAACTAAGTAAAGATGTAGTAACATTAATGGTCAAGCTACAGATTATACTTCACCTTCACTCACTCAATCCCAAACCAAAGTTTGTAAGAGGAATCACACACAAAATCATCATATGCATGTCAAAACAGAAACGTAGGCCTATGACTTCCACACTTAGCAGGACAACCCAGGATTCCAAATTCAAGTCCCACCTAGGCCTAATGATTTAGTGACACCCTGCCTATCTCACAATAAAAGTATAAAAAGCCTTGAGGATGTAGGTCAGTGGAAAGACTCCACTTGGAGGGGAGGCCAGCGTTTCCCCTAATTCGTTAACTGTATACAATTCCTATGACTACATGTACATAGTAAACATTTCCGTAACTTGATTTCACATAGTTCTTTACACAGCCACTGTGCTTCTAGGCTTCCAAAACACTGTCGCAAGAATTCTTGAGCCGGGGATATAGCCAAGCAGCACTGGGCCTACTCGGCAAGTGCAAGGTGGCGAGTTCAATTCCCGGATTGAAAAGAAAAAAAAAAAAAAAAAGAATTCTCAAAACCGGATAGCTCGTTAAGAGTTAGACTTGCACTGGATGTGATGTTGCACACGTGTAATCTCAGCAACTTTGGAGACTGAGATAGGAGGAACCCAAATTTGCGACAGATCTGGGCAAATAAAAAAAAAAAAGGCTAGATCTATTTGCACAACTGCTAAATGGCAAAGTTGGCTGTGAAACCTCAGTAACTTATTTTATGGCACCACATTATCTACAGCTCCAGTTCAACCTTCCTGTTACACGGTCACTGCTATCTCTCTTTTGATCTGCTCCTTGAAGATTTCTTACGGTGTCCCGTTCACGTCCACATCCCCAAATCACACAAAACCTGAACCATAAAAGTGCACAGTAAACAGCAAAATGCTCTCGCCTCCCGCAAGCCTGGTCCTTTCCTAGTGGGGCATCAGCCCTGAGTCTGATTTATTCTCATCCCAGTGACTTCCCACCCACGCCCACCTTTGCCACTCTCAGTCTCCGCAACTTGATGTCCACAGCTGCACCACTGAAGCGGGCGGCACCGCACACATAGATGCGCTGTTCCTCAAAAAAATTACCCAAGGACTAAAGTTTTTCCCCTTAAGTCTACACCAGTGGCCCCCCAGTTCGGACTGCAGCCCTACCCGGGGGAGAAGACAGGGTCTTGAGTCCCGCTCCGCCCGGGGTGAGGGGTTCCGGGCGGGGCCGGTTCGGTGCCACCCGCCCCTCAGACACTGGCATCCGCGCGGTGCGGGTCCGGCTCTCCACAGCCCGGCGGAGCCGCTGAGCCGCCTCCCCAGCGAAGCCCGCAGACTAGACCCCGCATGGCTCGGCACTCTGTGCCCGAGAACGCTCCGTACCTACCCGAGCAGGCAGTGGTCACAGACGACGCCACGACTACCCTTGCTGACCGTGTACGCCAAAGGATCCGAGCGGAAGAGCAGCTCTCCGGGACGCAGCGGGGCCAAGGCGCGCAGCCCGTTTCCCCTGTCGGCGGTCGTGAACTTTTCCACCTTCAGCGGCTCCATCCCTTCGCAAGTCCAGCACCTCAGAAGTCCACCGTGTTCCTCCGCTAGCTTCCCGCGGGCTGTCGAGGCCGCGCGCCTGTCTCCTGAGCGCATGCGTGCACCCGAGGGGCGGGACGCGCGGCAGGGCTTTTGCGCATGCTCTGACAGACCCTGGGGGGGGGCGTTGCGTGGTGCCTGGAGACCCAGCTCAATTCAGTCTCTGCGAGAGACTCGGAAGTTGACTCTTCCAATATTTTATGATGGTGATTTCAGTGCTTATGGAAAAGTTGAAAGAACAGTACGGTAAACGGTTTACCCTCCATTTCGATCAAATAGTTCTTAGCATTTTGCCAGTTCTGATTGCTCACTCCCTGAATGGGTTGGAGTGTGTCTGCACAATATTGTTAAAACCTGTCCGAAGTGAACTGTGTTGTTGAATCGTTTAAAGTGGTAGACGTTGTGTCATTTAATAAGTATTACTTTACATCGTAACATTTCATAATTAAATATTTTGGTATTTCACAGAATAAAGACACTATCCCAGCAGGGTCTAGTGGCGCACACCTGTAATCCCAGCACTTGGGAAGCTGAAACAAGAGGGTTGCCACGAGCTCAAGACCAGTCTGGGCTACATAGTGAGTCCTGAACTACATAGCAAGATCCTGTCTCCAAAAAAAATTTTTTAATTAGTTTTTAAAAACCAAAAAAAAAAAATTTAAAACACTATCCTGTAAGGCTACAATAGCCTCACACATGAGAACATTACACATATTAGCAAAAAAAAAAAAAAAAAAAAAAAATTGAAGTATTGGGGTTTGTTTTGTAAGTGGCTAGGGTTTTGTTTGTTGACCAGAATCCAGTAAAAGGCCAAACTTCCTCACACCACTACCACAACATTGAGCTTTTTCAGAGCCTAAAGTAGGAATCATAAAAACGTTGCATTTTAAGCATTTGGGTCCCCCCACCACCACCACTATGGTCTCATTTAACTTGTTCCTCTATTCCCTATACTTCCCAAAAATTTTAGATTAAGTCTAAATGCCAGAATCTAGTGGTTTTTTCTTTTGGTTTGGTTTGGTTTGTTTATAGTACTGGAGACTGAAACCAGGGCTTCTTCACTGAGCTACACCCCAACCCTTTTTAATTTTTTTAGAGACAGAGTCTTGCTAAGTTTCTAAATTGACAAGGCTGGGCTTGAACTCAGGATCTTCCTGCTTCAGCCTCTCAGAGTGCTGGTATTACAGTTATGCACTACCATTCCTGGCTCAGAATCTAGAGTTTTGATTAAATGAAACATTCTGTAAAGAAAAAAATACTACAAATGATATTACTTGCTTTGTAATATATAATGTCATGTCTAAGGGTACATACTATCAGGTTATTCTACTATTAATCAACCAGGCATGTTGACACAATTGTAATTACTGCACCAGGGAGTTGAGGCAGGAGGACCACTAAGAATTCAAGGCCATCCGCTGATACACTGTGAGTGGGAGGCCAACCTAAACTACATAGTAAGACCCTGAATCAACAAACCAAGAATAATAAAAACAAAATTGATCATTTGTTCAGTGACTATAAGAGGACATTTTACCCTTACAATTAGTAAGTACAATGTAATATTGGTACAGTACTATTAAATTAATGTTAGTAGGTAAAACTGTGGGGGATACACTATCACTATGAGAACAGCCTAATTCCCACAACCTGGAGAGGCAGACTTTACTGGAAAATTCCAAAAATGTATAGCATTAGTATAGCAAAAGTATAGCATTAGTGTAGCATTAGTATAGTAAAAAAACAGAGTGGGCCAAGACTTCAAAAAGCCAGTTCTGCTATATGATCTTTGTTAACTTCTCCAGGCCTGTTTACAATGAAGATGATAATATCTTACAGAATGATGAGAATAAGTTTGATACAAGCATTCTAAAAAACTCTCTAAAGCATCGTATAAATTATGGAATCATTATTCCAGGTTAAGCCTTTTACATCTATAAATATAGGATAATGCCTACATACTGCATGCTACCAGTGCTATCAGTATAATTATCTCATACTACTGTTTAATATTAAGCATGATACCTAGAAGGAATCCAAGGATAGTTTATTGAACTAAATAGCATGTCATAAGGACTTCTGGAGAATCAGGGACTAACTCTACCGTAAAACATTCTCAATTTCTGAAGATCGTGAAAAAGAATTCTCAGGAAAATATGTCAGATGGAATGATCTATAGTCATGCTAATAACACAGTATGATTCCAGACATGACTCAATTCCCCTAATATATTTCTTACTCCCTCTTCACTCACCCCTAAAACTCAATTGCCCCCAGTCGTAGAGGACTGTCCCATTATTTCAGTCTTTCCCATGGGCTGTTCTCTATTTCATTTCCTACTGACAAGACCTAACCTAAACTCTTTTTTCCCTCAGCCTGTGGAGTAGCTGGAATTACGGATGTGCACCACCACAGTGGGCCTGACTGCTAGCTTAAGTCACCCTATTTTGATCTGTGTTAGAGGCTCTGCAAATCAGCCCCTCCATTGCCAAGTTGCAAAGATTGAAGGAGTTCTGATTATTAGATATAGCCTCAGAATCCCCTTACTGGGCTAGAACAGAAGCTTGAATTAAGTCACAGTTACTCCAACCATGACTCATACCAGCTTCTCCAACCCCCCATAGGCATCCTGTGTTCAGCACTTCAAACCCAACTTTTAATAACATCCATCTTGGCTTAAATAAGCCGAAGATTTTTTTTTTGTATCCTTAGCCCTTCCAGTTGTTTGATACCCTTCAAAGACTGCCTTTTGTGCAGCTGATAATACCATATCCTCATTCACTTTTTATAATGTCCAAGCATGCTAGCCTGTTTTTATTTCCTATGGAGTACCACGCTCTCCCACTTCAGGGTTTGTCAGGCATACAACACACCTGCACGTGAGTGTGTGCACAAGTGCACACCTCATCTCACAGCTCCTTTTCATAGCTCAGTTCTTAGCTTAAATGACCCTACTTGAAGAAAGTTCCCCAAAGCACTCCATCTATATACTAAGTTCTAGTTGCCATTCTTTAGCAAAACATTCTTTCTTATCTAACACATGACTAATTGCAACTGCTTCTTGTGGTCATAAATATTATTTCACTTTTTAATTTTATCTCTTGCCCAGTAGCTACACACTTGTGTCAGTGATTTATCGCTAGATCCACAGTTTAGCACAGTGCCTGGTTTATACTAAGTGCTTAATAATTATGCAAATGAATATAGTTCTTAAGGGTATTTTGTTAGAATTTGTAAGGCTTAAGTAAACCAAACAACTTTACATGGAGGCCAGAGGCAAACTGAGACTTAATTGACCTCCTCTGTGAGCACCAAAGAGAAATTTATACAACTGAGTTTAAGTTGTTTACCTAAGCATGTACTACATGGGTAGTGGAATGCAGATGAGCCCTGTGTTGCTTTAATTGCTTGTACCCAAGTCTGGGTGAATAAAAGGGGCACCAGCTACAGGCAACGGTCCCCTGGCTGCCTGCATGTCTGACTTCGTGTCTCTGTCATTCATCCTTATTGGCTGTTGAGTCAGGGAACAAACTGGTAGCAGGACTAGGACCCTACAAGAAGTGCCTGGGTGGGGAGCACCCTGAGGAGTGGGCTGATTCCCCATGGGTGGCGCCTGGGAGAAGGTCCTGAGGCCCTGCAGTGTAGGCCAGTCTCTGACAACCTCACAAAGGGTAGACATACTTAATCTGTACTTCAAAGGTAGGAAAGATGTATAGTGAAAAGCAAATCTCTTTCATCACAGTCAGCAAATGATCCGGTTCTCTTAAGCATTATTGTCAGTTCTTCTTTATAGTGCTGGGAATTAAACTCAGGCCCCTGCATATCCTAAGCACATACTACACCCCCAATTTCTGTTATAGATTTCAGAGATTACATATATGCAAGCAAATATGTGTTTCTTTTTTAAGCATTTGTGAACCCAAGGCCTCAGTCATGAATGAAATTATTTAATTATAAAATTGACATGCTCTGCTTTCCAGAATTCTTAACAATGAACACCAGATTCCAGATTTTCTTAATGATAAAGGTGACAGAAACCACAAAAATTGTTGATTCAACTTTTTTTTCAAGAGTGTCATACTATGTTGCCAAAGCTAGCCCAGACCTCCAGGGCTCAAGTGACTTTCCAGCCCCAGCCTACCAAGTAGCTGAGATTACAGGGACACACCACCAACCCTGGCTTTCAAAGTTTGTTTTTTGTTTTGTTTTGTTTTGGTTTGGTTTGGTTTTGAGACAGAGTCTCATTATATAGTTCAGACTGGCCTTGAACTCACTGTGTAGCACAGGTTGGTCTGTAATTTGCAGCAATCCTCCTCCCTCAGCCTCCCAAGTGCTGGAATTACAGGTGGGCACCACCACATTTGGTGTGATTTCAACATTTTTGAAAATTGCATAAGATCACATTGTGCTGGGATGTACAATAGAAAGGAAGCTCAGAACCCCTGGGTTCTTGGTCCTGTGCTCAACAATTGTTATGGAATGTTCCTCTTGTATGAAAACAGTAAAAAAGAAAAAAAAAGTCATTTATTTTAAGGTGAACTGAAAATGTTAGAATGGGTTCATACTGTATCGAGCATATGCTACATCACTACACGTATAAGTTAATCCTGGTAGGATCCTGAAACTGACATTCTTTCTACAAGTCTGAAAAAAGTATTCGATATCTTAATGACAAACACTTATCTATTTGCTTCTCAAAGCAATCTAAAATGAATTTTATTTTATTTATTTATTTTGGTACCAGGAATTAAACTCACAACCTTGCACTTGCCAGGTAGGCACTTTGCCACTAAGCTATATCCCCAGCCCTAAAATGAATTTTAAAAATACACATAAATAAATGTTTTCTTGCTGTACTTTTTTCATCTTTTCACACTCTTGCTTTGTGTGTGATGCTGGCGGTGGAACTTGAGGCTCTGCACCTGTTAAGCACAAGTTGAGCTCAGCACATCCACAGCACACCTCTGTTCTGACTGTGTCTAGACATCTCCTAAAGCCTCATGCGGTCATAGGTGGGGCTTCTCAGAGGTGGCTGGATCTAGAGTGTGTGACAATGGAATTGACTCACAGTGGAGCACTAGGATCAAGGGTGCTAGGATTAAGGGTGTGAGTGGTACCCTCCTCCAAGGGCAGCTAGCCTGGATAAGATCTAAGGGACAGAAAGAGGCTTATCATTTGTTATTTGCTTGCTTTGCTACCTTCTACCCTCTGACTGTTTTTCCTCTGCAATGCATCTCCCATGCCACCCTGCCTTGAACCAGCTAATTGAAACCTCTACAAACTGTAAACCAAATATATCTTTCCTCCTTTAACTTCAGGTGTCATGTAGTTTATCTCAGCAACAACAAGTAACTAAGTAACTAAGACGCCTTTGTAGTTAAAGAGCACATGAAAAACAAAATAGAGATGGACATGGTGGTATGTACCTGTGATCTTGACACTTGGGAGGATGAGGCAGGAGAATTATTGGGCATTTGAGTCCAGCCTGGTCTACGTAGTGAGTTCAAGGCCAGTTTGAGCTACATAGTAAGACCTTGTCTCAAAAAACAACTGAACAAAAAACTACCCATAAAATGATATGCCTCAATTCCCTATAAGCCCTAATTGTAAGATTTTTTTTTCCCTAATTATAAGTTTTACAAAGTTCAGGTCAGGGATTTAGCTCAGTAGCACAAGATCCTGACTGGCAAATGCAAGGTTGTGAGTTTAGTCCCTGATACAAAAAAAACACCAAAGTTTTATTAGCAAGAGATACATTTTAAAATGGGAAAAAAATTGTGCAAGAAAAGAAACTGGGATGGGGAAAGGAGAAAAGAAGAAAGGGAAAAGGAAAAAAAAGATAGTTAAATTACTAATTTCTGTAAGTTAATTGAAAAGAAAGGTTTGTGCTAATATTTAGACATTTTTTCATGCCCGTATCATATAATCTAAGTAACTACTTTGAAGATAACAATATACAAAGTATTAACCATAGTTATTTTCCTATTACCTTGTTTTGAAATTTTATTTTTTCCTCTTTAAAATAGAATGTTATAAAACAGATAAAAATAATAGTAGCTATAAGTATTTAATATGGAATTAACTCAGTAGTTTTAGTGATAAACTGAGTAAATATTTAGCCAAGAATTACTAGATTATTTTTAAAAGCCTTTTACATATCTCATCAGGAAACTAAATTTATTTTTCAAGCATTTGAATAGTGCAAAAATCTACTCAGTGTACATGAAATCTAAATCTCTTCCTTCTCTATTAAACTCCAGGGCTTGTGGCTTGGAGATCATCAACTAGTCATCAATTCAGGAGTATGCTGATTTTACAAGCTGTATCAGGTAGTTACGGGAATAATGCAAGAATGGGATATTGTTGATAAGTGTTACTGAAAGAGTATTTCTATCAAGACTTTTAATGGAAAGTATTAGAATTCTATCCCAAAATAGTTGAACATGGGGCTGGGGATTTAGCTCAGCAGCATAAGCGCCTGCCTTGCAAGCAGGCAGTTGTGAGTTCGATCCTGGTACCAATAAAAAAACAAAAAACAAAATAGTTGAACACATTTCCACTGACTTGAGTCACTGGTGTAACATGCATGGCTGTTCCAAGAAGCAGTTCGAACCAGTGGTGGTACATGCAGGACTATAACATTGGGAAGCACTGAACAGTTCCATCATCGGTACAAGCGGCCCTACAGTCATGCAAGCATGACCTCATTGTGAACATATTAATACAAATATTAACCCCTTGTTTTCACTTATAGTGTTAATTCTGAGACTTCAATCTATGACTGGCCACTTCACCAAACACAATTGTTCTTAGGAACAATTCACTTGATTTTTGTTACCTAAGCTTACCTTGTAGCCTCATGGGATGTCAAAAAATATCAAGCCATCAGAAACTTGGGCAGTGAGACTTACGTATCACATAAAGAGGTGCAAGTGTTGTTTCCCGAAGCTGACTTTGACCTTTATGTTTCATAGAAAGGTGTGGTCAAATTCCCAGGAGTCATTAGTCGTGGGGAAACTGAGGAATATATCTGGTGAGCTACTCTCCTTATTTTAACTGAGAGAGTTGCTTGCCCAGGCAACCAATACAGATTTTACAGTAATGGAAGTCAGGTGTTCTGGGGATCAGTCCGACACTGGCACTGGAAAGCCCACTTCATTGACTAGCACCTATCTGGCCTTCACTTATCCAGCATTGGGTATACGCTGTGCCGGGAATACATACATACATACACAGTGCTGGCAGGTCAAAGGACCCATGCTTGTGTTGGTTGCAAATGGTGTAGCACTTGAGAGGCTCTTCTCTCTTTGGGTTGGTAAGACACCTAGGCTTGATCCTTTGTGTTTGCATCCTCATTGAACTGAGGATGAAGGTGGTCTCTTTGTTAATGATTGGGTCTCTATAGTCTTCCTCCACCCCATCCCACAAAATGCACTTGGTGCTTTTAGTGATAGCAAATAGCACACTGCAGCACACATGCTGTAGGCTCAGCACCCCAACCTAACTCTAAGATAACCCTGTTAGGTTAATCTGTTAATCCTAAACTAACAGCAGAAGTTCTTCTGATCTTTTGACCCCCTTTTCCCAAAACTATCAGTTAATTCCTCTGAATGAGCTGTTTACCATCTTGCTCAGATGACTCCATGCTGATAAACCAGTAACTTGGTGGTGGTGATGAGGACTAGAAATTGAATCCAAGAAGTTCTGAGCCGTATTCCTAGCTCTTTCAAGTTGAAACAGGGTCTCACTAAATTGCCCAGACTGACAGTGTAGCAGACTACAGGTGCACTCCACTAGCGGCTAACCTAGTAATCTTACCTGCCTCGTTTTAATAAATTAAGGAAGAGGAATCCACCTCCACTTTGCATTCTCCTTTTCCCTTCACAAAGAAGCCCCACACACCCAGCCCCAGAATTCTACCTCTCTGAAGCTGACCTGACCTCCTCATGGCTGTTTAACAAACTGGAAAGCTTTGCTTCCCTTAGTTAACCTCTCAAAGGCTTTGGATATGCTTGTTTTCTCTGGGTTTTAATATGGAAAAAGAAAGCTAAACATTCTTGGGGCAGTTCATTGATACCACAAATAACTATTTACACCTTATGCTTCATTGTTATCTTTTAGTGAGTGGACAGTTGCTCACTTGTCCTGTTTACAATATTAGGGATTGAACCTAGGGCCTTGCATTTATTAGGCAAGCAGTCTATCACAGCATTTTTTTTTAAGGGTCTCATTATTTTGTAGTGTTGGTGATCAACTCTACAAAGGTCTCGTGTATGCTAGGCAGGCACTTTATCACTGAGACATACCATCAGGTCCCAATTTTTTTTTTGAAAATTTAAATACTGGGCTAGACATTTAGCTCAGTGGCTCAAGTGCCTGTTTGATAAGCGCGAGGTCATGAGTTTGATCCCCAGTACTCCCCCCTGAAAAAAAAAATTTCTTTAAAATTCTAGCTTGTCTGTAAAATGAAGGCAGCACAGGAAGCATCTGGCTACAGGTATGCCAAGGATAAGGGAAGAAAACAATAAGCTAGGATTTGTGGCTCCTACTTTGCCAGTTTCCCCCCAAATCCTTCATTTACTCCTTCTGACAAGTAACATTATAATGCAGAGATTATTTTCCCATTTGAAAACAAAGGCTTCCTGAACCTCCACACTGATTTTGACCTGCTCTATGCTAAAACATGCTTCAGAAAGACTAATACAGCAGCGATAAAATGGATTGGATAGTGAAGAGGAAGTGAAAATGACTGAGGAGTGCAGTGGATTGACAATTGGTCAACTTGTAACACCAGCTGAACTAAATCAGCGTGGAGTTCAGTGTGGACGGCCCAGCTGAGGATTGTTGTCAACCTTAAAGGAGAAGTGGAGAGGAAAGTGTGGCATTGTTGTTTCTCCTGGAGGAGCTTGGTGAGCTTCTTTCCTGATATGAACTTGGCTGTTCACATTGACAGGGGAGCTTGAACCTTGTCGCTGAGGATGGCTGTGATACTTTTTGGGGGAGCGCTGGTCCTTGTGTTGCTTCCTGGCTCCAGTATAGAACCCTCAACCTACTGGCACAGATCCTTCATCCTACCAGCACAGACTTTCTAGCTTCCACCACTGACCTTTGGGCCTTCCCAGCACAGATCCGTGAAAGACTTGCACAAGACCTTGCTGTGGGCTCCAGGTCTTCAACTGGACTCATGCATGCTATCACTATGGAATCCAGCCCTTAGCTGGATTCTTTGGGATCTTCAGTGTGTGGACAAATTTCCTGCACTTTTGTGTTTGACTCTTTGGGTGATGATCTTAAGTCTATAAATTATGTGTATTGTTTTCCTTCAAATCCTGACTACAATAAGGAGAAATCCAGGCATAAAGCACAGGGTTGGGGAAGAAGCTAAGAAGAAAACAGACTTTAGAAAGACTAGGAAAATAAACTGGGTGTGGTAGTGCACCCCTGTAATCCCAGGTCTCTGGAAACTGAGGGAGGAGGATTGATGCAAAACTGAAGGTGAGCCTGGGAAACACCGTACATTCAGGACTAGCCTGAACTACAGAGACCCGTCTCAACCCCTGAACCCAGTACCCCTGCCCCCAAATTAAGTCAAAGTTAGATTTTAGCACAAACCTAAATTGAATTAAGACTGTTTTCTGCCAGGTGTTGGGATTGCCAAGTGTGCGGGTGCTGCCACACCCAGCCACTTCAGCTAAGCTTCCTTGGTGGACCAAATATGCAGTATACTTAACAAGGTATACAGACGGAAGTATATACCGAACATACATTGAGTATACAACACACAACTAAAGGTATGCTGGGGTCAATTAAACATTTCATTTAAATATCAAGAGACAAAAGAAAACCATCACCAAATATTACCTAAAATATTTTAATTTCTAAAGTTATTAAAATTTAAATAATTTCATTGTACAGTAACTGATAATACATTTCAGAAAAACAGAAAAAAAATAAACAAATACATTTACTTTGTAAATTTAATATTATACCAACTCTTCTGTACCCCACGAATGCAAAATTTAGCAAGGATGAAAGAGGAATTTTTTTTTGTCTTTTTGAGACAGGGTCTCACTATGCAGTTCAGGCTGGCCTTAGGTTGTGTATCCCAGGCTGGTCTCAAACTTGCAAGGATCCTCCTGCCTCAGCCTCCTGAGTGCTGGGATTATACATGTGTGCCACCACACCCTGCCCCAAAAGAGGAATATTTAAATTAAACACAATGTAAATTGTTTGGCCAGAATTTTTAAAAGCAAACCAAATTTCAATTGGTAACACCCTAAAATGGCCATTATGTTTATAGTAGATAGCATTAAAAAAATTTTTTAGTGCCTTGTGATTTCACAGCATTGTGCATACACACTAAGCACACACATTTTACAACTGAGCAATACCTCCACCAAAATGGAAGGTGGGAATTTACAACAAAACCAATTCAATCTGATCAATCCATACTTAACTGAGGTCTTCCTTTTATTCACTTGTGAATAAAACAGCTGCCACTGTTGTAACCAATGTGTCAATGGCATCAACTTTAGAAATGAGTTTCTCAGTCTGCTGAACAAGAACAGTTGTCTTCTGTTGAAGGGATGTCTGCTCTTCAATGCAGTTTTTTTCATTTGTGTCGTGTTCTCCAAATAAACTGTTTAGTTAATGTCGTGATGGTCTATTGCCCTAACACCGTACATCTTCTGTGACACTATCATACAGCCATTTACTGTCATCGTCACTGGAACACTCTATAGTTTTAAAAAGGCGTTTAAAGTCCTGAGGGTAGATATCAGATGGTTTCACATTAGCTTCAATTTTTGCTTTATTCATTATAGTCAATGGATCACATGGAGTCAAGGAACTGTAAAGAAAATAAAGTAAATGTGCTTAATTCTTTTCTATAGCAATGATCAATATCGAGAGGGATAGCTTCTAAGTCCGATTTAAAATGACTAACATATGTAATTGAGCTTATTTCAGAGTTAAACTATAGTTAATATGTTGATTTTTTATTTTTAAAGGTCCACAGCTAACTTTTAATGAAAGTAACAGATTTAGGCTTAAAGATATTCTAATCAATTATTACACAAAATTTGTTAGTTTATTTAGTTTTTTGAGACAGGGTCTTGACTGTGTATTTCTGGCTGGCCTTGAACACATGACAGTCTCTTGCCTCAACTCCAAGGCAAAATGCTTGCCTAATATAAAAAGGAATAGGTTTGTTTCTCAGGGCTGCCAAAAAACTCCGTATCTGCCAACTTTTTCTTTATTTTACTCCCTGTAATTTGTGTGTGGGAGTGGGGTGATATTGAAACCAGGGCTTCATGAATGCTAAGCACATGCTCTACTGCTGAACCACACTTAGCCCTACAAAAATAGTCATAATGCAACCAAAGTTCATGTATGCGTTCAGTAAGTACCAACAGAAGTTGGCCATTTGGCAGGTCTTTTTTTCTGGTATTGAGCACTGAACCCAGGTCTTAGGCTTGCTAGCCCGTCTACTATCTTGAGCCACACCTCCAACCCTTCATTTTTGAGATAGGGTCTTGCTAAACTGCTTATTCTGTCCTCCAAATTTCAATTGTCTTTCCTCTACCTTCTAAGTAGCTGGGATTACAGGTGTGTGTCATAGCACCCAGCTTGTCTGGGAGTTTTTAAGGAGGAAATCATTTTTCACATTTTTTTTGCAATCACTGATGATTAATTTAGGAAACAGAAAACATTTTATATATTGGCAAAAAAACATCAGTGTTTCTCTGACGGTAAGTAAGCACCTGTAGTGCAACAGTTTGTGAGAAAGTATTTCCAATACTTCTAGATATAGAATAGAAGCTTGGTCACATTAGAGATTTCCAAGGGAATATTAGAGATTTCCAAGGGAATTTTTAACCTTCTGTACCACAGTTTGCCATACTTCTTTACTTTCTTGACTTCTACATTCAAAATGGCCACCACCACAAAGTGGCAAAATGAAAACAGGTTACTTTTATTGGTTTACTGACAATTTTAACATTAATCTTTATAAAAATATTATCAATATTTCATTCAGTTACATATTAAGTGATGACTAAACTAATTCTTTACTCTGATTAACTATAGGTTGCTGATCGTGCATAAACTTTACATATCACTCCTACAAAAAAATTATGTAACATAGCTAGTAATACCTACAAGTTTGTTTTTTGGAGACAGGGTCTTGCTATATAGTTCAGGCTGGTCTTGAACTTGTGCCAATCCTCCTGCCTCAGTCTCAAGTGCTAGGATTACAGGCTTGTATCACCATGCCTGGCACAGCCACAGTTTTTTATAGGTTTAGAGGGAAACACAGACAATTTATTCAGGGCAAGAAAACCAGAGTTGTATGATGATCCAGATCTTCCTTAGTTAGGAAACAGAACCACTGAATACAGACAATAACAAGAGGTAGATGGAAAATATGCCATAGTAATTGTGACTTTTCCCTAACCCAGCTAGTGGCAAGCCAATAGTTGTTCCTGTAGCTTAAACTCAGATAACAATAAATGAACTTGTGGCACTCCCTGGTTGTTTTTTTCAAAGAAGGAAATAAATGGAGCTCAGTAAAAGAGCATGTAGCAAATATATTTTTCTCAAAATGTACAATAGGAAGAATATTAAGAAATATATAAGTGAAATATAGGAGTATCATACTTAGTCAAAGTAAGAAAAGTAGATGTCTAACATAAAACATTGGCACATTACATTGCTACTTTTTAAAAAAAAATTGCTGCTTTTCTATTTGCTTTTATTCTTTACTTACTGTAAATGTTGAATTAGCAAGGCACTGCGCCTCCCAAAACATTGCTTTATCATGTGAAAAAATATATCATAGTTAATAGGAGTTAAATATTCTGTAAATAAATTTTTACGAGGAATCATTTGAATGAAACACTGGTTTTGACGTTTTAATGGAGCCTGGAAAAAAAAAAGGGAAAATAGTCATCAAATATTACCGAAGCAAAATACTATTTACTTATTCCTTTAGCTACGAAGTTTCAAAGATGCAACTGCCACAGTACCCAAGTGCATTTTCTTGTTGGGTGTGTCAGGATCATAAGCACTAACTCTGCTTTATCTGGGCCATCTCTGAAAGTTCTTTGTGGGGAGCAACCTCAAGGGATGAGATAATGACTCTGCAAGACGAAGAGTGCACTTGCTCATTGTTTTTTGATTCCTTCAGCTGTGTTCCTCAGTTGCAATGCAAACCCCGTGTGTACAGCATCTGCCTGAACTATGCATATCACTCCGTGGGCTGGTGGTGCAAACAATGCCCACTGTCTGACCGAGAAGTCAGTGTCTTTGGCCAGCATCCAAGGAACAATAGAGCACAATCAAACCCCAAACATACGGCTAACATGTTCTGAGTCCCTGCTACGTTCAGGGTATGTCACTACCATCAGATATAAGGCTAAGAAAATATTATTAGCTTACAAGTTTTGTCTTTTCTTTAAGACAGGATGACTGTATGGCTTCAAACAGACTCAAAGCTATCCTCCTTCCACAGCTTCCTGAGGCCCTGGGATGATGTGCTGCCTAGAGGACTTGTAAGTTCAAAGAAAACAAAAACCCAAAAAATGGAGCACCTCACTTCAATGGAATGAAGATCTATATATAGATAAACAGTTTTTTTTAATTAAAAAAATTTTTTTGTACCAGGGATCAAATTTAAAACTTTGTGCTACCCAGGCAGGTGCTTATGCTGCTGAGTTAAATCCCCGGCTCAAACATGCATTCTAAAACATCTCCTGGGTATCTCAAGCTGCTTCTGTAGCAATCATAAAGATCCTGATGCCAAAGATACACAAGAAATGTCTAAATAAAATTCTTCCATGAAATATAACATTTGGTTATTTCATCTTATCCCTAAAAGCTAACATATTTAAGTTGGCCAAAAATAAACCAAGCAAGCAAGCTCATCGGCTTTTGGTATTATTAAAAAGAAGGTGTGTTATATGTGTTTGTTCATTTTTTGGAGAAATCCCCAATGGTATCCAAGCCAAAGTGTATTATTCTGACTAAATTTTTTGAGACTGTACACATTATGTTTTAGAAGTAGTGAAAAAGAACTAATCATCATGATAACTGATCATTTTAAAATCAGATCACTTCTAAAAAGGTAATTTTCTTTTTCTTTTATTGGCAAAGCTAATGGAATCTTCAGACTGAGCTGGTATGCGAGGATAAAGTTACCATTAAGTCATCAGTATCAAGCAGTACTTCTGGATTGAGTTCACGAATTGTTTTGAAACTTCAGCTAATATATTCAAATTTCACAAGTAGTTTAGCGGACCTCTTTATAACAGCATCACATTAGTTCTTTAGACAGAGAAAAATCAAATAAAAATGAAAGCTCTAATTCCTACATGAGAACCAATTTGTACCTATTGGTGATTTTGATGATATAAGAAATTATTAACATCACAAATTTCATGAAGAGTATAAAGTTTTGGCTAGGGATTTAGCTTAGTAGCATAAGCATTTGCTTGGCAAGCGTGAGGTTATGAGTTCGATCCCTGGTACCAAAAAGGAAAAAAAAAAGTATAAAGTTTTATTTTTAGTTTACCAAGTTAGATGATGAGCATCAAATTCAAATCTCAGAAGTACAGTTTAGAGATAAACTTCATTTTCATACTTTAGTATATCTCTACAGTACAGTTTAAAAGGAAGCCATTTATTTAGTGGCAGGGTCTTGCTATGTAGTTCAGGCTAACTCTGAATGCACTTTGTAGCCCAGGCTGGCCTGAACGCTAAGCAATCCTCCTACCCCAGCCTCCCAAGAGCTGGGATTACAGGCTGCGCCACCACACCCAGCTGAATCCCAGATAATGTTAAAGAAAATGAATGTTCCATGAAAGGAGAAAAAAGGGAAGGTATTAATTTATTTTTACCTTTTGAACTAGTAGTCCATCCTTGGTATACATTTCAAATAGTGAAAGCGGTACCTTGAAAGCAAAAAAACAAAACATTTCTTTTAGTTCTCTCTGGTCAAAGTACCCACATTACTACTGACCTAAAAAATGTTTAGCCAGGTGCAACTGGGCATGCTCATACTCGGGAGGCCAAGGCAGAATTGCCATGAGTTCACGGTCAACCTGCACTTTAAAGCCAAACACCAAAAAAAAATTAAAAAAATTTTAAAAAAAAACCCATAAACAAACTATTTGAAATCCAGATATGGTGGTGCACACCTATAACCCCACACCCATAATCCTAGTATTTTAGGCAGCTGAGGAAGGAAGAACACACATATAACAAGTTTGAGCCCAGCCTGTACAGCACTTGGTGTCTCTAAAAAATTTTTTTAAAAGGCTGGGAATATAGCTCAATCTCCAATATTGTAATAACCAAAAACCCCTATTTGATACATACTTTGTCAAAAGTTAGATAATGGGACAATTATGACATGAATGACATAGTGTTTATCTTTTTTATGCTCTAGAATCCTGCTGTAACAGATGGTACCTGAAGCTAGATGTGGCCATGGAATATGGGAAATCAGTATAGAATTGAGGGGGGTTTTTTTGGTGCTAGGAATCAAACTCAGGATCTTGCACTTGCCAGGTAGGCAATTATGCCATTGAGGTAAAGCCCCAGCCCTAGAATTGAGATGTTACAATTGTATAACATATATTGGATTTCAAAGATTTAACATGAACAAAAATGTAAATTTTCTAACAGCTAATTTAAAAATACTGATTACAGTATTTTTACTGAAATCAACAACTTACTACTGACTGACTGATTGGTGTTTTGAGGCTGGTCTTCAACTTATATGTTGCCCAGGCTGGCCTCAATAATTGACATGGGAGTGAATTAAATATCAGTCTTTTGTTTAAACTAAAGAAATTAAAAAGGGCTATGAAGCAAAAGCCAGGTGCAGTGACAGATGCCAGTAGTCTCAGCACTTTGGGAAGCTGAGGCAGGAGCATCACAATTTTCAGGCCAGGGTGGGAAGCCTGGTGACTAGATTCAATCCCCAGTTCAAAAACAAACCACCCCACACTTTCAAAAAAGTCTCCACTGAGAAGAGAAAAAGCTTACATTAGCTATTAAGTGAAAACAATGAGCTACAAAACAATATAATCTTTACTATACAAAGAAAAAGAATGGCACTGAATATGTTGTGTATGTCAATTATGATACTTGGGTTATAGAGCTGTAGCGATGACATTTTAAAAATGTCTTCCTTTTTGTTAAGGGAGAGAAAGTATTGAGGCTAGAACTCAGGGCTTTCATAATGAGCTATGTCACCATCTCTTTTACTTTAATTTGAGACAGGATTTCAACAATTGCCCAGGCTGGATTTGAATTTGTAACACTCCTGCCTCAGTTTCTTTATTAAAAAATGCTTGCTAGAGCATTTTTTATGATGGTGCACACCTGTAATTTTTGGGAGGCCAAAGCAGGAGGATCACTGAGTTTGAGGCAGCCTAGGGTACAGAGTGAGAGTTCAAAAACAGCTGGAACTACATTGTGAGACACTGTCTCAAAAAAAAAAAAAAAAAAAAAAAAAAAGTGTCCTAGTCAGGTGTGGTGGTTCCCACTATAATCCTAAAACCTGAGGGGCCAAGGTAGGAGGATCACTACAAATTTATAGCCAGCCTGAAATGCACTGCCCCCGCCCGTTGCCTATTTTCAATGAGTTATCTTATTTTAATGACAAAAGCAAGTATTTATCATAAAAATACTTAATGCCACAGTTAACTTGCCCTATTACATTGAACAGTTGGAAAAATACTCTTTTAAATTAATCTTTAGCATGTAATCTCTGCTTACTAGCCTCTCTGAAATATAATACAATTTTCTCTTGGAATGTAGGATTTCACTCACCTTTTGAAGAAGAAGCTTCATCTCACAAGATACTTGCCAAAGCACACTTAATACATGATACAACTCTGGCTTTGTGGGACCTGCGATTAGTTTCTAGTCAAGGAAAATAAAACAGTATTATATATATAAAACTATCACCAATCAAAATCAAATGTTAAAATCTTAACTATAACTAGATTCAGTCTTTGCACTTTCATTTCGGAGACCTACCATCAAGTACCCTGAAAATTCAATGTATCTGAGCATGATTTCATTTAATCGTAACCTATCAGATAAAAAAAGAAAAGCTGAAATAACCAGCTAATCATTTAGCTATGAACATGAGCGAAACAGAAACAATTCCTATCCTATGGGCCTGCAACACAGCAGAGCAGAAAACATCAGCTAATGACATGACTAATGTGGTTTGTAATGTGGAGATATACCTGTCAGAAATACTAAGGATTGGATAGGCTATTAAATTTTGAGTCAAGAGTTATTAAGGCTGACAGTTCAGTGAATGAAAGCTGACAGCTCAGTGAATGAAAGGAAATCACCTATGAAAAAGTCCACAATATCTGGGCGTGGTGGCACATGCCTGTAATCCCAGCACTTGGGAGGCTGAGGCAGGACTGATTTGAGTTCCAGGCCAGTCTAGGCAACACAGTAAATTTAAGACTACCCTGAACCACAGATTCTGTCTCTAATAAATAGATAATAAGAGTCCATAGTAAAAGAATTGTGAGCTATCTGAACATTTTCCTAGTGCCAGATAAAATGTGATGAAGCACTTCTTATTGGTCTTCCTTTCCTTCTTTTATTTACTGTACGAGAGCTTCAAAGATCTGAGATCCCTCCTCTCCTTCTATAGACTAGTCAGTATTTATTTCCAATCCAGATGAGTAAGTCATCCCTTCATTTTCTGCCCCACTATCCCAAACCATAGCTCTGCGAGCACAAATAAACACTTTGAATGCATAGGATCAACAGTTTGATAGCATGAAGCACTCTGGACAGAAAAGAAATATTACTCCCACAGCAATAGCAAGGACTTCAGGAGGTTTTTTCATTACACAGAATAAAAAGTAGTCTGTTAAAAATTTACAAAAGGGCATTTTATTTTGGACCAAGCTTCTGTAGTAGTTCTCAACAGACCAGGATTAAAAAAAATAATAATAATAAAAGTTTTAAACTTAATAGACCTAGGTGTGGTAGCACACAACTGCAATCTCAGCACAGGGGACACTGAGGTAGGAGAACTGCCATGAGTTTGAGGTCAGCCCGAGTGAGTTCAAGGCTAGCCCGATTCTCATAACACAAATGTAAAACACGACAACAAGCCCAATCATAATCTAAACACTGTTCTACAGAAATCTAGAATTTTAGTACCCTTAATGTCTTAATCCCTAAATTAAAATTACACAGATTATGAATACTCAGAAAAATTATAGAACTCTTTCCAAACAAAAAACAGCTCCTTGTTAATAACTTACCTCAAACTGGTTTTCACTAATAAACATATATACTTCTACTCGGCCATAGCTATATATGGAAGAACAAGTATACAGATCATGTAAAAGTTTCCAGAGTGCCTTTATCTCATTATTCATAGGGAACATTCCAACTATTTTAAAAGGAGTATCTGTTAGGGAAACATGCAAAAAGAAAATTTCTTAATACTTTTTCCTAGGATGACATTTTATTGCGGCAAATTAGTTAATAGTTTTAAGTTTAAGTCAATTAACAGTATCTTTCTGTGAACTTGACCTTTCAGGTAACACAATGCCTGTGTCAAGGAAAGGGCACACCACCATCATCAACATGAGAGCGGCTGCTCGGGAACCTGGTGACATGAACTGTGTGCGAACCTCCTGAGCAACACAGGTGCCCCGCTAAAGACAGCTGGAAACTGCAAGGCATTTGCTTTAATGAATGACAAAAATCACCTTCTAGCCAGGAGTTTGCTTTTATTCCCAAAGTCGGAAACAGGTCTTGTGAAAGCACGACGGGTGGTTTCACTGTATTATAATTGCTAGGATCCATTTTAAAAAAGTCACAGTGGACCACTTTTAGTTTTCCATTCAGCTTTTCCTCTAAGGACTAAAGAGATAAAGAGACAATATATTAAGAAATTTCAGTGTTATGTAGACTTTGCAACAACTCAAAGTTTCAAACTGTATAAAGAAACAGTAGCAAAAATGTTACAAAAGATATTACTACCTACATAAAGATATAAGGAAAATGTTACTTACATATATAAACCTTTGGCAGAGGAAATAAAATGCAAAATATTACCAAGAAAAAGTCCCTCAGAAGCTGGGCATGGTACAGCATGCCTGTAATCATGGCACTCAGGAGGCTGAGGCAGGAGTATTACTGTGAGTTCAAGGCCAGCCTGGATTACATAGTGAGACCCTGTCTCAAAAACAAAACAAAAACAAAACCTCTAGAACAAATATAACCTTCAACAGGGCTGGGGCTAGGGAGAAGGGGGCAGCTCAGTGATAGAACCCTTGCCTAGCATGCATAAGACTCTGGGTTTCATCAAAGAAGAAAAAAACCTTCAAAATTTCTTATTTATCCTTTTTTTTTGTTACAGGAATAAACTCATGACCTTGTGCTTGCCAGGCAGGTGCTGTGCCGCTGAGCTATATCCCGGGCCCACTTATCCTTTCTTTATCCTACTAGCTTTGGTTTGTTTCAAAAGCTTCTTCACACTGATCTCTAATGGCTTAGTTGCCACCTGCAGGACTGGGCCAAGATTCTAAGAATACAGCTGGCCTTGGGCAGAGAACTCTATGGCACCTACTGCATCATGGCAAAAAATAAAATGAAAGATGTTTCACAGTAGAGAAAGTAGTTAAAATATTAAAGCAAAAGGCAGATGAAGCCATATACGCTGGTACAAGCCTGCAATCTCAGCATCGTGCTAGGCTGAGACAGGAGGATTACAAGCTCAAACTCAGTCAAATCAAGATTATGCCAACTAGGAAGCTGTAAACATGAAAAAGTAGCGCAGTGAAGTGACTGAAGCTGAAAGTATCACTTTGTGAAAATCTGAGTTCTTGACTTAAATTAAGGCAAGAAATTGCCGTAAGAAATTGGTGAGAAATATAGAAGAGTAGGCTAAAGGATAGTGTAATTCCACAGTGTAACAAAAGGAAGCTAAGAAAAAACAATGTGCTGTGGCAGAAGCTAAAGGAAAAGAGTGCTTATGTATCTTTAAAAATTACTCAATGCACTTAGTAATAAAATAACTCATAGGTATCAATAAGATATGCTTTAATTTTTGTAATATTAAGAAAAGTGAATGAATTGTGGTTTGATGGAAATGTTAAAAAAAGGGGGACGTACACTTCAAAGTTCTTACATTTGTATTCTGAGAGGATAGCATACATTATTGCTTTAGAACTCATCATTTATCATTCAACAATTCAAATATGAAGACACCTAAAGCTTTAAAATAGTTAGTGCAATTCATATGACAATTGTTGCATCATACTTTAGATTGCATGTAAGATTAAAAAATGGAAAGCAAAAAGGCAGAGCAAAGCAACTAAACCTTGAGTTTCTCTTATAGTCATTGAGTCTGGCAGCTTGTGTAAGTTTCTCATTTAAATCTCATCAAAACCAGGCATAGGTGGGCGTGCTTCTAATCCCAGCACTTGGGAGGCTGAGACAGGAGGATTCTTACAAGTTCAAGGCCAGCCTAGGCTACATGATGAGTTCAAAGCTGGCCTAAACTACACTGTGAGACTCCCTAAAAATCAAAACAAAACCTCATTGAGATCCTATACAGGTATATATTACTATCTCCTGTTTTACGTTTGAGATATATAGACTCGGAAGGTTAAATTACAACCAATCTTAAAGCTAGTAAGCATGAGGGATGAGATTCTGCCTGACTTGAAAAGCCTGTATTTTACACCTGCTGAAATAAGCTAGTATTTACCATAAAAGCTGATGTCTCTTTAACTGAACATATGCGGCTTGTTTTTGAAATTTTTATTTAAAGAGAAAAAAAAAAGGGGCTGGGGATTTAGCTCAGCGGCATAAGTGCCTGTCTCACAAGCACGCAGTGGTGAGTTCGATCCCCGGTACCGATAAAAGAGAAAAAAAAAAATTAAAACAGGAAAAAGGGTAGAAATAATACAGAATTTCAAAAAAAACATTAAGAAATCACTAGTTGATAAATTACACATTGTCATCTTAGAAATAGTTGTTTAAGTTACAAAATTAAAGCATAAAAAGTGAACGTTCAAACAGTGAGACTGCAAACAGTTCTGTTCAATGATCCAACAAAAACTTAGTAATATCTATCTTACACACACATACATGCAGTTATATCCTTTAGAGCACATTCTTTCCTTTTCACAATAGCGATTACACATTTTGGGTCTTATTACTCCTACAGTTTTTATTACTTTCTACACTAGAGACACAATGTGATATTTACAAATACGATTCTTATTTATTTCACTTATGAGGATAGTCTCCAGTTGCCTCCATTTACCTATAAAGGCCTCAAGATCATCCTTTTTTATAGCTAAGTAATATTCCTTTGTATAAAAATACCACATCTTTTTCATCCACTCTGCGGTTGATGGGTATTTTGGTTGTTTCCAAGATTTAGCTATTACAAATTGTGCTATATGCAGCTTTTTCTATAAGAATACTTTTTCACAATTCAAATGGTTATACTGTTATTTATTATTATGGAACACAATTTGCAACATGTGTACTATGTCTAACACACTTAAATAAAAAAACAAAATTCTTTCCTGGAACATTGTTACTGCAGAGTTCTGGGACTTTTATGACAGAAATGTGAAGAAGAAGGGAAATTAAGTTAGATAAATATTCAGAATCCTTGAAAATCCTTCAGGTTTTAGGAGTAAATGTAAGTGCCTTCAGGTTGGTGGAAACATTGTCTCCTAAGAAATGCTACTTTAATTCCTAGATTTTAGGTTTCAAAGGTTCTATTAACTCATTACTTTTATTCTGGCAAATAGATAAATGCATGCAAAACTACTTGGAAGGCTTTTCACTTTATTACGAAGCTGGTTAATGAAAGTGAACATATGTGCACCAAGGCTTCATGTAATGAGCATGTCCTTAGCATGTGAGGCTTTGGGCTCTATTACCAGCAAGGGCAGGGAGCTGGGGGTGAGAAGAAAAGCCTGAAAAGGAGCAAAAACTAATTCTGATCAAATGGATTCAGTACAGGATGTTTACATTCAGCAACATTTTATACTGATATTCCTATGAGAATTACTGTGCCAAAAATTTTCTAGTCCCTATCCTCTTTTTCACTAAAGCAACTATTGTTTAGGTCTTACTAAACCTTTTTTTTTCTTTCTTTAAAGTGGGGGACTGAGCCGAAGGCCTTCTGACTGAGGTCATTTTTAAATTTTGAGATAAGTATCTCTAGGGGCTGAAGATTTAGCTCAGTGGCATAAGCACCTGCCTGACAAGCACAAGGTCATGAGTTCAATCCCCAGTACCAAAAAAAAAAAAAAAAAAAAGTCATAGAGATAAGTACCTCTAAATTAACCATCCTTGGTTGAAGTTTGGAATCTTATAGCTTCAGCCTCCCAGACAGCTGAGACTACAGGCATGTGCCATGATAAGTAACACTTTAAGCTTGTTTTCTTAAAAGATCTTATAGAAAAAAAACTAGAGTGTTCAATAGTAACAAAATTTAAATAGAAATATTTTAACGCCATCTTTTATATCACTTTGTGAACACTGAGATTAACCTTCAAATTTAGGCTGTGGAACTTGGAAATCAAACCCTGAGTCTCATACATGTCAGGCAAGTGCTCTGACACTGAACTATACCTCCAGGCCTGAATAATTTGATGTGTTTTCCTTTTCCTGTCTTTTCTCTTCTTCCTTCTTTTTAAATTTCAGCCAATGTTAACATTATTAAATAACCTGGCTAAAATCTTAGATTTTCAAAGCAGAAAAGTAATTTTTTTTCCTTTTTATAGCACTGGGAATTAAATCCC
Organism: Dolichotis patagonum; assembly: GCA_004027295.1. Lineage (NCBI taxonomy): Eukaryota > Metazoa > Chordata > Mammalia > Rodentia > Caviidae > Dolichotis > Dolichotis patagonum. Next base: position 35,066 of record PVJX010000688.1, read on the forward strand.
AGGCCTTGAGCTTGAAATTTCATCTTTTAAAAATTTAAAGGCTATGTTCACAGAAGGCAGAGGTACAGTACAACCTGCTAAAGAGGAGATAAACTGAGTAATACCAATTACACACTCTATTTCATTAAACTAATCTATGGCAGAGTAGGGAAGTGGGAAAACATGATACCTTTCTTTCCCACAAGTGTAGGGGCACAATCTGCACTCCCATAAGTTTGCAAAAGAAAAGTGTAATAAATTTATTTAAGAAAGTTTTATGTACATAAAATCTTCAGAATTAAAGAGCTGGATGTGGTACATGCCTGTAATACCAGCATGTGGGAGGTTGAGGCAGGAGGATTCCTGCAAGTTCGAGGCCATCCTAGGTTACAAAGTGAATTCAATCAAGGGCAGCCTGAACTGCATAGTGAAACCACGCCTCAAAACAAACAGACAAAAAATTATGAATCAAAGATCCAGGGAAAACTGTCCATTAGTGCATAATGGACAGCTGTATGGAGACGTGATTTTTTAAAAAGGTGTGATTTAATGTCATAGGTTAAAGGGGGGAACTCAGCCAGGTCTGCCTGTTGAGATTCCTGGCCTCTCTCTGGAGCATTCCTTCCTTCCTGGGTGTATGCAGTACTCTCCTGGATTGACCTTGTCATGATCTACAAGGCAGTGCCTAGCTCAGGGAAAGGTTGCGATAATACTGTTAGGCTTTTATGGCTTGCTCTGGGAAAAAGGATTTCTAGCTTCTATGACTCTCTTTGAGGAATAGGCAACCTGGTTTCTACACTCAATGCATTGGAGAGCAAATAAGAGATCAGAAGGAAGGTGGTCAAAGAGACATTGGCTCTGAAGCTGCTTTGAAGGGCTTCCACTGTCCACTATTTCAAAGTACTCAGCAAGCCACAGCACATTTTGGGGTATCGTTCTCAACCCAAAGAATGAGAACTAGAAGTTTCAGAACTTCCAAACTTTTACTCACTAACCACTGAATACTTTAATGTGTTCTAGTCACTACAGATAACAAGATATTTAAGACATGGCCCCTAAAAATGAGCTTAATTCTCGACTTCCCTAAGCCACTCAATGTTAGCGATTGAACAGTAATTATTTCGAAGAACTAAATTGTACCTTCAAATGTGGAATAAAGTTTTTCTGACTTTCAAGCGCAATCACTGAGGCACCAGTTTCTAGTAATGCCTTAGTCAGGATTCCAGGACCTAGTATAGTAACACAACAGAAAGTTATGTGCAAAAGATACAACACAATCGCTTTAATCATGTCTTGTTGTTAAACAAGAATTGCCTAATTTTGATTCTTATAACATTCCCAAAATAAGATACCACTCTTTTCACCTACAAAGGAAGAGAGAATTTGTCACCTGACTCCAACATCCCACAAAGTAAAGCTGGGTTTTGAATACAGTCTGTCACCAGGAAATGCAAAATATGCACTTTTGGATAGGTTCTTGCTGTGTAGTTCAGGGCTGGCCTTAAACTCACTATGCAGCCCAAACTGGGTTCCAACTCTTGGCAAACCTGTCTCAGCCTCCTGAGTGCTGAGGTTTTTGAGTACAGCACAACTTGTACTCTTAATCACAATTAACTATTCATAGGAAAAAAAAACAACAGAAAAGATTGTCTCTAGCCTACCACTATTCAAGGCCTATTCAGTTGCTTTAATCCAAAAAAATATTGTCATACCTCAACAGAACTGATGCCTTGGAATAGGAAATAGTGCTTTTAAAATATCAAAGACTATAAAACAGCATCCTGTTGTGGTCCAGAGGAAATGCCTAAGAGGGTAAAATAGGCTGGTGTGGTGGTTGCAAGCGTGAAATCTCTGCTACTTGGGAGGCTACTGTAAACACAGCACTCTGGGAGGCTGAGGCAGAAAGATCCAGAGTTCCAGGATCTGCTAGGGCAAGTTATCAAAAGCTTGTCTCTACGCAAAAAACCAAAAAGAGCTAGTAACCAGCCCTCCCTATTTCCAATTTTTGGTGAAAGATAGAATATTATTTTATCAATATGCTGTGTAAAGTGCAAACGACCACAGACATGCCTTTACGGATACAGACCATCCTTTAGGGTGTCAACAGTCTCTCCAACTAAACTGCTTCAAGGAAAGGGCAGGACGTTAAACAGTACCCCATGGGCAAGCCACAATATGTGCAAAAGTGTTGACTATCTCGGGCGTGGTGGTGCACTCCTGTAATCCCAACATTTGGGAGGCTGAGGCAGAAGGATCTCTGAGTTCGAAGCCAGCCTGGGCTACAAAATGAGTTCAAACCGAGCGTGAATTGCACAGTGAAGCCCTACCCCCCCACACACAAAGTAGTAGTAGTAGTAGTAGTAGCAGTAGTAGTTATGAACATCCAAGAAAACGCAAGAAGTACTAGTAGTAGAAGAGTAGTTACGAACATTCAAGAAATCTCAAGCCAGATGGACTCACCTGGATTGCACTCCACGATTACCTCGTGACGTGCTTTTTCTTCCAACTGCAGTATTTCTGCCAAGGTCGCAGCCAATCTCGGGCTGCTTATGGACCTCCCAGCACACAAGCGATTACGGCGCTGGTGGGACAACTGCTTGAGATCCCTATGCCGCAACGGCTGCGGACAGGAGTTACTCAAGCCACGCCGATGAACCGCCCCCAAGTCCTTCCGCATCGCTGCTCCAAACCTCCAAAAGCAAAAGCGACTAGCACCTGGAAAAACTGACAGTGTCAACCGCGGAGGTAGCACCGTTGCCGGGCCCCACATCCTTGTCTCCAAGGTCCTTCCCAAAGATCACCCGGGGGCACTACTTCAGTGAACGCTAAGCACGGAAGCCCACGTGCTACACGCAGCCAACGCAGTAGGCCGGGCGGAAGTAAACATTACAAACTGGGCACAAGAACGACTCCTCCCTCTTGCTTTCCTCCATCACTTCCGCTTCCGTTCCGGCTCAGCCGCCAAAGGATTGTGAGTGGACTGACAAGGAAAGAGACTGGCTATCCGGTAGTGTCCGGACTCCTACTCTATGGTTGTCCGCCCTCGGCGCTTCCTCTCTAGCCCCTAGCACTCTATGTTCCGCGGTGTCGGGCGGTCAGCCCGCCAGCAGGGAGGGGTGGGCAGAGGGAGGCGGGGCGGAAAGGCGAGAGGTGTCTAATCCGCCCGAGCCGCGGGAGACCCGAGCAAGCTCCGTGACAGCTTGTCGGCCGCCATGTCAGCGAGTGCAGCTAGGAACCGACTCGGCGCCCGACGGTAGCACCGCTTTTGCCTCGGATTCCCAGGTGAGGAGCGGAACAGCCGGCGGCCGGGACCGGCGGCTGGCGGCCGGGCTGGGAAGCCTCTGGGAAGCCCCTCGCTCCTCCCCCTGCGTTGCCCTCCTCCCGCAGCGCCGCCCCTGCCCCCTCGGCGAGGTGTAGCCGGGCGCCCTCACCTCCGCCTAGCTCTCCGATCGCCTGTTTTCCTCTCCTGTCGCCTAGCTGCACGGGTCTCCTAGTGCTGCGCGTCGCGCCAATTTCTGTCTCTCTAGGGGAAGAGCGCTAGGAGTCCTTGCTCGCCCGCTCCCCGGGGCGCCGGCAGCTTCTGTTCGCCTCTGGTCTTTGCTGCCCTGGTGCCCGCAGCCCGGTCTCCCCACCCCGGGGGTGTCCCCTCTCCCAGACCAGTCGCCACACCGCCACTGCCTCCACTTGGGTTGTCTAGAACCACTGAAACGTCCTTCCCGAACCTCCTTCTGGGCCAATATTTACCTTCATTTGCGTGTTTGAAAGACTTACATTGAAGATTTTTTTAAAAATTAAGATTCAAAAGCTTAAAATTCCTTTCTAGGCATAAAAGGATTAAAATCTTAGGGGTGCTTATTTTACTGTCCGTGTAAACTTAAACACATTGTACTGCAGAATGCAATTTAAAAGACCAATTCCTAAAAATAGGATGCTGTAATGGAAATTTTGGCAGTCTGTTGGGCAGTGTTAGAAGACCCGATCCTTTGAGAGCGATTTCAGGGTTTTGAGGATCATACTCAAAAGAGCTTTACACAATATCCTTTCTACCAAAGCAGAAAACTGCAACCAGTCGCCTCCTTAGTTTAAAATATGTACAATCCTTTCTGCTTACTCTCCTGGGAACATAATTGAGCTTGGCGTTTAAATGCACAAGGAAAAGGTTTCTGAGGAATGTATTACCTAATAAGCAGTCTGAAGATGATCTCCAACTGATGAAATTCAGATGGATGAAGAACTGATAGCTAAACATGACTTTTGGATTACTAGGGCACAGTGGAAAATAATCTAGTCAGATGGACACCCTGGAGACTTATTGATTGATCTTAATTTCTTCATGTTTTTCTTTTACACAGTTTCTTTACTGAAAAATTCCTGGAAGTAACTTGCATTCTTTCAACACCTGAAAAAGCTTTTTCTCTCTTATTTTGAAATTTTTTTTCATAGATTTAGAAACAGACTGGATTGCTCCCCCCCAACCCTGGTGGCCTAAATATTTTAAAATCAAATAAAGCCAAATTATTTTTCATGGTAGCAGAAGAACATGACCCACTCCAAAATATATCATCGAATTTCTCACTTTTAAAACAGTTTTTAGAGCTAGTTCTATAGTGCAGTGGTTGAATGTATGCCTACCCTGCTTTGATTCCAGGTACCACACACACACACTCACAAAAATACATAAAATATAGCTTATAAATAACATTGCTGGAAAAATACTTATTTTAAAACATATTTTCTTTTTTTATAGTGTCTTGGAACCAAAGTTCACCTGCTAAGTCCCAAAGAATTTGGAGTAATTCTTTTAATTTTTCTTTTTAGTATTTTACTTTAATTTTGGTAAAGATAATTCAGTTACAATTTTTTATTTTTTACAGTCTTAATGGTCCACTTGCTATGGTAAAAGATCCTTGAATAATAGAGACAGAAACCAATACTTTTTTTTTAATGGCCCCACATGCTAAAAATGTAATAATCAGTATTTAGACTTAACCTTATTAGATTTGGTTAGTATATTTTCCATCTCATTTTTCTTAAGGGGCTTGGTTTTGCATCTTGGTGTTATTTTTGTCTTCTCAAAGTTGTCTTTCAAATGATTTCAAAGACCAAAGTTCTGCAGGTGATGATGATGATGATGATGATGATTTTATTATTTTGTCTTTTTGAGACAGGGTCTCACCACGCAATTCAGGCTGGTCTTGGGCTCACTTTGTAGCCCAGGCTGGTCTCCAACTTGCACATGATTTTCCTGCCTCAGCCTCCCAAGTGATGGGATTACAGGAGTGTGCTACCACACCTGGCTTTTTTATGATTGTTTAAAGTTGTTTTTCTTATTATCATAAAACTTGGTTCTTTGAGACAGGGTGGCCTTTAACTCACCACCATCTTCCTACCTTTGGCCTCCAGAGTACTGGGCTCCTGGGAGTGCACCTCCACACCTGGCTACTTATCTCAAATTGGTAGAGAAGGAAAGTACTGTTTTTTCTTTTAGCTTTTAAGTGACAACTGTAATTGGGAAGACTAAATGATAATTTTAGATTGTTATAAGAAGCAAGACTGTAGGTCTGTAGCCACGCCATGCAACAGAAATATGCTGCAAGCCACAGAAGGAATCTAAAAATCTCTAGTAGTACCATTAGCAAAATACAAAGTTAATGGTTTTTGTGTGTTTGTATGTGGCACTGGTAATTGAACTCAGGACTTTGATGTTGGGCTGTATCCTTAGCCCTTTTCTTAGTTTCATTTTTTAATTTTATGACAGGGGCTCGCTAAGGTGATAAGTTGTATAGGCTGGGCTGGAACTCAGGATCTTCCTGCCTTAGTCTCCCAGAGTGCTGGAATTACAGGTATAAGACACCACATCCGTCTGTAGATATCTTTTATTTAGTTCTGTATCATTTCAACACATTACTGATTACAGTTAAAAATGAGATATTTTCCAAACTGGGTTTGGTGTGGCACATGCTTGTAAGCTCACCACTCAGGAAGTGTAGACAAGCATAGTTTCAGAAGTTTGAGGCCTGCCTGGACTACAGTAGTAAGTTTAAACCCAACCTGAACTGCACAGCAAGGCAATACCTCAAAACATACAAACAGATACAGAAATAGTATTTTCCATGATTCCATATTACATCTGCAAATTCTAGTGCATATGTGTGTTTTTTATTTATTTATTTATTTTTTGCTTTATGTTAGGGTCTAATCTAAGGTTGTTCTCTCCTTGAGCTATACTCTTGGCTCTTTTTAAAAAAATACTTCAGGCAGGGTCTAGCCAAGTTGCCCAAACCTGGCTTGAACTTGCAATCCTCCTGCCTTAGCTACCAAGTTGTACCTGGGATTACAGGTGTCTACCACCATGCCATGCCCAACTGTACTGTGAATGTTTATACTAACAACAGATCAGCTCAGATTAAACAACCACATTCTAAGTGCTCAGTAGGGACATGTAGTTAATTCTTATCTCATTAGGTGGCACGTTTCCCTAGGATTGACTTTTCATACTTGAAATGCCTTCTTACTGTGGGAGTCTGATTCTGTGGGGGTAAATTAAAACTCTTTTTCTTAAACTGCTTTGTTATTCAAACTGAGAAGATTGTATGCCGGAAGAGTTCTGCGAAGTCTCTTCCTCATAGTGTTGACTGTATTTCTTTAGTGAGCGCAGGTGTGCAACTTGTTTAGGGAGGATCATAAAATGAATAGCCTACTCAGTCATTTCCGGGCGTGTGATTGTTTCACTGTATTTACATCTGCGTATCAACAGTGTGTCTAGGCGGTGTGTGAGTCTGCCTACTAAATCTATTGGTATTGATATGGAGAACTTTGAAGCACTTCCTACAAGAAGATTGCACTTAATTGTGAGCAAGTAAGGTACTCATATTGAGCTTATTTTCTGAACAAGTTTCAGAAATGGTTAAAAGTTTTGGAAATGTACTGTAATGTGTTAACGCCTATAGTTAATGTCAAAATTAGCCTGAAGGCCTAATTGATATTTATTGTAATTTAATACAAGAGACATGTTCCTTTACCAACCTTTATAGTATTAAAGAAATTTTAACATTTCAGCAAATTGTAAAATCTAGTCTATAGATCTGGCCCAGTGTAAGGCAGTGTGGACTATTACAAGATTGAATACAGAATTGAGTGATGAGGGATAGTTATTGGTGTTGAGTGTCTGTGAGATGTGTGTAGCTTCTGTAGGAAAGTGCAGTGTTTTCATTTGCATTTAAAACTAGGTCACTGCTGCTTAGCACCATTTTAGTTGGATAAGAAAGAAAATACAAATGGGGAGGAGGAAATAGGGATATGTGGGGGATAGTGGGGAAGAAGTAGGGATACAAAGTAGCCAATGCGTAACATGAAGAGATGGGGGAAAAAAAGATGAGCTGGTAAAAAGACTAATGTGTACCAGGCGGAGGACCATAGTT
>PVJX010000688.1:42565-221713 GCA_004027295.1 Dolichotis patagonum
AAAAAAAAAAAAAAAAAAAAAGCACATTGCTTGAATTCTACAAATTAGTCTAAGCAAATTTATTTTAGTTATTTGTGGAAGGATAATTGATAGTCTGGCAATCTTTTTTAAAAAAAAAAAAACCCTTATAACATTTAAAGAGCTTCCAAAAGGATTATGTTCTTACTGAGAAATTCTAATTTAATATATGTATGTCTGATGCTGTTACATAGCATTCTCTCCAAGTTAAGGCCTTCATGATTCATATGAATACAGATTTAGTAATTATTCTTATGAGGGAAATTATATTTCCTTTCAACCAGGGAATACTTTAGTTTTTTCAAGCAATTGAAATACCTAATAGCTGGGTGAGATGGTTTCTGCCTATAATCCTGGGACCATGGAGGCTGAGGCAGGAGGATCATCGCGAATTTGAGGCCCACATGAACTACACAGTGAGTCCTTGTCTCAAAAAAACAAAAATTCATATGTAATATTCCTTATAGTTGTATTCTTTATAATAATACATCATTTATAAATTCTGAAGGATTGATTCATGTTTCTTAAATTGTTTGAATCTTAGGTGGTTTTTTTTGAGTCATGATCTCATGTGTAGTTCAGACTGCCTTGAACTTGTTGTGTTGCTCAGGTTGGCCTTAAACTCAGGATCTTGCTGCTTCTGCTGGGATTTCTGGTCTGTACTGATTTAGGGGAATGAAACTCTCGACCTACTGTATGTCTGGTACGAGTTTGTATTCTCTAAAATTGAAGAATGAATTTTAGGAACAACGGAGGTTAAGAGCAGAATATATTTATTGAGAGAAACAAAGCTTCTGTATGAGGGATAGAAAGGGTCCCGAGAGGGTTGCCAGGGACTCTTGTCTTTTCTAGGGACTTTTATAGAGTAAAATCATGGGGTGAAATTGGTTCAAGGTGGGGAAAACTGGGAACTCACAAGGTGAGCATAAGGCAGGACAGAACTGTGGTCAACCAATAAGAGTAATTGATCAGGTAAAATTGATTAATTCAGGAACAAACGGGGAAGTGAGTCATGTAATAAGTGGGCATGCTTAACAACAGTGACCCTGCAGGGGCTGGGATGCTGACTGCTGACTTCCTCAGGGTGATAGAGAACTATTTGGACTGTGAATCCTTAGGATGTGGTTGTATTTGCTTTGCGTTTTGTCTTGAGATCTGGCCCACAGCAGGAGGTGCCTGTCTCCTCAGAGGTCACAAGGTATCTGAACTTCCACACTGGCTCCTCTGAGGGCCCAGCCCTGTCTGACTGCCCATAATATTTCTAACTAACTCAGCTGCCTATAGCAGTACTACCATACCTTGCATGACATTCTGCTCTGTAACATATTTGAAGATACAAACCTTTGGCTATTATAGCAATTCACCCTTCCAGCTTTTTAGGACTTCCTGTTTTTATCATCAAGCCATGGGAAAGGGAAGATAGGATATGCCTATGAAAATAATGACAAATCAAACACTTTTCTTCTTTATAGGCTCTCTAATAAGAATTCTGAAACAGCAAGTGGCAAATTTACCAATCCCTGTTGACATTTGGATATTTGACATCCTAATTGACAGTGTCTTAAGTTGTTGTAGAAATTAACATTATTTTGTAATTACTATATGTATTAAATTCTCTTATGCGACTGAAAGGAGAATTAAAATTTTAAATAAAACCTGTCAGGAGAGTCTGCCAAGGATGCCCACCAAGATCATGCAGACAGGTCTATGGCCCGAAGAGCTCAATAGCAGAACATTCCTTTCTTTGTGTAAGCTTGTCTAACAGATGACCTTAAAATGTAACTTAAAATGTTCTTTTGTGTAACCCTTGTCTTTACTGCCTTACACAACTGATGACCTTGCAATGTAACTTAAAATGTAACGGGACATTTTTCCTTTGTATAACCCATGCTTTGTATAGCTGATGGCCTTGCAATGTAAACCTAAAATGTTTAAACTGCCCTAGCAATCCAAGATGTCACCCAACCTTTTAATGTACTGTGCCAAATCTACCTTTATACCTGCCTGCTTGCTCTTTTCATAAAAGCTCCACAACCCTGCTAGGCGGGGCTCTGACTATTTGGGAGGGATCCCAGTCAAACCCACTGGTGAAATAAACTGCTTTCCAAACCTCCTCGGTGCCCTTCCTTCTCGTGTTCTAGTGTTTGGTCTGGTCCATTTTTTGTAACAATACTAATTACCCTGTTTGTCCTTGAAAACTATCTGATTAAGCTTTGCATGGTGGCATATACTTATAACCCCAGCACTAGGAAGGATGAGGCAGGAGGATCCCAGTGAGTTTGAGGCCCACCTGGGCTACACAGTGAATTCAAATCCAGCCTGAACTAGAAAAGCAAGACTCTGTCTCAAAAAGCAAACAAACAACAACAAAAAGAGAAAACGCTTTTTTTTTTTTTTTTTGGTCTTTTTGATAGGGTCTCTTGCAGTTCAGACTGGCCTTGGGCTCACTTTGTAGCCCAGGCTGGTCTTGAATTTGTAATGATCCTCCCTCAGCCTCCTGAGTGCTGAGATTACAGGAGTGTGCCACCATGCCCGGCAAAAGCTTTTTTTTTTTTCCAATCGGTACCAGGGATTGAACTCACGACCGCTTGCTTGCAAGGCAGGCGCTTATGCGGCTGAGCTAAATCCCCAGCCCCAAAAGCTATTTTTTAAAGTAAGTGCTTATTTTTTCTTACATTAGTTGCACTTTGAAAGCTCAATAAATTAGGTGGCTGTTTTCTAATTTGAATGAAGCTCCCGTTACCTCTTAAAGTACATATATAGATTTTGAGTAAAAATTTCCTTTAAAAATGTCAGTTTGGTAATAATATAGGAAAGATATAACTCCCAACCTAAGGTGTCAAATTCTTGTTCCCCAAAATGGTAGAATGAATCCCAAGGAACAGTGGAAAAGAGTGGGAAAGAGTTGAGAGAGGTGGGGGGGGCAAGCGGGGAGTGTGGGTGCTCAGAGGAATGGGGCACACAGCTGGGAACCAGGGAATAGAGAATCGGGAGGGGTCCTAAGTGGGTCAGCCACGGGTCAAACTATAATCAACTCATAAGATTGTAAGTATAGCTGCTTAGCTAATGTTGGTTCAGGAGTGAAGTGGGGCAGGTAGCAAGGAAATGTGGATGACATCCTTAACCTTGGTCACCTTTAGTCTTAGTCTTATCTTTAGTCTTAGTTTTAATAGTCTTGCTCTTGGTGGGAGAGGGTTATATTATCCCTAGTGAGATAATGGTCTGTTTGTATGGGGAAATCTCAAAAGGATGATACAATCACTGTAAACTGTAAACTCAGACTTCCCTTTATGCCTTAGGGAAGTATGTAAATCTGACCCTGGTGACTGTAATCTCTGAGGTCTTGCTTTCTTCAAGATGTGCCTCTAGCCCAAGTTTTTGTGTGTTCTCATCATCCTCTGCTCTGACTCCCTGGAAGGCCTAGCCCAGTCTGACTGCCTGTTAATTTCTGTCTCACTTAGCTACCTGTGATAGCAAGTGTAAGGTCCAGAGTTTGATCCCCTGTACAAAAAAAAAAAAAAAGGAAAGAAAAGAAAAGAAAACCATTGTTCTTGGATATTTGAGCATCACTTTAAGGCTAAAATTTCCACTTAATGTTTTTCTATGTATTTTTATTTTATTGGCTTTTTTTGTTTGCTATTTCTGTCTTCTGCAGGTAGTTTTTAACCTTTGTAGAGCTTACTCTTAAGTGGAATTTTTAGATGACCTGAAAATCATTCCTTGAGATTTTTAAATGAGGACTTAAGTGAAAATGCTTTGTTTATTGACACCTAAGTGGAATTATTTTCTTTTTTTTTTAATTTTATTTTAAAGAAAATAAACCCCAACAAAACAAAACAGAATAAAGCCAATCAAAACAAAGCAGTGAAAGTGGTATACAACTTCAAAACAAGTCAACAAGAACTCAACAGTGGCTACCATAATATATCTTGCCATCTTCACAATAGTTGTCCATACCATCAGACACAACAAAATCAAACAAAACAATAAATTGGAACAGCGAGAGTGATACTACATATTGTTATATTTAAAATAGTTGCACAGGTTACCAGACACAGGAATAAAACAAGACAGTAAAGTGGAACACAACCTTGGATTTCAAAAAACAAGACAGGAAGAAATCGCCCACAGTTGCAAGAGTGCACACTGCTGTCTTCCAAGCAGATGCCCAGACCACCAGCCCCAGGCCTGCAGTCACCAAACAAGCTGTTCCCTCCTGGTCAGGTGCTATCATCTCACCCTAACCCCGATCAGTTGGGGGCGGAGGGGATGCTCTTCTGGGTTTTCGGCCCACGCACTGGCTGTCTCCAGGGAACGCGAAGTTTCTCTACTGGCTGAGGCTCTTTTCAGACCCTCACGGTTGGGTTCGCTTCAAGGGAAGGCCCAATTGTTTATTTTTAACTTACGAATTCACAAAAAATTGTTTTGATTTTTTTCTTCACTATGGAACTTGGGAAAGGTTTTGATACACTGAGTTGTAAAATGATTCATACAAAGTAACCAACGTTATTTTCCTCCCTCAAATTTATCTGTCAGATAGAAACAATAGAAGTTTGTAGAACTGTGCTACTTAGAATTTTATGAAATTTCATTTTATGAAAAAAACTTTTTGATTTTCTTCCTTCCTTGCTTCCTTCCTTCCTTCCTTCTTTACTTCCTTCCTTCCTTTTAAAGCACTGGAGATTGAACCCAGAGCCTTTGCACTGAGCAACACTTCCAGCCATTTTTATTTCTTTTGAGACAAGATCTTGCTTAGTTCAAGCTGAGCTCAAACTTATAATTATCCTGCCTCAGTTTCCCAGAGTACTGGGATAATAGTCTTGGGCCCCTACACCTAACAGTGGCATCTTTGCTCAAACTCAGCCATCAGGCTTTATTTCCAACAATTTACGGAGTAATCCCTAGGTCACTCACATGCACATGTGGTTTGTTTTGTTTTGTTTTGTTTTGTTTTGCTTTGCTTTGCTTTGTTTTACTTAGAGATGCTGGGGATAGGTCCTAGGGCCATGGATGTGCTAGGCAAGTACTTTACCATTGAATTACATCCCTATTCCCCCAGATACTTTTTGCTCCAATTATTTTTAGCTTTGGTCTTTGCTGTTCCACTCAGTTATATCTAAAGCATTGGGTAACAACTGTAAAAAGCCAAAATTAGAAATGCTGTTCTTATTTTAGTTATATAATAACTATTCTATGACTAGAAAGAGGAAAAATGGTTTTCCTATTAATATTACATTTGATCTCAAACTTAGGAATACATCTAATAGGTCTTATATCCATTAGAGCTTATCTTTTTACTAGCCAGAGAAAGATGTATTTGGAAATAACCTACAGTAAGAGTGTATATATATATATATATATATATATATATAATATTTTTTTTTTTTTTTTTTTTTTTTTTGTACCGGGGATTGAACTCACGACCTTGCGCTTGCCAGGCAGGCGCTTAAGCCACTAAGCTAAATCCCCGGCCTGAGTTTTTATATTTAATTCAAGAAATTTTTGTTCCATAAGATGGTCTCTTGGTTGATTATAGTTTTTTGCACATTTTGATGCCCATGGGCCCCCTTTGCCTCCAGCTGTGTGTCTAGGGTGGCCTAGTAAACCCTAGCACCTTGGGGAGCTTTGTCTTTATGTGTGGTTTGCCTTCCCTGACAACCTCAAGGAGTATACCCATGTGGGCGAAAAGATTATGAGCAAAGATTCTGTGCAGGAGCCCTTACTTAGGCTGAAGAAACATATTCTAAAAATGTCTGTGTTATCACTAAAGTTTTGATGTGCTTGTGTAATACTTTATATAAAATTCTACCTGGTATTGCCTTTGCTGGAGAGTTTTCATTTTACTCTAGACCTTGAAAATATTTGAAAAGAGATCAGGAATACTTCATTACTGAACATGTTCTACCTTCCCTCACCATTTGGCTTTTTCTTGTTCTACTTTCCTTAGAAAGCTGAAAGGTCAGAACAGGTCATGATTTATTGTAAACTGGGAGAGAATGGAGAAGCAGGAGCACAAATCATACACTTTTCTTCTTTCTTTTCCTTTCTCTATCATAAAAGAGGAAGTGTCAATAAATTTTAAACTGAGAAAACATGGTTATTTAAAAAATTAATATTTTTATTAAGAAAACTTTAATTTAGCAGTCGTAATATGCTGCAGTCTCTTCCTATTGACCATGTGTGGATTGTCCAAGAAGGTACTTTTTTTTTTTATTGGTACCGGAGATCGAACTCACAACCCTGCGCTTGCAAGACAGGCGCTTATGCCACCGAGCTAAATCCCCAGCCCCCAAGAAGGTACTTTTAAGTACTGGCAACTCCCAGTTTATTAAAACTGTACTACGTATCTCTGGCAGAAAATCTATTTTATCAGCAATATTCAAAGCCCTGGAAAGTATCCTTGTCTGGTACAAATTTCTGTGTGTTTTATTGTTTTTGTAGAACTTCTAACCTAGAAAAAGTTGCCTCTACTCTGGAATCTTTTCTTTTCCCAAAGCCCATCAAAATATGCTTTCTTATGTGGCTTGTTTCATAAAAGCACACTCACTTTTACATCTGTCTCCTTCCCTGTCTCTCTAATAGCTTTGAATTTGGAGATACAAATCAGTATGTCATTATTATCAAAAATCAGAATAAGGATTCATATTGTACATATTTGTTTATATATTTTATTATAGGAATGAAAACAGTCATTGCCCATTCAACATGCATAAAATATCTTAAGCTGGTGATGTTACTCAGTGGTAGAGATTGCCTCACCTGTGCAAGGGCCGGGTTCAGTCCCTAGTACTAAACTGCAATCAGTCAGTCAATCAATATAATTAGCATAATTTCTGAGAAATAATGAGGCCCAAGAATAGGCTTCACAGATCTGTGGTTTCCTTTGATACTTATATTAATTTTATTTTGAGACAATGATAGCATGTGTCTAGTGCTTTTTACAAAGTTTATCCTCAGTATAAAAATATGCAAGTGATAAGTCAGTAAGACAACTAAGTTTCAAAATGGGCAAGGATTTTGAATTAAATGTTTCTCCAGAGCAGACCCACAATGGCCAATAAATACATGGAAGGATCTTCAACATTTAGCCAGTAGGAAAACATACATTGAACCTACACACTTCACAAGTGGAGGTAGAGAAATCTGAACGCTCCTGCGTTGCTGCTGGGAATGCAACACCTGTGAACCCAGTCGGCTAAACATAAAACCAGCATATAAAAAAGACCACATATTGTATGATTGATTTGTAGGAAATGTCCAGAATAGGTGAGTCCGTAGAGACAGAAAATAGATTAGTGGTTTGAGTGGTTTCCCACAGCTATCTAAGAGCACAGAAGAATGAGATGACATTACTAGTGGGCCTGTAGTACAGTGGGCAAGGGAACTGAGAACAGTATTGGATTTCAAAGACAAAAACGGAAGGAAATCCTGCGTATTCACTATATTGCATAGTTATCCTATAAATAAATGCTCAGACTGCCGGCTTTAGGCCTACAAAGTCAGTCACACAATACAAGCATTAAGTTGTTTTTTAACTTCAATTGCTATCAACTTAGCCTGTGTTCCTCCAAATCAGCCAGTTGCTGGGGCATGGGGCTTGTTTCCCAGCCCATGTACTGGCTGGCTCCTGAGATGGGCGATGGGACTTTCTGTTTCACCTTCTGGGTTCCACATGGCTGCTGCTGGCTCACAGGAAGGGCTAATTCCTTCTTGTTATTTCTATATGAAATATTGAAACCAGAGCCTTCACACTGAGCTACTTCCCTGGGGGTTGGGGGGGCGGAGTTGTTTTTGTCTTGCTTTTTTTACTTTAAGAAATCTTGCTTAGTTGCACAGTTACCTAGGCTGGTATCGAACTTGTGATCCTCCTGCTTCAGCCTCCAAGAGTGCTGGATTACAAGCATGTACAGTCATGCCAGGATTCTTTCCTGTTTTTGATAAGATATTGCCAAGTTACAGTTTTTCAAAAGATTACGAGGTGGACATCCTCCACTGTAGTAAGGAAAAGATCATACAAAGGAAATTGGGGTCTGAGTGCCTTCAGAATTGACCATTTTTATTATGCAAGTGTAAATAGTACAACCAAATCTTATTACACTGTTATGATTTTGTTCTTTCTCTTGTGCATTACTTACTTTCTTTCTTTCTTTTTTTTTTTTTTTTTTTTTTTTTTTTTTTTTTTTTTTTTTTTTTTTTTTTTTTTTTTTTTTTGGTGGGTTGGGGATGGAACCAGGCTCTTGTCACTTCGAGGCATCCATTGTACCACTGAGCTATACCCCTAGCCCAATTTATAACCTGTTAATTACATTTACATACCTATTCCAGTTATCTTTCTATACCCTGTGTCCTCTAGCTCTGATTTTAAACTGAATTTTGAATTAAAGTTACTTCTGAGACTCAGTATGGATGAAGTCGTCCACTCCATTTATTATATCTGTTAGTCCAGTTCTTACAGAATGGACACAACTACACTTGAGCATCTCAGATTACTCCAGTTATTTTAGTCTTTTTACCTTAAAGCTTTCAGGATTGTCTTATCAGTGAAATATTTTCTTAATTTCAATAAGAGTGATTTTAATTGAGTGGTATCAGTTTTATTCCATTTGTTTCATAGATTTGCATTTTGCCATTTTGCCTTCATACTTTTCTGTAGTAAAAAACAAAACTAACAAGATGTGAGAAGCTGAATCTTAAAGTAAAATTGTAATTTAAGAAACAAAAATGAAAAGCCCAACTAAAAATAAACTTGACCCTCGTCTAATTCCATTTGTTTTAGCTCCATCTTAGAAAGGAATTTAATAGTTTCTTTGTATTTTTTTAAAAAATTTCTAAATTTAAGTTCAATTGGTACAGTTTAGGTATACATAATAACTACATTTATTATAGAGAATTTGTATCTGTCCATGATATATCTTGATTCCTCTTTTTGTTTTTTTTCCCATTCCTATCCCATCTTTTCAAGCCCCCTTCCCCTCACTGTTCACAAAGCTCATTTTTCATTTGATCCTTCTTTACTCTTTTTTTTGTTGTTGTATTTTCTTTAAATTTCTGGGCTTAAATCTTTTAATTTGGCCATACTCACTGTATAGTCCCAACTGGCTTCAAACTCACAATGATCCTCCTGCCTCAGCCTACTGAGGTTAGGATTACAGGCATGTGCTATCACACCCAGCCTGGGAATTCTTTTAAAGAGGGAGGTTCTCCTGAGACTTGTAACCATGGTTCCATTAACCCAGAAGACTGAAATTCATATGAATGCTTTTCCTTGCCTGAGAAGTAGTATAAAAAGTAGTCCAGAAGCACTTGTGAAGAAATAATCCTTGAATCAGCCTATGGGAGGTTCCCACAGATAAAGGCTAGACTTACTAGTTCATAGTCCAACACCACAGAATAATCCACTGTCTCACCCCGTGTGGTAAGGTACACCTATGATTTCAGCACTTAGAAGGGTGAGGCAGGAGGATCACTGTGAGTCTGAGGCCAGTTGAGCTAGATAGTGAGACCCTGTCTCAAAAAAAAAAAAGGAAAAAAACAAGACGACGAAAGGAAGAAATCCACTATCAGCAAGAGTTGACAGAAACAGCAGATCTAGATTTCCACTTGGAAAAAATGAGTACTCACTTTAAGTCAGATACTAAGAGTTTGGAATGTAAAGGGATACTTTGTATTAAAAAATTAAAGACATTTAAAATAGCACTGTAAGGTCTGGAGTTTTAACAGTGGTAGAGTATGCTTAGCATGCATCAATCATTAGCACAAAAATTTTTTTAAAAGAAGTACTATGTATGACTTCTAGAACTCAAGATATAGAAATAAACAGTGGACAAATAAGTAGAAAATTATATGTACAGCCGAAGAAAATAGTTAACTGGAAAAGACTGTACTCTTGAAATTGGATTTTTAATTCAAATCCCAGACTTCAGTACAAAATACAAAGAAAATCATTTAAAAAATGTTAAATGAAGTATAATCATCAAGTAAGAAAATCCAGTGCACCTCTAACTGAAGTTACAGGTGGAGTGAGTGACATGAATGGGGAAGATATTATTTAAGGAGATAGTTGCTGATCATTTTTCAGAATTGAGGAAACATAAATACTCAGACCTGGAAATTACAGAAAGTCCTAAGCAGTGTACATACAAGTAAATTTGTATTTAGAATGCGTGACAAGAAATATCTGTGGTGACATTTAAATTGAAGCATAGGATTTTATAACTATGTTCCAGTCCAGAGATCATTTTTTACAAGGGTGTTCTGAACTCATCTTTATCTGTTCCTCCTAGTTATCTTGTTTCATCTTACAACAAAGAAACTGAAGATTGTAGATTTGACCTAATTGGCTCAGGTGTCACAGCTGGCCACCCAAGCAACCTGCATTTGAACTGAGGAGAGAAAGACTCCTGAGTCAGTTTCCCTTCATACTACAGTCTGTCCTTTCTATAGTCTTTGATTCTTGGTTCAGAGTGCAACTTCTAGTACCTGTAAATAACGGAGACGCACATTCTTGAAAATGGCAATGAAAATGAGGTTAATACCATTTGGCTGTTTTTCTTGAGGATTTCTTTTTTTTTTTTTTTAATAAATTCTATCATCTTTTGAGGTCTATATGAAGATTCCATTGTGGACGTATGTTTCTGTATACTTTACAGGAGTTAATAAGCAGAGAGAAAGGAACAGTCTCCTCTGTTGGCAAAGACTAATTCACGAGGACCTGCAACAGAAGTTTTAAATACATTTCTCTTTCAAAACAGATTCATAACACGTTCTATTAGCTCTAAGCACTTTCTTCTATTCTGAGCTCCTCTGCTCTGCAGCCTAGCCTTGGAGCCAGCCAACCGTGGACTGAAACCTCTATAAACTGTGAACGAAAACAAACCTTTCCTTCTTTAATTTGTGGTGTCGTGTGAGTCCCAGCAGCAAAGAAAGTAGTAACTAAGATAGCTACATCTGCTAAGAGTTGTGATTTACTTTACCCTTCACCTAAATCAAAAGATGAAGTACAACTTTACTTCAGTCACTGAGTTTGCTCTATCTGTGCCTGCTGCAGTCTTGTTTGCTACCTGTTACTGGCAACCCAACGAGGAGTCTGGAGGTGCCAGCACGGGTGAGCAGCACGCTGTCATGTTTTAGCTCTGCATCACTTCATTATCATTTTTATCACTTACTGCTTTTCTTCAGCACTCCTAATCTGAAGTCCAACTATTCAGTGCTGTGCTCACGCCATTTACATTTTTTCCCTTGTATTTTTTCTACTGTTGAAAATGTAACTCTGTCTTGGAGTGGGGTGTGTACAGAGCAGAGAATGAATGCAACGTCTCAGAGCTGGCTGACACAGTGTTCATATGTTCTGTCCTCTCTCTGCTGTATCAGTGTTCTCTGCTGGTGATTTGGACCAGAGTTGAGGATGAACAAGGCAACTAAACAGACTAAGTGTGCCTGGAGCTGGTACTCATGTGATCTGCCAGAGAATGGAGAGACGGACACCTGGCTGGGGCTCTTCATGCCAGTCAGCGTGGTGAGCAGCTAGGGATTGTGGATTCCATCTGTTTCCTGGGCAGAAGGCTTGCAGGACTAGAACTAGATGTCAACAGGAGGTGACTGATTTAATACCTTATAAATACCAATGCTTTCATGAATATTTGATGTTTCCTGTGTGGTGTCATGACTATTTGGTGGCTTTTTGTTCTTTTATTCCCTCTGATCTGTTTTGCGCTTGTAGTGCTATTTACTTTTACTATAGCTAATGTCACGTGGTTTGCTTCTGAGTTTGTATTTCTTCCTTATTTTTCTTATTTTCTGTAGTTGAATTGAATGTTCTTAAATATTCACACATTATTCTTTCTTCACAAGTAAGTCATGTCTGAAGAACTTGCCTGTGCTTTCTCTCAGTCTTCTTTGTGGCAAAGATTTTTAGGGAGATAGAAGATTAGGACAGGATTTGTAGATACAGTGGTGCCTAGTACTCATTGTGAATTGGTTCCAGGAGGCACAATGAATACCAACAACTAAGTATCAAACAAATTGTTCTGACTGGAAAAAGGGTGGTGAGTCACGAGGTAATCAACAGGGACAGCTCTGGTTTTCCCAGGTTGCACACAAATTACGTGTACTAAGACAAAATTTTTACTTTGTAATGCATCAAGTATCAAATTCAATGAGTTTCAAAGCAATTGAGTATGAAAGTATGACTGAATATCTTAAAGTTCATTTATTAGGATATAAACTTTTTTAGTAGCTAGTTTTAGAGTATTCTATGAACTCGTAAGTGCAGTTGTTTTTCACATGCCTGTCCTTTCCCACTGTATTTAGTAAACATTATCTTGTTCCTAGTGGATAGTTACAGCCGAACATGTTGACATCTTGCTAACTCTTAAAGCAGCACTCATCTTCCGATGTCAAAGTTCAGTCTCCACATTGAGAGATTCATTTGCTTTGCATCCTAAACCTTTAATGCTGACCACATGTGTTTTTGGTTACAAAGAGCACTAGGTTAAAACAAACAAGTACCTGCATTGTGTAATCATTTCAGAGCCAGTATTCTCTGGATTCAGGCCAGGAACATCAAGTTTCCCATTTGAGAGGGCAACGTTATATCATCATTTTTCAAGATAAGGAAAGGTGGACAATAAGAGTAGAAGGGGAAAATGGGTGAATTTGCCTACAGCAATACTTTGGTGTTTTTTTGCTTTTGTTTTCATTCCTTTTTGGTACTGGGGTGGATTATTGCCAGGCAAGCTCTTACGCTGCTGAGCTAAACCCCTGGCCCTTTTGCCTTTTTGAGACAGGGTCTCACTGTGCAGTTCAAACTGACCTTGAACTCACTTTGTAGCCCAGGCTGGTCTCAACTCTCACCAATCCTCCACCTCAGCCTCCTGAGTGCTGGGATTACAGGCGTGTGCTACCACACCTGGCTTAATACATTGTAAAGTAATTGATAAGTCATTGCAACTCACATATTCAGTAAACTAGAAAGTAGTATTTGTTACAGACTTAAAGCAATAAAAAGTCAAAGGCAAAGAATTTGTAAAGGAAATTAGAACCATAGAATGTTAAAGTTAGGAAGACTCTTGGATCCCAGGAGATCAGAGCTGTTCATGTTTTCTGATTCTCTAATTTGGTATGTTGAACTTCCATGGATTTAAGAACTTAGTCTTATATCTAAGAGAAATCCTAACTTGCTTTAGAAAAAGATGAAATTTGAAATTGACATCAATAAAAAGATGGCATTTTAAGATTAATGTGTTACTAAATGGTGTAAAACCATGAAAGATTAGTAATATTTGTGAGATCAGATTGATTAAAAAGAGACAGTATCAGTTGTTCCAGTTTCTGATACACATTTGAATGCAATTACATATATAAATCAGAATTTTAAGATTTTTTTTTAATTTTAAAGAGAATACAACCGAGCAAAATAAAACAGAATAAACCCAATCAAAACAAACCAGTATAGATGACGCAGGACTTCAAAACAATAGGAAATCAACAATGGTTACCATAATGCCTCTTGTTGTCCTCAAAATAGCTGCCTATACCTTCAGACATAGGTTAAAAAAATCAAAACAGAACAGAATAGAACCAATAACAACAAAACAATGAATGCAGTACAGGACTTCAAAACAAGATACTAGTAAATCCAAAATAATACCGTAATACATCTTGTTATCTTCAAAATAGCTGCCCGTGCCATCAGATATGATAAAATCAAACAAAACAATAAAACCCAACCCAGCAAAACAATGAAAATGATACAGACTTCAAAACAAGGTAATGGGAATTAACAATGGCCGGCACCCTTAGAATTAGATTCCCCCATAGATTGCTTATCTTCCGAATAGATGATCAGACGACTGATTTAGACCTACAAAGTCAGTGAAACACTAAACACTACAAGCATTAAGTTGTATTTGATCTCAAAAACTATCATCACAGCCTGTGTTTTTCCAGATCAGTGGTCACTTAAGGTGGAGGGGCGCAGGCTGGCTCTTCTTGTTTCTCAGCCTGCACGTCAGAAGGGGCTGGTATCTAGCTCTTCCCCCAGGAACCTGATGACTTGCAGGGAGGGCTTGCTTCTTGGTGACTTCTTGTTCTCTCCCCCCGAAGTCCACAGATGGTGCTGATGCACGGGAAAAGGCTGGCGTCTGACCATCTCCCCAGTGGCCTCTACATGGTGCCAATTTGCAGGGATTGCTTCTTAGGATTTTAAGATGTTTACCTTTGTGTATTGGGGATGAAACTAACTCAACTCCCACATCTGCTAAGCATAAACTGTACCACTGACCCGCAGCCCCAGCCCCATTTTAATTTTTAATGAAATAAAAAGGATTTTAGAGGTAAGGATCAGAGGTAAGGATTTTAGAAATTGCATTCACTCGTCCACGTGAAGAAGTAGTAAGAAGAATCACAGCTGTACAAAAAAAAGTACAAGGGAACATGGGTTTTGAGATTGACTAAGAAATTTCTGCAGTACAATGGAAAATTTGGGGTTCTGACTGATGCTTTGTTTCTTGTAGAGGGTTAGGATAAAAGACTGCTTTTAGTTGTTACCTTGTTATGAAATTTCTTTTTAGACAGTGGGTATAACCAAGTAGATGGGATTTGTAGTGGAACCAACTTGAGACAGTGGGCAGTAGCCCTACAGTATTTCATAGTTGCCACGTCATTTATCACCCGTTTCCCACCCTGACTAATTTTATCCCTCCTTGATTTTTGAGATAGGGTCTTACTGTGTAATCTGGGCTGGGGTTGAACTCTCTGTGCAGCCCAGGCTGGCCTCAAACTTGCCATCCTCTATGTCAGCTTCCCAAGTGCTGATATTATGGATGTGTGCCAGCGTGCTTGACTGTTTCATACCCACTGGCTATGCAGGGTCTGCTCCCAACTTACTTTCCACTCCTCTCCACCAATGTATGCATCCCCTCTGTCTATTTCTGTTAACTGTTTCACACCAGTAGTTTTTCTTATTGTTGTTTGGCTGTAAATCAGAACTTGATCTTTGTATGGGTAGTTTCAGATTATATATTAGATAATATAGATGGAAACTTGTGGGGGGAAATTGAGTCTTTGTTGCTCTTTTCTTTGTTTCTTTTTCTCTCTTTTTTTTTAGACAGAATCTCACCGTGTAGTTCATACTGGCTTTGAATTCACTATGTCCTCCTGAGTGCCAGAGGCGTACCAAGCCTGGCCTTGTTGGAGTCTTTCCTTTCAAAGAGGGTTTACTTAGGTTTCTGGCAAGCAGCCAGATTAGGGCAGATCATTTTAATTACACATGAGATGATTTTCTTGATCTTGAGCTGCTGTGAGGACCTATTTCCAGTTCGCCTTTATTCCCTAGGGAGTAGCCCTTTTGGGTCCCACCTGATAGCCTCTGGCACCTATCTTCTTGGCAGGCCCTGAACTCTGATTTTTCCTCCAGCCCTGTGAGTCTGCTGAAAGCTCGCCCAGCCTCCAAAATGAAACTTGTTGCCAGCTTTTGTAGTAGTTACCAAAAGGAGAGTTTGTTTAAAATGTACAGGTCTTCTTCCCAAAAGTAGAACTTCCTTACTGTTGATTTTTGTGTATATTTAATATGAATATATACATATTTTAGCACAGTATATTTACATATGATTAGGAATAAATATACAGTGAGTATGATCAGTGTCGTTACTCGTTAGGAGTATAACTATCAAGTCTGGAGACTTACACTTGATTTCCTCTTCACTTAAAATGTTGGTGTTGGCATGACTTGCCTAGTAGACATTATTCTGTCTGGGGCCAGATATGGTGGCGTATACCTGTATTCCTAGCACTCAGTAGGCTGAGGCAGGAGAATCACTGCAAGTTCAAAGTCACCCTGGCTACATAGTGAGACCCTGTCTCAACAAAGAAAAAAATTCTTTTCCAAAATAAAATGTATAGTTTTATATGTATATTTAATGATTGTAGGTAGATTGCTTTATATCATTAGTAGTGTAGTAAAATACAAGTTTAAAAATTGATAAAATGGGGCTCGTATATAGCTGAGTATTAGAATGTGTGCTTAAAATGTGCAAGGCCATGGGTTTGATGGCCAGCATTGCAAAAATAAAATAAGTTATAAGATAACCAGGTGCAGTGGCCACTTCTATAGTCCCAGCTGCTTGGGAGGCTGAAGCAGGAAGATTGCTTGACTCCAGGAGTTCAAGGCCAGCTGAACAACATAAACTCTTATCGGCAAAAAACAAACACCCAAAAACTAGTAAGCTGGTTTCGGTGAAGGATATACAGTAGATACAGAGTAGTCAACATGATTTTTGTTTTAAAGATGTTATACTCTGAAACAAAGTGTATTTTCAAGTCTTAGATTCTGGTGGCTGCTGCTTAACAATATGACAGCATGGGCGTGGTGGTGGCTTGTGCGTATAACTTCAGCCTGAGACAGGAGGAGTGTGAGGACAGCCTGGGCACCTCAGTGAGACTGTCTCAGAATGAAATAAGGGACTCAGGGTGTACCTCAGTGGTCAAGTCTTTTCCTAGTACATGTGAGGCCCTGGATTCAGTTCTCTACAGTGGGAGGGAAAAAAAAAGAACAATAAAAAATGACTACAGTGTATTTTATCACAAAAGCATTTAAATCCAAATAAACACAATTTGGGTGGCCTAGGGAAATGAGTTCTAAACTGACTGTAATTCTTTCTATGTGTGTATAATTAGCTCTGAAACTAAAAATGATTCTGTAGCTACTGATAACTTGATATACTATGATTTGTCCAATCTTTATTTTCAAGTGAAAAATAGGAATTTTAAGTTTCTGGGAACATTTTGAAACATAAATTCAGTCATCTTGAAATAGGCAAAATTTGTAACTAATAATGTTTGTTATTTGAAAAAACTGTTTGAAAGCATAGCCAAGATTTTATGTTTCTGAGTGCCTAGAGATTTCCTTTAATGAGACGGAGCTTTCCAGCTGTCATTTCCATCTCTGCATAGATTTTTTTCCTTGTTTTTTGAGAGAGGGACCCCCTTTGTAGTCCAGGCTGGCCTCAAACTTGCTGCAGTCCTCTTGGCCCAGCCTCCCAAGTGCTGGGGTTCCAGGTGTGCCCTGCTGTGCTTGGCTTCTATGGATTTTGAACTCACAGACTTTGTGTGGGGTGAGCTGCTTTGAATGGAGGCCCTGATGAAAGGAAAGGCTGAGGAAAACAAATCCAAATCGTACTTCCCTTCATTCCATTGATCTGCCTCAAGGTTTTTAGGGTAATTTCAGTTAATTGCAGATTTTTAAGTGTTTTCTCTGCATAAATAAAAACAGTGGTGTTTTCCTTTTTAGAATTACAGCCTTCACATTTTTCTTGTTTTTCCTTTATAGTTTTAATATATTTTCTCATGTCCTACCTCTCTACCTTACAACATAATTTTTTTTTTAAATACTGGGAATCGAACAGAGGACCTCACACTTGCCAGGCAGGCCCTTATGCTGCTGAGCTAAATACCCAGCCCACAATATAATTTTTCTCTGTTACTTTTCTTTTTCTTATTTTAAGAAGTATAGACAGGCAGGGTGGCACCTGTAACTATAGCACTCTGGGCACAGGCAAGGAGACTGCAATTTTTGAACCCAGCCTAGGCAATTTATTAACGAGATCTATCTCAAAATAAAAAATACAATACCTCCAGTACCAGGAAGAAATAAAAACTCCTTATCATAAAGTAGAGGTTTTTATTTTTACTAAAGAAATACTAAACAATCTGATGTTTTTTCTTTTTGCTTTGTTTGCATCCCGGGGATGGAATGCAGGACCTCACAGGTCAGGCAGATGTGCTGCTGCAGAGCCACACCCCCACCCCCGTTTTACTTCTGTAATGTACTACATTACAGTACTAATGTAGTGCAATGTAGAAATCCACTTAGTTAGAAAGTTTACTGAAAGGCTGTCTTACTGGATACAATTACTATTCAACTTTTATAGTGCCAAGAATGTTTGAATTGTAAGGAAATAACAAAAAGTTACATCATAATCCTTGGGTTCATATTTTGAAAATAGGAAATAAGTGTATACAGATTGATTTTAAAGGCGTATAGCATCTATTTCCTTCAGTATGCATTTACATTGTTGAATTATCGATAGCCAGAAAATGCCTGTAGGATAACATACAAGCAAGAACGATTTTGGTATGGAGTGACTTTGGCTACTGCAACCCTATTAAGGCAGTGCCACAGAGATCAGCGTGTTCCAGTAGAAATATAATGTGAGCCTTACATTAAATTTTGGGGGTGGGGAGGCTTTTAAAAACAAGGTCTTATTGTATAGCCTAGGCTAACTCAAACTATTAATCCTCCTGCTGTGCTGGGATTGTAGGTGTGTGCCACATTTAAAAAAGCTTTTTGAAAGGTGAAATTTAACATTGATTGATTGATTGATTGATTGATTGTAGTGCTAGAGTTTGAACCCAAGACCTCACATACACTGAGCATACTACCACTGAGTTGTCTCTAGTCCCATAAAATTAATGTTAGTAATAGCTGTTCAAATCATTATATCAAACATATTATGTAGTCAGTGTTCAAACAGAGTTTTTTTCAGTTGTCAGGGCTTCCCTGTGTAGGTCATGCTGGCCTTGAACTCACTGTGTAGCCCAGGCTGGCTTCAAATTTAGAGTGATCCTCCTGCCTCACTCTCCTGAGTTCTGGTAGTACAAATGTGGGCCACCATGCCTGGCCAAACAAAAAAAGCTTTTTGAGACAGGGTGTTGCTATGTTGCCTGTATGGATCTTGAATTTGTGGGCTCAAGTTATTTCCTGCCTCAGTTTGACACTCAGAGTTGTCGGCCATGGAACTCTCTAAATCAAGGGTTGTATTTTAGCTATTTTTAAGGTAAGAGGAATCTTAAATGTTACATTGAAATGATGAGAATGACATTTTAAGTTTACATCAGAGCTTCATATATTCAGTATTATTTTCAGAAAGCAGTTTGCAATTGGAACTGGCTCTGGTCCTAAGTTGCTGTGATGAACACTTACTACTGGAATATAAAATCTATCTAGGAGACCTTTATTAGCATTTTTAATATATATATGAAATAATATTAAATGGGAAAGAGGACAAACACAACAGAGTACTACACATGTTAAGTTTTAGGAAACCTTTGCTTTAGTTACATATGTGCATATATTTTGTGTGCATTGGATCTTGATAAAAAATGAATTTCTTTCCCTTTTTTTTGGTACTGGGGATCGAACTCACAACCTCACTTTACCAGGCAAGCATTTAAACTGCTGAGCTAAATCCCTGGCCAAAAATGAATTTCTTAGGTCACAGAATCTTTTGAAAGTATCTTTTTGGGTACACTTTTGATTCTAGTACACAGAATCTTTTCTGTAGGTCTGTATGTCTAAAGGATGATACAGCATTAATGAAAGAAAACTAGATTTAGCCATGAGAGGTAGGTGGTGTTAGAATATAATCTAGTGAATAAGGTGGTCACATAAATGTGAAGTAGAAATAATGATCATAATAGAGTAACATAAACATGGTAACTTTCTCAATTCTGAATTTACTAGGAGCAAATAAATTTGAACTTGGGGTTAATAGTTTGGCCACTTCATTCCTCTAAATTTTGGTTTGACTATAAATCACCAAATTTAAATCTATGTGTCAGCGTTGAGTCTTACAAATTTTGATTTCTTTGAAAAATCTTAGTAGCACCCAATGTTTATAACTTCCATTAAAAATATGAAAAATGTTGAGTGTGGTGGTACATGCCTAAAATTCCAACACTCAAGAGGCTGAGACAAGAGGATTTCTGTGAGTCCTGCCTAAACTACATAGTGAGACACTTTCAAAAACAAACCAAAAAAAGAAAAAAATGAAGTCAAATTCTATGTAGGGTTGAGATCATGCTTTTGAAAGGTTTTGATAGATTTTTTTTTTTTTTTTGGTACCGGGAATTGAACTCATGACCTCACGCTTGCCAGGCAGGCACTTAAGGCACTGAGCTAAATCCCCGGCAGATTTCTTTTTCTTAAATTATTTACTGTTTCCCTCAAATTTTATGGGTTTTCGTGTTTTGTATAAGCCTTGCTGGAATAGGTTTGATTGAAGTTCTTCATCTGTACAGAGTCAACATGACTGGCTTTACACAGTGTACATATTTGGAATGCTATTTTGCTAGAAGAGACTGGAAACTTGGGCAGTGCTGGCTATCATGCTTTTAAAAGGCAAAATATGTTAGAGTCAGTGCTGTAGCAGTGATTGCATTGTGCCACAGTTTCTTTTGTGAAAATTGCTCTGGATGTAGGGATTCTTATAGAAGAAATATACTGCTTAGGTAAGGCAAATGTGTGAATACTGTCCCAACTGTATTAATAAATCTCAGGTTCCATGGATATTTGTAGCAACCATAAGTTAACTGGGCTCTTTTCCTCTTGTGATTTTCAGTTGCTCAAGTACTTTTTATGCAGTGAGATGCAGCCATACTAGAAGAT
Source organism: Dolichotis patagonum (assembly GCA_004027295.1). Taxonomy (NCBI): domain Eukaryota; kingdom Metazoa; phylum Chordata; class Mammalia; order Rodentia; family Caviidae; genus Dolichotis; species Dolichotis patagonum. The sequence continues at coordinate 63,027 of PVJX010000688.1, forward strand.
CAAATTATTAAAATGGTATTAGTATAGCACCAGGAATGTAGGGGTAGTTAATGAGGATGAAGAAGAGGCAAAAACAACATTCTATTTATAACTGTTTCCAAAAGCAGAAAGGTTCTACTAATTAGAAATCCTATTAAGAAGTTTATTGCATTGTTTAAGGTATTCAATTAAAAACTTAGGAATGTGTACAGAAGCCAGATACTGTGCAGTCAGTCCCTTTCCCTCTCAGAGGAAGAAGCTAGGGTGCCAGTGGGAATCCAAGTGTCCGGCTTTGTCCTTTTTAGAAGAAAACAGTAGAAAATTGAATTCTGATCCCTTGATACATCTAATATGTGCAAGAGCCAGGACTAAACATTGTGAGTAATAAAATGTATGACTGGGTTGGTTATAAATATTAAAATGGCTTAAATCTAATGCTACTTATGCAAAAATAGGTAGTTCAGTGTAATATTTGTGTTGTAGTGGGGGTTTATATTATATGCTGATACAGTATACTGATGAATATACATTATATACTAATGATCCTTCAGAGTAGAGAAGTCAGGAGAGGCAAATTGATAAGTGAAATTTGAGTCAGGCATTGGTGTATTGGTAGGTATCTTGCAAAATACAGTAAAACCAGAAGTTAAAATTATGGCGCATTCATGCCTTGGAAAGAACATGAGAATCAATGTTATTAAGTAGTTAATGAAATTTCCTTTTCTAGCCAGCACAGCTATGGTGGTCCACACCTGTAATCGCAACTACTCAGGAGGCTGAATGAGGCAGGACAATCACAAGTTCAAGGCCAGTTTGGGTGACTTAGCAAGACCTTGTCTCAAAAAAATATAAAAAGATCTGGGGATGTAGCTCAGTGGTACAGTGCTTGTCTGAGCTGTATGAAGCCCTCGATTGATCCTAGCACCACAGAAAGGAAAGAGAAAAAGTACTGTTTGAGAGTTAAATTAATCTTGTTCTCACAGAAGAATCAGTCGGAAATGTCGTTAGGCCCCAAGGAATGAATGTATATTTTACTTGAAATAACTACTTCTGTTAAATAGCGTAGCCTCCCTCCCAAACACCACTAACAAAAGTTCTCAACACCAAGTAGTAAGCTGCATAAGAAATGGTCTAATGTGTGGCTCCAGCACCGGGGAAGAGAAGCTTGGTCTTCAGTCATAATGTCCTCTACTGTAGGGTGGATGATGGGCTGAGGCATACCCAGCTGCAAAGTCTTTCAATTTCTCTTTCTCTCTCCATTATTTGTAGAGCTTAATGATCAAGAGTGTAGCCTCAGGATCATAACTGGTCCAAACTGCATTTCTAAACTTACCGCCTAAATCACTTGATGCAAGTTGAAGCTTGGTTCCCTCATCAGTATAGTAGGACTGAAATTAATTATCTGGTAGAGTAATTGTGACAATTAAATATAAGTATTAGTCTAAATAGTTTAACTCAGGGCCAGATTGTGCCTCAGACACCCTAGTAGTACGGAGAATATAAGCGGTTATATAGTGTTTAAAAAGCTGACAATGGGGCTGGGGATTTAGCTCAGCGGCATAAGCGCCTGCCTTGCAAGCAGGCAGTCGTGAGTTCGATCCCTGGTACCAAAAAAAAAAAAAAAAAAAAAAAAAGCTGACAATGTCCTTTGAGCAGATTGAGAGTTTTCTAACTCTTCATTAAGTAACTAGAGTTAATCATGCCCCCACTTTTTAAAAAAATATAATTGTTCAGAGGATTTTGCTTACAATTCTAAGCTTATTTTTAGCTGGACTTATTTTTAGTAAGTAAAAGATAAAAAGAGATTATACTATACAGTACTATATTGTATAAATATATACTACCTGACTTTTCTCCTACATGGTTTTCTATAGAGAATTTTTAAAATATTGTACCTTTGAATGTTTTCATTTACAAATGTTCCTACCAGTTAACCAAAGGATTTTTGCAACTGACTTTCAGTTTTCTGGTAAGTGTCAGGGATAATAGGAGTGGCTTTACCAGATAGCCTGTTTAGTCAGTAATTTATTTTATAATGTCAGCATTTCCACCCTGATGCACATCATTGTCACCTGCAGAACTTTAAAAACTGTGTTAATGTGTGTATAATCCCTAGAGATTCTTAATTAGTGAGTCTAGAATAGGATTTGGTAACTCTAAGGAGCTGTCAGACTTGAGAACCCTTATATTGAAGCTAGAACTAGGTAAAATTGGGGTGGGGCCGCCAGAGGAGAAAGGCGAGTAGGAATGAATTTTATCCATCTTCTCCTCCTCAGTGAAATAACACAAGAGAAGCAATTAGAATCTCCAGAGATTAGAAAATGAAGTGGTTTATTTTTCCTTTTTGTCATTGTAGACATGGAAGGACCTCAATGAAATTTTAAATGGTTCAACAAAGCATGCGCTAATGGATGACAGCGATCCTCCTACTTATAATCTGCAGATAGAATCACAAGATGGGTGTTATCCTGGTGACAGTGCAGAAAGGAGAGTGACACACTTGCCTTCTGCATCAGATGAAAATGAAAATCAGCTTGATAGAGATGGGCTTGAGCTTCTGACCAGCAGTGGTAGTGCAATGGGGAAAACTGAAGTGTTGGAGCAAGACAGTCTCAACAATAATGAAAGCTGCATGTCCAGCTGTGAGGTGGCTGCAAGTGAGAGCTCAGAAAGCACTCTCTGTAAAGACCCCAAAGATGGACAGGACCTCTTGGGAAAGGACAAAAAATCTGGAAAAAGAAGTACAAGAAGCAAAAAAGGCACTGTTAAGAAGATACCACCAGGTACTTTAAAATATATATACATTGCTTATAGTTTTTAATTAAAAATAAACCTCTTTCCCATCCCATTCTATGTGCACTGTATTGCGTCTTGCTTTTCTTACCAGTGTGTTCTGAAGCCAGCACAATACACAATAGCACAGGTGAATCAAACTGAGTGGTACCACACGCATCTGATGTCTGCAGTGTTCCTTTGTATAGGTGTGCTGTAATTTAGCTCTTCCTGGTCATTTACTGTAATAAGCAGTGCAGAAATAGACATTCTTTGTTACTGTTTTCACATTGTGCAGTTTAAATATATGTAGTGTCCTTTTTTAAAAAGTTTATTTTTTAAAATGCATTTTACTTCAAAGAGGGAAAAAAATAAAATAAAATTTCAAAACACATCAATCAGGGGGCAACAATGGTACATACATTGTGCATTGTCAGCCCCAAAGCATTCACCCAGAGTATAAGACATCTGCATTCAATTGTCTGAGCAATACCAGCACAAATCTTTCTTTTCAGCAAACTCAGAGAAATCAGTAGTATAACTATCTTGACTATTTTCATTACACATATATGTACACACATATACAAATGTTTCTTTCAGCTTCTCACACTAGTGAGTGTCCTTCCTTTATAAATTGTATTTTCTGTCAAACTAGCCTTAAAGTTTTCTTTATGCCATTGTTGTGACTTTGATCATTAACTTGTGAATTTCTGTAATAGTAAGACCTCTTTATAGATCTTTTCATCTCACTGTGTAGAAAAATAATGTACATGAACATATGTATGTTCTGCTAATGTTGAATGAGACATCTGGTTTTAATTATCTATATTTCTTTGGTTGCAAAATAAATCAGAATATTTCTTACTTGGTATATTTGGCAGTTAATCTTTTCTTTTTTTTTTTTTCTTTCTTTCTTTTGGGAGAGGATCTTGCTATGTACTTCAGGCTACCCTTGATTCACCATGTAGACCAAGCTGGCCTTGAAATTGCAGCAGTCCTGCTTTGGCCTCCTGAGAGCTGGGATTGCAGATGTGTGCCACCAGACCTAGCTTAAAGTAGTTTTTGACAAGGGATGTGAAAGCATTTTCTTAAAAGCTCAGAGGATAAACAGATACATAAATTGATGTATTCTGTAACTATCTTTCAAGAGCTAATTGACTATGCCTCTTTACTTTGATTATATGATGTCTTAATGAACTGATCTCTAGTTACAACCTGTGTGGGTTAGTCATAACTTCAAGATTATGAGTCCCTTATTCATTCCTTTGATAGCTTCAGTGTGGTTTCTCTTGATATATTGTATAGTTTATTTAGTACTCATTACCCAGTGAAAAGATAAGTGTGCAGTTACTGTTAGTTGAAATATGATTTATAAAACTTAGGGGAAGTTTTATATAGCTTTAATTTTTTTTTTTTGAGACAGGGTCTCATTTGGTGTCAGGAATTGAACTCAGGACCATGTGCTTGCCAGGCAGGTGCTATACTGCTAAGCCATATCCCTGACCTCTTTTTAAAAGTTTTATATATATTGTATATATGACTGAGTTGAAGAGAGTAAGAAAACTGAATCAGGAGTTGTAAAACCTAGGTTTAAACCTTCTTTCTGATTATAGATCACTTGATAAGATTGGATGCTTTGTGCTTCAGTGCCTTCATCTGTAGTGTTTAGTTACACAAATCTAGAAAATTTCTTTTTAAACTTAAATAGGATTTCTAATATAGTCCCTACTCCATTAAAATTTGATGAGTCCCTTCCAGTACATCTTCTATAAAGGTGTTTATATTTAAGTGTACATTTTTGCTTTTTAAATTTTTGTTGTTAAATGATTTTTTATCAAGTAGCTTGTTCTAAAAAGTGGCTCACCAACTAAACATGACTGGGTTTGGGGCTGCCTGCCTCTCCTTCTGGAGTTGGATTCCAGGTTCTTCTTGTCTTGAACAAAGAATTGAACCAAATGGACAAAAAGCAGTGGCAAAGTTTATTCAAAAAAGTAAGAGTGAAGAGTGGGAGAGAAGCTGGCTTAGTAGAGTGACCTTGGGCTGAGGAAGTAGAAAAAGGAGTAAGAGCAAAAATAAAAATATGTACTGTGTCTTGGAAGCACAGTGTAGGTGTAGAAAGTTTCCGAAGCCCCAGCTCCACATAGCTTTCTTTTAGATTGTCTTAAGTTGGGAGGAAACCAGGGAGAAAGTCTACATAGCAGTCTGGGAAGGTGGTGCTGCGATCCCTGCCTCCCACCGACCGCTGTGCTATGGAAGACCTGGGAGTTCTCAGAAGCACCAGGCAGGGCGTTGGGCACTGTTCTGTGCATGTGTCCTGGATCTTGTGAATAACAGGTCACACCTACTTCCCCAGCCAGTTTTTGCCACACCTTAATCACCTGTCTCAGTATGTTTACATAGGAAAGATAATTTTAACCTGGAGGGAAGGATCTCTCTGGGGATAGAATGTTTCTTTTTATCTCTGGGAAGAACTTGAAATAGAAACCTTTAAGTTGCCTGGGAGCTTTCCTCTTGGCTTACTTGCTGGGACTCCCTCCTGGATTGATGATTAAAGCTGTGCTCTCTTAGTATATACATCGAGTCGTCAAGTCCGGTGATTTCCTGGTATCGCCCTGAGAGATCCATTTCTTTGCATGTCCACTGCCATACTGTAGTATTTTTAACTGGAGTATTACAGGCATGCTTTTTCTATTTTGCTTCAATTCTCCATGTCAAAACTAGCAATATAAAGAGTTTATCCATAGTAGTCTAGCCAGGAAATATTTAATCTGTTTTTGATTGTTAATTCTCAGATCCTAAGTAAATAGTTTCAAAATTTAAAAAAAAAAAAGTGACTAAAACAATACTCAACACCAAAAAAAATTTTTTTTACAGTAAGTACTTTTCTAATCATAGACTACTTTCTCAAATGTGAAGTAACATATCAATATGATATTCAGTTTCAAACCAGAAGTAAGGGTTTTGTTGATCAGTGTCTTTCATGTTCGTAATGACTTGGGGTTTTTTTTTTTTTTTTTTGTAAGACCACAAATATAAAACATAAGTTATCTTAACCCAAATGTCCTACAGATGAAAGGAACTGCATTGGGGGGAGAAACTAAGTAAAATTGTTATAAAAAGTGATACTTAATTAGATTGAATAGAGGTGCAGACTGGAGCCAGAAACCTGAGATTAAATCTAAGATCTGAACTACTGTACTTAATGTTACTTAATGTCTCTGCTCTTCTAGAGAATGGGGATAACAACAGTCAGTACCTTATAGATAAGGGATAGTACAGATTTTACCTCTGTTAGTAGGTGTTCTTACAACTTTATTTGAAATGCAAATTAAATTTATTCACTCTTACTCAGATTTTTTGTTGTTGTATATGAGGTTTTTTTGTTTGTTTTATTTTGGGGTGTTTTGTTGGTACTAGGGATTGAACTCAAAGCCTTAGCACTGAGCTATGTCCTTGGACATTTTTATTTTTATTTTGAGACAGGGTCTTGGTATAAGTTACTAAATTGCCCAGACTGGGCTCAAATTTGCAATCCTCCTGCCTCATCTGCCTTGAGTGCCGGGATGATGGATGTGTACTACCACACCCATTTCTGTAATTGTTTTATGAGTCCAAAAGGTAGTACTGGGGAAAAAAGGCATTAGTCTTGCCTTTTCTTTGGTTTTTTGTTGGTGTGTTTTGTTGTTGTTGTTGTTGTTGTTGTTGTTTTTGAAACAGGATCTCTCTGTGTAGTTGAGCCTGGCCTTGATCACTGTGTAGTTGAGCCTGGCCTCAAACTGGCTGTGGTCCCTCCTTCTGGCTCAGCTCCCAAGTACTGGGATTAAAGGTGTGTGCCACCACACCTGGCACGGGCAATAGTACTAAGACACATGTAGTTTTTCTGGAACATTTTTATAGACCTGCTCAAATCTTGAACTTGGCCCCTGAGAAGCCCAGTTGTCATATTATGGGTTGCTGCTTGTCTTTTTTTTTTTTTTTTTTAAGAGCATTGAATCTCCTTGTAACAAGTTTCAAGCTCTGTTATGTCAAATTTTCACTGTATAAATCTAGCATGGCTTTAGGTAAATATTTTCCTAAAAAGTAATGGAAGTTAACCTGTGAATTTTTAGCACAGCTTTAAGATAACTGGAGGTATTATTTACATGCACACAATTCACTCATTTAAGGTGTACATATTTTGATGATTTTTAATATATTCACAGAGTTATGCAACCATCAACACTGTCACTTTTTAATGTTCTGTCACCCCCAAAAGAAACCCCATACCTGTTAGCAATCATTTCTCATTTTCTTTGAGCCATCCCAGTCATAGGCAACTAATAGTCTGTCTGTCTGTCTTTGTCTTCCTTCCTTCCTTCCTTCCTTCCTTCCTTTCTAGATTTGACTATTCTGGACATTTTTCTTATTTAATATAATTTTTCATGTTTCACCTCTATTGCAGCAAATGTCAGTACTTCATTTGTTTTTAATAGCCAGATAATACCCTATCATGTGGCGGTACCATGCCTCATTTAGTATGGACTGTTTTTACTTTTCACTGTTGCAGACAATGCTTAATGAACATATGTGTGCAAGTTTGTGTGTGTGTGCAAATTTTTAATGGCTTTATGTTTTTATTTCTCTTGGTTATATGTTGCTAGGAATAGAATTGCTAGATCAAATGTTAACTTTGTGTCTACTTTTTTAGGACCTCCCAAAATGTTTTCCAAAGTTACAACAGTTACATAATTGTTTTGGGTTTTAGAGAAAGGGTTTTACTGTGTAGTTCAGGCAGGCCTTGAACTCATGGTGATGGTCTTGTCTCAGCCTCCTGAGTGCTGGGATAACAGGTGTGTTAACCATGCCCAGCTCTATTGTCAAATACTTAAAAGTTTTAATTTCTCTTCACCTTTGTTAGCACTTGTTGATATCTTGCTCAATTTAAACATATTTCTTTTTTTGAGATATAACTCACATGCTATAAAATTCACCTTTTAAAAGTGTACAATTTAGTATGTTTAGTATAGTCATCAGGTTGTGCAGCCTTTACCAGTATCCAATTCTGGGGCAATTCATTCCCTGGAAAAGAAACCATGAACCATTAGCAGCTGCTCCTCATTCCTCTCCTTCCCCAGCTCCTGGCAGGCAGTAGCTCATAAATTTTGTCTGGTTATACAAGACAAGTTCGGATGAAGTATCCGATGGTTGCCATATCAGTGTTAGTTATTTTGCTCAGCACTGGTTGCCATAGTACCTAAGCACTTGACAAAACAGTTCAGCAAATGAAGCCAAGGATAGACAGCACCTGGCAGCTGATAAAGGAAGACTGTCCTAAATTGACAGTGCCCTCACTTGTCCCATTAGACACCTGCACAATGTGGCCAGCTGGGAGGTGACAGGGAGGGCACACAACTAGAGGAAATCAAGCCTCAGAAATGGATTTGTGAACAAAAAAAAAAGTAATGGATCTGTGTCCTGAAGTCAGTCTTGTGTAATAAAAGAGGAAAGACTTTGGATTTGAATCTTGACTGTTTCCTACCTCTGTAATCTATAGAAAAGGAATCAGTTTCCTTCTTTATCTATAAGGAGGTCTGACCCTTCATATTTACAGAATTGTTCTTAGAATGTGCAATCCTGGGTATGATGTACTTTATAAGCTACCAAGCAAAAAACGAGTTTCACCGAGTGACTGATTCTTTGCAGTCACAAAATGATTTTTGTGTGGCAAGGGGCATTCAACTAAATTAAGCAATTAGCCAAACATGGTGGCACATGCCTGTAATCCTAGCACTCAGGAAACTGAGGCAAGAGGATTGTTGCAAGTTCAAGACCAGCCTGGGCTACAAAGTGAGCTCAAGGCCAGCCTGAACTCCATAGTGGGACCCTGTTTCAAAAAGACAAAAAAAACCCATGAAAAACGAAAAATAAAAAAGAAATTTACCTGACCTGTTTTGTCAGTACCTTTGTTTGTTCATTTGTTTTGGTTTTTCAAGACAAGGTCTCACTGGATAGTGTAGGCTGGCCCTGAACTCCCCGTGCAGCCCAGGCTGGCCCTGAACTCCCCGTGCAGCCCAGGCTGGCCCTGAACTCCCCGTGCAGCCCAGGCTGGCCCTGAACTCCCCGTGCAGCCCAGGCTGGCCCTGAACTCCCCGTGCAGCCCAGGCTGGCCCTGAACTCCCTGTGCAGCCCAGGCTGGCTTCAGTCCTTTTGGCTCAGCTTCCCACTTGCTAGAATTACCGTTGGGCGGCACCATGCTCAGCTCTCCTGGGATCTTTTCAGTGTTCTTTTTAGAGTTAGCTATGTCTGCCTTACGCTAACGTGTATTCCTAAAACTATTTCCAGTTCTGTTGAAGTTTAATGTTAGATATAACATGCCTACAGGCATTCTAACCAACATGTAAAATAATAACTGATAATGCCATAAAATACAAATCCCCAAAGCACATTTTCATTTTATAGCTTTGACCAGTAAAACCTTTATGACTGCTCTCCAGTGCCTAGTGGAGGTGGTTGAGTAACATCTGTACTGGCAGTTGTGGCCAAGATTCAGATACTTGGGATTTATAGAGACTGTGGTGGACAGGTGTAGACATACCCTACCAATGTGTGTTCATGTTACACACATGGATAAGACTCTGTAAGAGGAATGATGGATTGTAACCAGTTTTGTTCAGTAGGCAGGTAAATGGACAGTTTAACTCCTTTCATGCTATACACTGTACTTTAAAAACTCTGAAGTTTACCTTATATCTCTGTTCCTGGCTGATAGGCTAGTTCTTTTAAACTAAAGTTCTTTGGAAACTGACATATAGAAACAGTAGCCTGTTTTTTCAGTCTTCCTTCAAGAACCTGATCAATGGAGACAGATTATCCCTCTTGAAAGATAACTATTCCCTGTGTATCAGAAAAATAAAAGAGTTCTTGATTTGTATGGAGTTAATTTTAAAATTCAAAGAAACTTTAGCCAAAATTCCTTTAGAAAAAAACAAAAGCCCCGTATTAAAATGTATGAGTCCTCTGTTGTTGCCACAACAAATTACCACAAATTTAACAGCTCAAAACAGCACAAATAAATTTATTATTTATTTGTGTATTTATTATTAATGTATTTATTTATTTATTGATGTATTTATTTGGTTTTTGTAAGACAGAGTCTTGCTTTATAGTTCATACTGGCCTTGCATTCACTGTGTAGCCCAGCCTGACCATAAGCACAGTGATTGTTCTGCCTCAGCCTCCCAAGTGCTGGGATTACAGGTGTATGCTACCATGTCTGGCACACACAAAATTTATCTTTCAACTCTGTGATCAGGAATCTAATATGTTCTTCAGTGGTCCAACCCAGGCCCTCATACATGCTAGTTAAGTGATATAAAGATATTTTGCCTCCATACAATTGAAAAATTACTGGTATAATTGAATTTAATAAACTTATTTTTCTGTATAATACGTAATAAAATGCCATTGAATATGCTTCTCTATGATGTTCTTTTGACTCACTGAAAGGCCAGGATTAGCTCTTGGTTCTTCATATCTTTTCTCATATGATTCCATTATTCTGAAGAAAATCTCTTAGGTTAGTAGCTTTTAGAGAATTATAGAATATTAAAGAGGGGGGAGCCTTTTAGAAAAAATTTTAGTTTAGTTTCTTTGGTTATTAAACTCTACCCTTACACAAATACTGTGTTTAAGCTTTGAATTTAAATATGTCTTTGTGTTTGTTAGAAAAACAAAATACATGTATTTTCAAACATATAAGATTAAAATTTTTCTTAGAAAGGCCATGTAATATTTTAGAATTTCGGGCTGGGGATTTAGCTCAGCGGCCTAAGCACCTGCCTGGCAAGTGGAAGATCATGAGTTCGATCCCAGGTACCACCAAAAAAAAAAAAAAAAAAAAAATTAGAATTTCATTTATCTTGGAGGACTAAGAAATAAATGTTTTATACAATATTTGGTAGCTGATAAACTTAGTGTTGTTGGAGTTGCAAATAAGGTAAAATTTTGCCATTATAAGTGTGGGAGCAAAAGTTGGTTGCTGCTTATGGAAAAACTGTTAATTTCATTTGAAATTTTGTTGCTTATTCGTGGCCCTGGACAATTAGCATAATTAATCCATGCTTGAGCAAATTCCTTGCATATTTTTAGTTTTTAATAAAATGTGTTAAAATGTCTAATCAGACTTCCTAGAGAAAAATTAGGGAGTCTAAATATTGTTGCTAATTGGCACATGCAGTTTAGAGTTTAAGTCCCAGCAATATTTATGTATCCTAATTGTGCCTTGAATGCCGAATGGAAACAGCCTGGAACAAGCTTTGGGAAGTGGTGAAGCTTGAGGGAATAGTTGAAAGTGCTGGGATAAAAAGGATGTAGCTGCCGGTGAAGTTGCAATACCTGCTTTCACCACCTTGGGTTCCCTGGACAAGGAAAGTCTCACCTAAACCAGCCTGTGGGAGTTATCAGCACGCATTTGCTAAGTTCCTGTTGAGTTTTCTGTATTTTTGCGAAATGCTTTTTCATATCTATTGTGTACTTGTAAAATCTAAATACTGATTTAGGATGTTGTATTTAACATACAGATGTGGCTGTCTGACTTTAACCTTTTATTAGAAAGAAGATAACTAAGGTCTTAGTGTCTGGCTAGAGGCAGAGGTGCTTAAATACTAAGGTAGGCTTATAGATCTAGGCAATGGTTTACTGTGATTAAACATTCCAGTGAGTAATTAGAGCTGTGGCTCTTTAAGAGTTCAGCAAAGCAGACACACTACAAGAAGGATTTGTTCCTTTCACTCAAGAAAAATGTTCTTTATAGCATTTACCAAAGAGAAAAGTAAGAATGTTCCTTGGTAATTTTACATGTCCAGAGTCTGCAGCACTTTACCTATGTAACTTAGCTAATGAGAAGTGTAATCTGAGCTTTATGTGAGTCCTGTTCCTCAAAGTAGTCCTGAAGTATTAAATGTAATTTCTCAAGATGCCGCTTAAAGTAAAGCCCACTGGCTGGTTTGGTCTTTCCATGCCCCATACTGACTTGTAATCTGTTTATCCCATGCTCAGTGGAGAGAGCAGTGCTGCCATTTTGAGTGCCTGTCAGTTTTAGGTGCACTTCCTATGCTCCCCGACCCTTGTCCTTTGCCACTCGTGTTTATAAGGAGATGAGCTGAGGTGATGTCCATTAACCTAGGCTGACAGCCCAAGCTCCTAACCGTGGCCCGCATTGCCTCCTGGAGGGCAAAGGCCACGGCCAGAGGGTCTGGGAGAAGACTGCAGTGTGGACCAAATGCCAGTGATAAATATGTCCCTGTTATCCCAGGTCAGGTCAGAAGGACGCTGGCTCATTTTGTAACTAGTGTGCACTGATAATACTCGTGTCTAATGCTGAGGAAGAGGAAAAGGTGTTTCCTTTTTTCCACTTCAGTGTTTAGGCAATAATTGAAGATATTTAAACAGTGGATGCTATCCTCTGTTTTGGTGAAATGAGCAAACCTTTAGAGTGAGGAAGTGTGGGAGCAAAAAGGAGGAAGGCACAGCCACTGCATAAACCATGTTTTTGTTTACACCGGATCTGTCTTCCAGAATTATGACCCAGATAAGTGGCAGCCTTAGTGAATAGGGGTTTCAAAAATCCAATTATAGGAGCCAGGGATTTAGTTCAATGGCTTAAGCACCTGCCTGGCAAGTGTGAGGTTATGATCCCCGGTACCAAAAAAAAAAAAAATCCAGTTATTTAGTGACTCAGTAGTAACATTAAAATTACAGAACTGGTGGTACTATATTTTTTCTTTTACTGTTTTTATTGCAGCAAAATATAAATAACGTAAGTTTGCCATTTAACCAGTTTTGTGAACAATTCAGTGGTATTAACTATACATTTATAATGTATGTATCACCATGATCACTTTCCAAAATGTTTATACCCTAAAAAGAATCTTGATAGCCATTACTAATTCCCCATTCTTTTTTATAGTTTCTTTTTACTGATATTCTCAGTTTGTTCATACATTGTTTTTCTGATTTCCTTTATTTCTGTGGTTTCTTTAGTTCTTTGAGCACATTTTAGATACTTTATTTAAATTCTTTGATAAGTCTAGTGTTTTAGGCCTCTACAGGGTTGATTTGTCATTTTCTTTCTTCATTAATCAGGCTATACCTTGTTTCTTTATACAGTGTAGTTATTGTATAGACATTTTCAGTGTGGTAACTCTGGAAATCAAATACTCTGCCTTGTTTGGAGTTAAGTGTTCTTGACCACTGAAGCCTTTGCTGATGTTTGTTTTCTGATCTCTACAGATTGGCTTGGTGCTCTCCTACTGGACTGCTTCACTATGTAGCCAGGCTGGTTATAATTCTTTTTTTTTTTTTTTTTTTTTGGTGGGGGGGTTTGAGACAGGAGCTCGCTATGTAGTTCAGGCTGGCCTTGAGCTCCCTAGTGTAGTCCATGCTAGCCTCAAACTCAGCCTTCTGAGAGCCAGGATTTCTGGTGTGTGCCACCACTCGCAGCAGTAGGCTGTTTGTAATTCTGCTTCAGCTTTCACTTCCTGCCTGCACCTGGTTTATGGATTATCCCATGGTGAACCTTCCTGGCATTCTCAGGCTTTTTCCAAGTGTGCATCCTGCCCTGGAACATGAGGCTTCCTATGTTCTCTCAGTATACATAAGCACTTTTATGTCTGCTGTATCGCTCAATCGTAATTTTGTTGTTGTTGTTCCAGTTGGTGATGGGCTTTTTTGGTCAACCAGTAGTATTTACCAAAAGTAGCAATGCCTGCTACTTTTTCACTTTGAATAGGTTGTGAATCAGGAATCTCAGAGGCAAACACTCATGTAGGTCATTCAGGAAGCTCCTAGATGGGTGAGAACAGACAAACACAGTGGTCCATTCTGCCTGGCTTGAAACAACACAGACAGCTGTCTTCAAGGCTGCTGCCATGCTGAGGCAAGAAGGGATAAGGTAAGGAGAGTTAAAACCCCAAGAAGCTTTCCTGCTACTTTTATATTGTCTTTTTCTTGATAGCAACAGTACTTTGTTGTATACCTTTGTTCTCCAGAGTTCTGACAGTTCTAGTTGTTTTTTTATATTTTTCAAGGCATGCAATTTAAGAGCTATTTATTCTGCCATTTTGCTTGTGTCACTCAAAACCTTTTATTCTTAGGGTTTCCATAGCAAGAAGTATACCCAGAGGCATGGAATTAAATTTAAAGAATGCTGTGTTGTGTTTTTATACAATAGAGTCTTGTTTGTTTGTTTGTTTGTTTGTTTTGGATGGGGACTCTGTCTAGTTCAGGCTGCCCTTGAACTTACTATGTAGCCCAGGCTGACCTCAAACTCATGGGGATCCTCCTGCCTCAGCCTCCCAAAAACGGGATTACATGCCTGTGCTACCAAACCACTAGCATCCTTTAGATAAAGATTCCAAAGATTTAAAGACCTCAACCAATTAATTTTTGTAGTTCAGTAGTATCTCTGTTTTAGACATATAGAAAAAAACATCCAAATATTGAAGTCTCAAGACAGTAGCTGATATAAAGCTTCAATCTTAGAGATCATGCAAAACACTTTGGCAGTTCTCAAGAAGTTCAACATAAAATTATGATATAATCCAGCCGTTCTACTATTGGTATATATACAAAAGAAACCAAGGCATGGATTCAGACAGATACTTTTAACTCTAAGGTTCATAGCAGCATTATTCATGATGGTCAAAGTAGAAACAGTCCTTCTGGTCCACTAATGTGTTAATGGGCAAATAAAATGTAGTACTGAATATATATGCAAGTGCAGTATTATGTAGATTTCAAAAGGAATGGTAGGTATCTGGTACATGCTACAATGTGGACAGGCCTTGAAGACAGTGTCCTAAGTGAAATAAACTGACTCAAAAGGACAAATACATCAGCCCAGTCAAGTAAAGATTTTAGAATAGGCAAATTCATAGACAGAAGGTAGAATACAGGCTTCTAGGGGTGGAGGGGAAGTAGAATGACAGCATTTAATAAATACAGTTCTGTTTGGGGATGATTTTTTAAAAAGTCCTAGAAATGGATATTGCTGATGGTTGCATAAAATTGTCAATGTATTTAATGCTACTGAATTACACTCTTTAAAAGGATTAAAGTTACATCTTCTATATGTTAAAAAACACAATATTTGTAGCTGTTTAAACTCAGTATTAGTTCATACAGAGCTTAATTTGACTGTTGATTTTTGAGTTTAAAACATAGAGTTTGAATATCTGCTGTATGATTATTCTATGTCAACATCACTGTGACACATGCTTCGCATGGATTGTGTTGTGTACACCTTACCTAGACTTGTTAAGCAGCACTGCAGATAGCTTCGGTTCACAGATGAGGACTGTGAAGCACAGAGAGTTTAGTTTAAGCAACTAAGTTTAAATCCAGTGTCATATTGCTAATAAGCAACACTGATTTGATCCCAGGCAATCTAGCGTAACAACTCTTGTTATACCATACTACCCGTCTCAATTTTGGTGATGTTTAAAGTGTGTTTAGAGGAATTCTGGTCTACATTTGTCTTAATAGTTGGTTGCGGAGCAGTTACCGCACATGCTTTTCCTCTGAGGGTGTGGTCATTGTACTTCTACTGAACCGGTCCTGCCACCCTTCAGCAAGACAGCAAAGAGGGATAGTACCTTGTTTCAGAAATTGTCTCTGGATGATAATTCAGCTTTAAGGTTCTTTATTTGATGTGGCCTTAGTTCAGTAAAGGGGACCTTTAATATGTGGATCATAGAGTTTCTGTAGTAGTGAATGCATTTTTTTCCCTAATGTCCTTCTTCAACAAAAACAGTACTCATACTAGAAAAAAAGGCAAAACCCCTGATTAAATAAAGGAGCTTTCTACTTTCTTATGGAGGGTCCATGTAATAACAAAGCAGTACTGTGTCTGCATTTAACATGTGGGGAAAGTAAGGTTTGAAGAGAAGAATTTGCAACAAGAGGTGGTGGTGCATGGCTGTAATCCCTGCACCTGGGAGGCTGAAGCAGGAGGACCGAAAGGTAGAGCCCAGCCAGGCAATTTGGCTACTTGGTGAGACCCTGTCTCATTGTAAAAACTAAAACAAAGACTGGGAATGTAGCTCAGTGCAGATGCCCTGGGTGCAATCCTTAGTACTGACATAAACACACACAAAAAACCCCCCAAACAGTTAACTTACCTAAATTCAGAAAGCAGTACATTAAAACCCAGGCCGTCTGATTTTAGAGCCTGTGCTCTCAGCCGCTAATGGGTTAAGTTCTTTTAATCTATGATTTCTAACGTTTGCTTCATAATGTTGTTCTGGGTGCCACAGTGTTGTTCATCTAGTGTTGTATGACTTATAGAACATTCATGATACATAGTAACAATTTTCCCTGAATGTACCTTCAGGCTTTATGTATCAAGCATTGTGTTAAGTCCCAAGGCCACAGTGGCAATTCATGACACTTACTCATTAAAAACTGGCTCTCTGGCCAGAGGGAACAGCATGAAAAAATGGCAATCTGTGTATGGGATTTTGTACTTATACTCTGAGTAGCACTGTACAGTATTTGAAATCTATTAGGCCTCTCCCCAAAATTAGGCCTTTACATATCATTTTTCCCATTCCTTCCCACCAAGTTGGCTTATGTCATCAGTGTCCTGTGTTATTGTAAGTATAATCATTCCTGCTACCTGTATCTAAGCCTTGGTGTCTTGTATAAATCTTTCAAATCTGTGTTTTTTCTGCAATACATTTTCATTCTTTTGATGACTTCATACCAAAGTACCAGTGTGAGGTTTTGCCTTCAAACCATCCAAACACGTCATTACTCCTATCATGAAAAGAAAGTTATATCACTTAGTTATAGTGAAAGATGTTAGATCAATGCTAAGTTATTAGAGGGAGAATTAACATTCCTAATGTTGCAAGGTAAAGTTCATTAAAGGATATTACATACTATATTTTTCCACAAAATGCTTCTTGATCATTACCAAGGTGAGATTCTAAATCCACTGGATTATATGTCAGAACTGATACATATTTCAGGTGCTTTGAAAAATTGAATAAAATCTCTCATTTAAGGTAATTCTCCAACCTCTGGTTCAAAGTTGTTACAAATTTTTTTTTAAATAAATAAAGCTGGGCTGGGCATTGTGCATTCCTGTAATCCCAAAACTCTTAAGAGGTTGAGGCAAAAGGATTACAAATTCCAGCCCAGCCTGAGCAATTTAAATTTAGCACCTTAGTGAGACCCTATCGCAAAATTTAAAATGGTTCCCAGTGTGATGGCCCTAGATTCAATCCCTGGGATTACATAAAATTATAAATAAATACATAAGTAAAACCTCAACAGGTATATTCAAACTGTGATTTCTACTTTAGAATTTGATTAAATTGACAGGTGTTTAGTTAAATTAAGGTCTGTGAATTTGTCTGTAACTGTCTGTAAATGCTTATAAATAGCAGCATCATGTTTTATAAGGAGTAATTTTAACTTTAATTCTTTGGTTTTCACCAATGAAGATAAGTAGAATTTGTTTCTGTCTGGCCATGGAGACTGATACATGGAAACAAAGAACTTCATTTATGTTGAGTGAGACTTTTTATAGTGAAGGGAAAATAACATGTTCATGTTTTGATATGACTTTCTTCCTTAGCAATAAATATATCTTTATTAGAAAAACTTAATGTATCAGAATGAATTTTAATGCTAATTGATGAACTATGACAGGATTTTATTTTTTTCAAGGAGAAATTTTCTCAAATGTCGCCAGAAGGAAACATACCAAGCTGGAGCTGGTCCTGGTGGCACACACCTGTAATCCCAGTGCTCTGGGAGGCTGGTGCAGGAGTTACTGTATGGAAAATAAAACAAGCTCCATCGTGTTCAAACAGATATTGGTGAATAATAAACTAAGCATTTTAACAGAGTTCTTATAATTCTGATTGTTCATCATAACTTTTTAAGAATATGAGCTTTAAGACTTCCAAGTAAACAGCTGAGTGGTGAACAGCACAGAAAGAACCTATCCAAGATTGATGCCTAGACACTGGAAGCAACATGAAGAAGAGAGGTAGGAGGGAAGTAGGTCCCAGGACTCAGGAAGGATATGGAGCCAGAATTGGAGCCCAAGGGGAGAACGAAAAGAGAGACTTCAACAAAGAAGAAAGATGTGGCAAGTAGCAGCTTCTCCTTGAACTCTGACTCATTTTGTGAGACAGGCACTTGGAACCTGCCCATGTACAGTGACTACTAGTGACCACAGAGGCCTCTATGGAAAAACCAGTGGAACTGAGCAGTGGACGCAGCAGACTGCAGTGGCTGGTGAATTATTCTGGTTTAGACGTCCCCTGGAGAGTGCAGCTGGCTGGTAGCCATCTTGGAAACTAAGAGCAGCTGTGGACTGGCTCCATGTAGCAGCTCCCCGTGTCAGAGTGTGGTAGAACCAAGTTCAAGTTTGCAGGAGGTCAAGGACTCCAGTTCAAACTGGCAGGAGCCAGGATCTAGCCAGCAGGAGGCAGTGGAGTGTTGTAGACTGAACAAATTGGGTTCCAGTCTCACAGCCAGAAACCAGCCTGAATGTCAGTGAAATGAAAGGTGCATGCTCGTTGGGATTAATCAACACAGATACGGACTCTGTCAGCCCACTTTATCTACCAGTGATGGCAGAGATATGCCTTCAAGTAGACATTTTTTCCTCTTGTTTTTGTTTTCTTATTTTTCTGGATTGTTCTTGTTTTTGTATGAAAAATGTTTCTACCTCTTTTGCTGTTCTGTTCTTTTTTTTCTTTTTTTTTAAACAAGGTCTCACCAGTAGTTCAGGCTGGCCTTGAATTCAGTGATCCTCCTGGCTCAGCCTCTTTAGGACTGGGATTATAGACTTGCCCCACCATGCCCAGTTCTGTACTTGTCTATTCTTTCCTATTCTTTCCCTTCGGTTTTCTTCACCAGTTTCCCAAAATTTATGTGATATTCCTTTGTCCTTCAGCATTGCTTATAATCTGTTCCTCTAGTTCTGATTCTTTATTCTTCCCCCAAACTCCTTTAAAAAAATTTTTTTCCCATGAGGGTAAAATCACCATCCTCAAGCCATATTTACTGTATGCAATTTTCTGATTTGTTATATAACCATAAAATCTGGTTTATAAGGTCAAAGGTGACAAATTAATAGTTACCACACTTTGTCATTTTCTAGGCTGTTTGATGTAATTGTTTTGTTGATTGTACTATTTTAGCCAAGGTGACGTGATAATTCTAATCACTTGTTCTTCCTGGAATGCCTAGAGGAGACTGTCTAAGGGTCCTAGAAAATACATAGGCCAGTGCCAAAGAACCAGGGTCTAGGGCACATAGGCAGCAATTTCTCATCCCCAATAAATCGAAGAGGTAGGATCTTGCCAACAGACTCACAACCCAAAGCCAAATATCCTTGGAAGACACCTGTGAGAAGTAGTGATTTCCTAAGGTTTCTAAATACTAGCAGTAAAGCTGGTTGACATAAGCAGTTTTTAAGCATCAACCCAAGAATTAAACTTAAAAAAAAATACAAAATGAGAAGCAAGATGCAGTCCCAAACTTTCAGCTTACCAAAAGCAAACCTGGGGCAATTAGGTAGAACAATTCAAAAGCCACCCACCTATACGCTCTGAAGTGGTCAGAGTAGAAATAACAAAAGAAGATGAATGAAGCTCTAGAAAAACTCAAATCAGAAATAATTTCTCAGACAACTTCAGAGATGGTGACCATAATAAAAAATATGCTTAGTGATTCTAGAGCAGATATAGATTTTTTAAAAATAGAACTTAGTTGAATGATAGAAACCATGGAAGCCCACCATAGAAAAGGAATCCATGAAATGGATTCAAACATATGTACAGGAGATTAAAAATTCCATTGAAAGTATCTGCAGCAGAATGAGCTGATGTGAGGACAGAATATTAGATCTAGAAGATAAGATTATGGTGAGTGAACATGAAAAGAGATTTCTTAAAAATAGCAAGAGACTATGAAAAATTCACCCAACAGCTGCTAGAAGAAGAATCACATAAGATTGATTGAAGTCAATGAAAATAGCAGAAGATAACACAAATGACATAAAAACCCTGTTCACAGAAGTCATGGCCGAAAATTCTCCAAGCAGGGAAAAAGAATTTGCCATACAGAGAAGTGAGGCATATAGAATTCCAATTAGCCATATCAAAGAATATCAATAGCAAGGCATGTAATAGTCAAAATTCCAGAAATTCAACACAAGAACAAAATACAGAAAGGTGTTAGACAAAAGAAACATCACCTATGAAGGAAAGCACATGAGATACTGGCAAACAGAATACAGCAAATCACCAAGAAGAGTATATACTATAACCAAGTAGGATTCATTCCAGGGACACAGGGATAGAAACCATATCATCATCTCAGTTGATGGAGAAAAGGTGTTTGACAAAGTCCAGTATCCATTCAGGATAAAAGTCCTACAGAAAATTGGAATAGATGGTCTTTATCTTAATCTGATAAAATTCATGTATGACTAACAGCTACCATCATACTAAATGGGCAAAAACTGAAAGCTTTCTCATTAAAGTCAAGAATAAGACAAGGATGTCAGCTGCAATTCTTATGCAATATAGTTCTGGAAACATTAGAGCAATAAGATAACAGAAAAATAAAATAAGAATAGGAAAGGAAGAAGTTAAATTAGTATTACTGACAGATGACTTGATACTCTACATAGAAGATCCTCAAAACTCTACCAGAAGACTTCTAGATTTAATAAACAAATTCAGCATAGCTGAATACAAAGTCAACAATCAAAAATCAGTAACATTCATGTACATAAATAACTCACTGAGAAATTAGGGAAACAACACCTTTCATAGTAGCATCCCCCAAAATGAAATATTTAGGAACAATCTAATGAAAGATGTATTAGACCTTTACATTGATAAGTGCAGCACTACAAAAAGAGTGAAGAGAATATCAAAAAATAGAAAGATAGTCCTTGTTTTTGGGTAGGAAGAACCAATATTGTGAAAATGGTCATACTTCCAAAATTGTTAGTTAGATGTAATGCAATCCCAATCAAAATCCCAACAAGCAAATGTCACAGAATTACAGAAAACAATCCAAAATTTTATTTGGAAACAAAAGAGATCTAGAATAGCAAAGACACTTCTGGGAAACAAAGGTAAGGCAGTGGGCATCATAGTCCCTGATTTGAAATGATACTGCAAAGGTATTGTGATAAAAACATGGTACTGGCAAAAAAATAAAAGAAAAGAAAAAAAGACCCAAGAACCAGTGGAACAGATTAGAAGATGCCAAAACAATTCCAGTCATACTCAGCCATCTTATTTTTGACAAAGGAGCCAAACACTCTCATGGGAAAGAAGGTCTTTAATCAGTGGTGCTGCAAAAACTTGCTTTCCTCATGCCAAAGATTAAAACTAGACCCATATCTTTCACCATACACTAAACTAAAAGTGGATCAAGGAGTTCCTATTGACAACTCATCTGCCTAGTCCTTTCAGTTTAGATTAGGAAACTGTAGCATATTGAGTAAAATCTAATCCGAGCTCATTTGGAAAAATAAATGTAATATTAAGTCTCTAGCTCCTACTGTTGTGCTTTTTGATTTATCTTACGTACAGAATTCCAGCAAGGAACATAATTACCTGAAGAGATGAGGTAGTGTTTTGACTAATCTGTCTCAGAAGCTCATGATGTCTAAGCTCTGGCAGATACAGTCATTCTTTTGTGGTATTAGTATAGTATGTCTTACTGATCCCTTGACTGACCTGGAATGACCTATAGGAGGCTGATGGAGGTGGTATTTTCCTTTCCCTCCCCTCACTTAGCATGTTCTGATTGCTCACTTCAGTCTTCTGTTGCTCTTAGAATCCTTAGACCTCTGTGTTTTATGATTAATCGGTGTTCTATGATTAATAGTCCTCTTTCTGTTGAAGTTTGTGTGATTTTATTTGTCAATGTATTGCATTTTTATAAATTGTACGTGTCAATAACATTGATTATTAAAGTAATTTAGAAAATGGTTCTAGCAGAAAAATTGGCCATTATGAATCTACACTGACTAAATACCTGAGCTAATTACAATGTAGGTTTCTATTTCCATCATTCAGGTCCTTTTTTTTTTTTTTTTTTTAACCTCCTTTTTTGAAAAGATTCGCCAATTCTGTCCTTTTTTTCTTACCTCTGCGGGTCCCTCCTTTCTGGTAATAGTCCTCAAGGGTTTTATGTAAATTCCTTTAACTGAAAATGAACATTATGAAGTTCAGCCTTGCCTAGGTGTGGTGGTGCAAACCTGATAATCCTGCACTTGGGAGACTGAGGCAGACAGATTGCAGGTTTGAGCCCATGCTGGACAATTTAGTAAGTTAGTGGGACCCTGTCTTAAAATTTAAAGTGGGCTTTGAATGTAACTTAGAGGGAAGGTCCTAGGTTCATTTGCCAGTACTGCATGCATATGCATGTGCAGGCAGACACATATATACACACACATTTCAGCTTTTTTATTTTACCTCATGGAATAATATTTTGGTAACTGTTTAAGAACAGTTTAATCAAGAGAAGAACAGCATGTGGGAAAGTGGCTTTGTTATAATCAACATGAGATTCAATAAATATTTTGGGCTTATTACTGTGTCTGGGAAAAAAGGAAGAAAATACTGGGTTTTTTTCTTTGTAGTTTTCTATGAAAAGTTCTTGCTGCCACATTGTCAGTGTTTTGGTTCTGTTACCATGTGATTAGAGTATTAGAAAGAGGAACACTGATGTTTTTTATAAATACTGTTCCTACAATATCACAAGCTGTTACTAGGTCATGTATATCCAGAGACCAACTGATATAAAATCTGTAGGAGAGAATTCTCTAAAATATAAGTAATCACTGTAGGTGATTTAAAAAAAAAAAAAACCAGAAGTAGAACATTTGGAATTTAGAGCTAATGACACTATGCTGAATATAAGTAGGATAGCATTGTACCTAAGTCAACCCTGTGCTGCACAAGTTAAGAGCTACTAAAAGTGAGTTCAGGGCCAGCCTGAACTGCCTAGCAAGACCTTGTCTCAAAAAAACAAAAAAAGGGCTACTAAAAAGGAGACTTTACATCAACTATTATAATGAAATCCAGCGTAATACAAGGCCGCATACAGAAGTTAGAGGGAACTACTTTGACTTCAGGCTTATGTTGTATAGAAAGATGCAGACTTTGTTAGGATAGAACATAAGTGAGCATAGATCAGAAAAATATTCTAGTATTTAGAATCTGTAATTGATTAGAAAAGCATGGAGTATTTAGGAGATGAAAATGGGCCAGTGTTGCCAGAGTGGTAGATTTGTTTGGAATGCCAAAGGAGTCAGAACTTTGGGCCCACTGTAGAGGAAGGGAAGCTAGGTTGTGGTACAGACACTGTACTACTGAGAAAGGGCCTAGCTGAGGCCAACTATCCAAGGGCAGGAAGCTTATTTAATTTGAGGGAAACTGGAACTGATACTGAGATTTCAATGAAAAGTGGATTATAATAGATTAAATTTTTAAAATGTATATTTTAGGAGCTGTAGGTCAAACATTTGTTCATCACTAACTTTTCAGAAGTTTGCGTTACTTCTTTTTACTATGTGTTGCTGGCTGTTAACTCTGACGTCTAAATTCCACCACTCTCTTGGAATCCAGTTGAGTAGTTTCAGTGTTATCAGACCAGAGTTTTTGAAGAAAAGCTTAACTTCTTTACCTATTTCATGGGCTATCACTTTTGTCTTCCTCTTTAGTTCTCTTTGCTTTGGGGCAAGCCAGGCCTTCAAATTATAGCTAATCTAGTTTTCCTTTCAGAGAATCAAATTTTGGTCATCTTAACCTGCATACTTCTAAAATTTCTTTAATACTGTTAATTCTGTAGTAACAATTCATGTGTTTGCTAATACTACCAATAAGATATCAGCACAGTCTGAACTTAATGAAGACAATAACTTGTGGTTTCTAGGCCTTTTTTCATTGGGTTAATTTTGCTTGAAAGTTTTATGGTTAACAAGTACAATTGTTTTAAAGTATTCTACCATAATGGGAATTTATTCTAATGCAGGTATTTTCTTTACTTTCCTCAGATGATGCATCTTTAATACAAGAAAAGATACTAAGTGCAGCCATATATGCTGTTGGTGATGAAGAGACTGCTGAAGTCAATGCTAATGATCAACCAGAAGCTCCAAAACTAGCTCTGCAGTCTCTGTTCTCACTTATACGAGGTGAAGTTGAGCAGTTGGATTCAAGGGCACTACCCCTCTGCCTTCACCAGGTACTACCTTGAACCCTTGGTTTCCAGCCTCACTGAAATCAGTATTTGGAATCATCTAAAATCATCTAAAATCCAGTAAACAATTCCGAAATTGTTTCTGTTCCACCCCTTGTTGGTGAGCCCAGGAGAAGATGACCTAGGATCGGTGGCTGTGGGAAATTTGACATATTACTAAACTGATGGCCATACCTTTCCCTTAGAGAATCATAGTTTGGACAATAAATAGCTAATTTCTTTTCTTCATTGCACAGATAGGAGTCAGAATAGCAAGAGCTTAGTAAGTATCAACTAAGTGCCAAAAACAAAGCTAGATACTGGGGAAACAAAGATAGTGAATAGGGTATGTCCTTAAGACAGCTACTGTGGAGCAGGAGAAACCGTGCTATAAATACATGAGTGTACAATTCTGTAAGAAGTGTCAGTGGCAACATCAGTTTAGGGTTCAGCAGCATGAAATGGAAGATTAACTTTGTCCCATAGGTGTGAGGGAAGAGAATGTGGTTCGTGGGTTGTACAGGGTGGCTAGATACAAACCACATGATACAGGGAGTCAGGACCTAAAGAGATGTTAGTCTGGAAGGTCACAGCTGGAATATTGTTGTGGAAAAAGAGACAAATGTAAGATTCCGTAACTGGTGACTTTTAAGGCCTTAGTTTAAGCAGCTGGAAATTCTAATAATGAGAATTCTTCTGAATGAAAAATTTTAAAACATTCTAGGCAATCCCTCTATCATGAGCTATATCCCCAAATTGGGTTTCTTAGGACCCAATTTGAATTTTAGAAACAATTTTTCCAGCTGAGTGTGATGACACATGCCATTAATGCTAGCATTCTGGGAATCAGAGGCAAGAGGATTGCTGGTTTAAGCCTAGCCCTGGGCAACTTAGCAACTTAGACCCTGTCTAAAATGAATGTATGTATGTATGTATGTATGTATGTCTGGGGGACGTGGCTCAGTGCCCAAGACCAAAAAAAAAAAGTGCCTAACTTCTAACTTACAGTGATTGGAAGGAACAGGAAGGTAATGAGGCTGGCGCCTGGAGAGTGGGAGGCCTTTAGTACCTTGAACAGCCTTTTTTTGCATAAGAGCTAACTCAAGACAACTGAAGCAGTTATAAGCTGCATTTTATTTTCACTTAAAAATAATTGATACTTAAGAATAAAGATCAACTTTTTCTTACCCACTTTCTGTTTTGTTTTAATTTTTGCAACAGTGAGTAATTTTTAAAAAACAAAATAAAAATAACATGTGATCCAAGCGAGGGAAATATATATAATTTTACAAACTTATATTATCTCCTTGGTGGACTTAAGAATTGTCTTTGAAAAAACATATAGTGCTGTAAGTTGCCAGCCTGCCGTAGTTTAGGAGCATCAATACCCAGGCAGCCTTCTAATCTTTCAGCCTTTGTAGCAGTTGCACAGTGGCTTGGGTTTGCAAAGGATATTTACTATTATTGCTATTTCATCCTCCAAAAGACCTAGAGAAGTCAGTATTATCATCTGCTCACAAGTGGGGCAACTGAGACACCCTCAAAAGCACCTCCTTGTAACATAGGCAATAGAATTTATGTCATTGAATGCATCTGTTTTTGGAGCAACCTGGAAGAAATTCGAGTGTGGGCTACATATTAAATAATATTATCCTATCAAGGTTTTTTCTTGACGTGGCATTGTAGTTTATATCATGTAGATGAGTGTCTCTGTTCTTCCTTTTTTTTTTTCCTCTCAGACGGGGTCTGGTTATATAGTTCAGGCTGGCCTTGAACTCATTAAGTACATCAGGTTGGCCTTGAGCTCATGGCAGTCCTCCTACCTCAGCCTCCCAAGTGCTGGGATTACAGGCTTTGTGCCACCTTGCCTAGCTTTACTACATTTTAAAGCAAAATTCTACCTTTATTTCTCAGAAACATGTATCAGTGTACTGAGTCCTATGTGTTATGATTTCTAAGTAACTCAACAATATGTCCTCTCCTGAGAAAGGAGCTTAGAGAATATGATAGTGGTTTAAAAAGCATAGACTTTGATTAGAGCTAGGCAGCTTTTGGTTTGTTTCTGCTGTGATACTATAGAGGATTAAGTTAAGTAAGGCATGCAAAATCACTTCACCTAGTGTTTGGTGCACAGTAAAAGCCAAATTTCTAGGCCTCCAACACTGTTCTCACTATCACTAATTCACAGATTGTTTGTTAGAAATCAAGACTGGGTGGCCAGGCATGGTGGTACACAGTAAAATCCCAGCATTCAGGAGACTGAGGCAGGAGGAGCACTTTGAGTTCAAGGCCAGGTGAGGCTGCATAGTGAGTTCCAGGCCATCTTGAACTACATAAGGAAACCCTGCCTCAAAAAACAGACAAACAAAAACAGATACTAAGATTGGGTACTAGCAAAGGGTCACTCAAGACTTCCAGACACTAAGATATCAGGTGACAGGAGTCAGCTGATGGCTGCCTCCTCAGCACAAGAATACAAAGTATCCTGTCACCTGCCAAGGGCCACATAAATCAGGGAGCAGTGGAGGTGCATTTCATCCATTTGACATCCTATTATATCATGTTGTGTCTTTTACCTAGATTCACCAGCTGACATTTTATCAAATTTTTGTGTTCTGTCTTTTGCCATCTTGATCACATGCACACATATTTAACCAACACCCACACACACTTTTTTTCACTGAAATATTTTAAAGTACTTTGCAAGCATTATATCACTTTACCTTTAAATATTTGTACCCATTTGTCTCAAGAAAAAGGATAGTCTCCTACAGCCAGCAGAGCTATTAGCAAGCCTAAGAATTAGACATTGATACAGTAATATTATTTAATATTCAGCTCCTCTCAGATTTCTCTCATGTTGTTTCACATATCCTGTTACAGCTGTGTACGCATGACCTAGGATCCAGTGAAAAGAGACATCCTGCATTTGATTATCAAGATTCTTTAGTCTCTGTAATCCAGAACAATCTGCTGTATTTGGTATTTTTGCTCTTTTTAGCTTTCATAATGTACATACGAAGAGGCCAAGAATTCTTCTAGAATGTCCCTTAATTAGAATTTTTCTGATGATTTCTTCATGATTTTTTCAGGTCAAAACATTTTAGACAACAATTATACTTTATATTCCATGCCAGCTTCTCCCTTGACTTCACTCTAACCTGGCTTCTGTCCCTGCTACTTGACAAAAATTTCATTATGAAGATTACCAGTAATCTCTGTGCTGTCAGTCCAGTGGTTAGTGTTCAGTTCAATTTACATCTTACCAAAGTTATTAAACACTTTGACAAATGGATCACATAATCTATTTTGAAGCATTTTCCCTTTGTTGTTGTTGTTGCTCCTGGGGTCTGAACCTTGTGTCACATGATTGACTGCTGAGCTACATGACCAGCTGCTTGGAATCCAGTCCTTTCCCTTCTCTTTCTTTGTGGTACTAAGAATTGAAGCCACAGCTTTGCATATGCTAGGCAAGCACTCTACTGCTGAGCCACTTGTCCAACCTTTTTTATTTTAAGACAAAATCTTGTTAAGTTGCCCGAACTGGTGATCTTCCTGCTTCAGTCTCCTGAATAGATACAATTACAGCCACACGTGGCTGATG
Organism: Dolichotis patagonum; assembly: GCA_004027295.1. Taxonomy (NCBI): domain Eukaryota; kingdom Metazoa; phylum Chordata; class Mammalia; order Rodentia; family Caviidae; genus Dolichotis; species Dolichotis patagonum. The sequence goes on from PVJX010000688.1 coordinate 90,649, forward strand.
TTTTTTTTTTTTTTTTTTTGGTACCACTCATTCTTGGCTTTTGTGTCTTCACTGGCTGGGCCTTTTCAGACACATCTGCTGAGTTATGGAATTTCACTACTTTTGTCAACATTGAAGTGCTTCAGGGTTCAGTTTTTTAATTTCTTCTCATTCTACTCTAACTTTGTAAGTGATTTCATTTGATACGTTTCACCCAGTTTTTTCCCCTGGATTTGAGCCTTAACTATCTAGGGCATTTCAAATTTAAGATGTACAAAATGGAACCTCAGTTTTTCTCCCAAATATGTTGCTTTCCTACTCTCCATTTGTTAAATGCCAACCCCATAACTATAGTTACTGAGGCCAGAAACTTTGCCCAGTTCAAAGAATTTTTAAATGTAAAGGTACCTTAGAATGAATCCCATGAGACAAGCCTTTGCTGGGACTAGTTCACAAGTGTCTGGACTCTGTCTGGTGTTCTTTATCATCAGCAGCTCTCTGTATAGTCCAGTCATCATTATTCAACTGTTAGCACTTGGCCTGATCATTTTTTAAAATATGAAACAGAACCAAAGAGCCGGTGTCTCGTGAGTATTTGGTTGGTAGCTCATGAACACGGAATGAAATGAAGGGGATGTAAAGGTCTTAAATGCCCGGACATACTTCTGCTTTTTGATTCACAAATAAGAGAATAATCTTTTTACTCATATTGTACCTTTGTAATCCTCTAGCATTTTTCTGATTCTTTAGAGTTCTTGCTTCTAAACGCTAATGAATGAGAGAAATTTGCTATGACTTGAAGTTAGAATAGAAAGAGTACAGTTGTGTAATTCCAAAGAATGCCTGTGCTTGCTTTGCTTGAGATGAGGAGGACTTTAGAATTGTGTCCTGTGCCCACAAAGTTCTTCTAAACTGATTAGTATAGTTAAATAAAAGTTTTCTTCATTTCATATCAGAAACAGAGTTAAGATCTTGATTTCTTGCAAATTTGTTTTTTTTTTACCCAAGTAGTAATTTAATATCCTTTGTTTGTTTATTCTTAACAGATAGCAGAGTCGTATTTCCAGGAAGAAGACTGTATCCTTTTAACTGTAGGAAGAAATTCATACAACTCTCAGAGAGTAATCCATTGTTTAAAATTGAGGTTTATATAATAAAAGGTACGGGTTGTATTTTTTACAAATGTAAGACTCACTGGTTTCAGTGAGTTTTAACAGTTGTATGTACTGTTATAACTATATCAGAAAACAAGGTACATGAAATATCTGTTATTCCAGAAGTTTTTCTAGAACCATCCAAATTTGACCTTCCATAAATATATCCTAATTTTACCAAAATTAAATATTTGTGTGCAGAGTAGAGGGGAGCAATTGTTACTGAAAGACAAAATACACAAATCTACAAGATTATCTTTCTCTTAAATTAAGGAGATCCACAAGTCCAGAGTATGTCACATATACTATACAGTAAATTCCATGACTATCTTATAGGTACATATAAGTATTGTTTAAGAATAAGGATATATTGTGAGGAATACGTACATTGTTGGGTGATTTTGCATTGTACAAATCTCATGCTAAGACAGCTGCTGCAATGGGGCGTGGTAACCCCAGCAGTGGGGCTGTAACCCCAGCACTCAGGAGGCTGAGGCAGGAGGATTTTTGCAAGTTCGAGACCAGCCTGGGCTACAAAGTGAGCTCACGTCCAGCCTGAACTGCATAGGGGGGCTGTCTCAAAAAGGCAAAAAAAAAAAAAAAGAAAGAAAGAAAGAAAGAAGGAAAGAAAGAAAGAAAGAAAGAAAGAAAGACAGCTGTTCCATCTTCATGTGATGTGACCATATGGACTCAGTGTCTTACATGTTTCATCATTGATCACATGTCATTATGTGTCATATGACTGTACAGCTGCAAGAAAAGATTAATTCTTCATGAATGATAAACAATATAATAAATATAATAAATATTTGCAAGTGAGGCAACATATTAACCTTTATATAGGAATTTTTTTCTCTTTTTAATTTTCTTTTTTAAAAATTACTTTTATTTTAGGGGAATGGCCCACTATATACTGTTATAACTTGACCACTTTGTTGTTTTTCGTTTTTTGTTTTTGAGGTTTTTTTGGTACCAGGAATTGAACTCATAACCTCACAATTGCCACGCAGGCTCTTGTGCCATTGAGCTAAACCCGCAGCCCTACTAGACTACTTTGAAACCCATAGAATTTAGTACATGATCCATTTTGACTTGAAAATTGTGTCTTGGTGCTTGACACCAAGCTAGAACTTGTCATTGTCGTTTACCTTGTGACTCACTACCCTTTCTAGCCGAAACATTTTCTTTGGTAGTCATGGTTTGGATACTTGCTGAGCATCCCAGAACCAATCAATGGCAAGTAGTAAGGTACCACTGTACTCTTTAGACAAAATGTGTTCTAAGCATCTGTTTTTCCCCATTAATGAAATGTACTTTTCTTTCTAATCTTGTTGGCTTTCACCACATTTCAGATCACATGGAAGATAAGCAGTTGCTATAAAGTCTGAGAGACACTGATACTTTTAAATCATGGGCAGAGGAGCAAAGAATTGTTCCTCTTCCCTGGGCCTATTTTATGATCCTGGAGATGTCTTTAAGACCACGATGACAGTGAGAGCTGACCTTTGAGTGTCTGTGGGAAGAACAGAAACTTAAACTGAATTTTTCTCCTCTTTTTTTTTCTGGGTCAGTATTTAGAACACTGCCCAGAGAGAGATAGCTGAACTGTGTATCTTCAGCTCCTAAGGTGCGCATATGTGTGATACAGATGGGAAGACAGAAGTTCATAGTAAGATCCATAGCAGAGTGGAGTCACGTAATTATGAAAATCACTGTGGCAAGTCAGTTAACTTTTTTCAAAAGATCTGTGTAATTTTTGCTTTGTCATTGTTTAGAGAGGTGATCCTTTGGTCTCGTGGGGATAAAGCAGTCAGTGGGAAACAAGGATAAAGACAGGCTGCAACCAGAGACAGACCCTGGGTGAAACAATCAGAGTTGCTCAGCAGAAAGTCATTTAAGGAGAGAAATAAAAAAAGGACAACACATAGACTCCAAATTCCTTGTGGTCCTGTTTCTAATTAAATACTTTTTAGTTGACTTTGCTAGAAATACACTAGCAAACAAGCGATCTGTATGCATTAAAACCTCTTAATTTCTGTTTGCTGATGGTATAGGACCTAAGTACCTACTGTAGAACATGCTACAGAAAAGTCTACATCAAAACAAAGAAACCTTACTGTACATATATTTAAGTTTAAAAATAGCTAGAGTCACCTCATTTTTTGATCAGGTGAATGTTTCTCAACTTCCATATGACATTACTTTTCAAACATGGGGTTTAATGTTAGTAGTCTGGATTTCTGTTTTCCTCAAATTGTCTGTTCAGATGAGAAAGCAATGAAATTTATTCAGCTTGAACGATTGTATCATGAGCAGTTGCTGGCAAATCTTTCTGCCATTCAACAACAGTGGGGTGAGTACAGACTAACACAGAATATGGAGCTACCAGCAGTCTAACAACTTGCTGTCTAGAAGTTTCAAATATTTGACCTGGTTTTGTTAGAAAATAGATGTTTCCACAGTCAAGCTAACATGGCAAAGTGTGCGATTGAGTGTGTAGTCAAGGCTTATTTAATCTATCATGCAGGAAGCCTTGGGTTTGATTCCCATTATTACAGGGCTGGGGGTGGAAGAGTTGCAAAGAATGTAGCTTTTTCTTAGAATGTAGCTTTTTTATCACATGTCTATTTTGCTGTGAGAAAATTCTTTTCTCTTTGTATTTTGCTATTTCTATCAGTGCCAAGAAATGAATGCTTGCATCTATTTGCATTCCTCCTGTTCATGCTGTGTGCCCTATTGGGTAATTCAGTCTCTGGGGTGATATTCACTTACACTGCAAAGTAATCATTTAGCTATTTCTGTGTTAACTTTTGGGTTGTTCAAGATGACAACTTTGCATATTAATTTTTATCAGTGCCACCAGTGAACTGTTTTTTCCTTTCTAAATGTGCTTGGTAAAGGTCGGTGACTAACAAATATTTTACATTTAGAAGCAAAATGGAAGACTGTGCAACCACATGCAGTTATACCTCTAAGGAATTCAGAAAAAGGGTTTAATGGTGAAGATTTTGAACAGCTTGCTAAATTTTGCTCAACACATCAAGAGTAAGTATGTTAGATTTTACTTACATTGAGTTGGAGTAGAATTTTGAATATTGAAATGCAATAGTATTGAGTATTGAAATATACAAGATCCATTTCTTTGTTTTTTTGATGTTTTCAGCCAAAGAAATTAAAATGGACATAATAAAAGAATGGGGTTTCTTTCTTAACATTTCTCTTTTTCTTGCACTTAACTCAGCAAAAGTTCAGCTTTGTCTTTTTGAGACAGAGTCTCACTATGTAGCTTAGGCTGGTCTTGAGCTCACTTTGTAGCCCAGGCTGGTTTTGAGCTCGAAATGATCCTCCTGCCTCAACCTCCCAAGTGCTGGGATTACAGGTGTGCGCCACCATGCCCAGCTTAAAGTATAATTTCTAATTTCAGTATCATTTTGGTAAAGAAAGTAATCACTCAGATGGATTAAACTGTGTATTAAGACTTTTTTATTCTACCTGCTTGTTAATATTTGTATGTTATAGAGAAAACATACCATTTTAAAAAGTAATCTAATTCTGGGAAATATAGTACCATATTTAACCAGAATACTTCAGATAGAAAGCTACGTTTACCAGTTGAATTTTAATTGCTTCACTTGTATCAAGAAATTGGATTTCTAGAACTAAATTATAATGATAATAGCATGGTTTTTTTGTTGTTGTTTGGGGTTTTATTTTTTGGTTTGTTTTTATTTTTGTTTTTGTTTTGTACCGGGACTCAAACTCAGGACCTTGCATTTGCCAGGTTGTTTTGTGGTTGAGACAGGGTCACACTCACTATGCAGTTCAGGATGACTTTGGACTCACATAGCCCCAGGCTGGCCTCAAACTCATCATATCCTCCTGCCTCAGCCTCCCAACTGGGGATTACAGGTGTGCACCACCACGCCTGGCCTCACAGTTTTTTAAAACATTATTTACTTGATTACTCAGAGTTCTTAAGGTGAGGCGTTGTGATAGTATTTAATCTAGTACAGATTTCTGGGCTTTAGGTAATCATTCCTCAGTACAAAAGCTAAAAGACAGCCAGGCCTGGTGGCACACTCTTGTAATCCCATCACTTGGGAAGCTGAAGCAGGAGGATCTCTGTGAGTTCGAGACCAGCCTAGGCTACAAAGTGAGCTCAATGCCAATCTGAACTGCAGAGGGAGACCCTATCTCAAAAAAAACCCATAAAAACATAAGCCACAAGATTTACTGTTCTTTGATAGCTTTTCCTCTTTCTCTTTCACAAACATGAAAACTAGAGCTTTTTTGTTAATATTTGAAACAGTTACAAGTAATCATTGTTTAGCTTATGCAGAAGATAGAGAACTTTCTTGGGAATTTTATTGTTTTGGAGGTGACCTTTGAAGAAAGATTCATTCAGCTCTCCTGATCAAAGTATTCTTGTGTTAGTGAATTTGAACCTTTGAAACAATAATTTCAGGGATTTTGAATTATAACTTAATTCCTAAACATGCTAAGTAGATTAACTTTCCACTGGATACATTTTTAAAAAATGAAATCATTTAAAGATTTTTTTTTTTGTTAAAAAAAAAAAAACTTGCGAAATAACATAGATACCTTTCATCCCTTTCTTCTGGAATTAGTAACTTCTTAATGGGTTACAAGTGTTTTAAGTATTTAAGAAATATTTACTGAATGTAAGATGAACATAGTATCTTTAGAAAATTGTACCAAATTATTGTTCATAAAATTTTATAATATTTAAAGATACTTGCTTGTTACATACTTAAGTGTAAAAGCTCGATGAATTTTTCCATATACATATGTGTCCATATGACTATCACTCTGGCAAGATCCAAGATACAGAACATTCTAGCCTCCTAGAAGGCTCTCATGCAATGTCAAGCCCATATTGACCTCCTGTGGTCACCACTCTCTGAGTTGCCTAACTACTCTTTTCTAGTTCTGTCATTTCATATGCAATATTGATTGTTGCATCTAGCTTTTTGTGTATATGTGTTACATACTGTTGTGCGTAATGAAGTTTGCTGTGCTGTATTGCAATACAGACTATTGTGTGACTGCAGCAATTTATTTGGCTGCTCTATTTTTAATAGACATTTGGGTTGTTTCTGGGTTTTGGATATTACAAATAATAAAGTGATTATGCATATTTTCCCCCATGCCTTTGTTAAATATATAAATCCTGTTAACTATCCCCTAAAATTTAATAGGCAAGAGTTACTTTTTTAATAATTGGTGTGATAAATAATTTCAACAAAATTATCTTCCACCATAATCTGCTTTAGAATATCGCACAGACTGAAATTTAAAAAAATACATGTGTGAAATAGTCTTTAAATGGCTTGTTAGCAAAAGGTTAACATTCATTTTTTACTGTAAGATTTCAGTATTTGTAGCTTCTTTGGGTGTTTTCAATAGTAATTGGCTTTTAAGGAGATTAACACATGATATAGCTGCACTTTGAACTATGTAAGCCAGTGGTAATGTTTCAGCTGTGGAAATGTTCTGTGCTAATATTAGAGTCCAGAGAAGCTGTGTTTTTTTCATAGTCATTTCAGTGACATTTGTATGGAAGCATACTATACTTTTTACAGTTGTTTTCTCTTTCTTTTTTTCTACAGTCCTCTTTTATCAAAACATAAGGTAAGAGTTTCTTTTGAAAATACTTACGGGGAAAATATTAATGTCATATGTCTGTTGTATGGAAGATTTTAGGAAATGAAGAAACCTTTCTCAAGTTATCTTCAACTTTTTGATTTAATTCAACAATTTAAAAATAATTTTTGTTTTAAAAATTTTTAGATAGAAGCTATAGAAAAGTCCCTGGGAGGAAAATGCTTTACCCAGTTAATAGTGTCTGAAGAATCAAAGGCAAAAGGAGCTACAGCCAAAGAGTCAGGTATGTTTTTAAATTAAGTTATGCTGTTTCCTTGTGATATTTTGTGTTACATCTGAATTGCTATGGAGGAATCTTTTGCATTTACATTTTTTTATGTATCCTTCTCCTAGAAAAGTAGCAAAGCGAGATTTTTTTATATTGTATAATTCTATTTTTAGATATCTAGTAGTAGAAACTAAAAAATCTAAATTCTTATAAAAACATAAGATCATTTCCATGTTTTCAATAGATAGCCATACATATCTAACAGAATATTAAAAAAAAAAAAAAGCTGTACAAAAATGTCCTGAAATAGAATTGGTTTTGGTGTACTTAGACATCCTTTCCTGTTTGAAGAAACAGTTGTTGAATAGACTTTATTAGTAATCTGTTCTGTAAATCTAGATTATTAAAAGTTCTGTCTTGATAATTTAACTGTTGCAACTTATCCTTCCATCCTTTCTGGTTGACTAATATCTGATGTACTTTAATTTGTGTGTGTGTGTGTGTGTGTGTGTGTGTGTGTATATATATATATTTAAAGCACTTAATAATTTTTGTTTGTTTTTTTTTGTTTTTTGATACCGAGAGTTGAACTCACAACCTCAAGCTTGCCATGCCAAGCAGGCACTGTACCACTGAGCTATATCCCTGGCCGTATAATGTATTTTATACCACCTTGGGTCTCAGGACAAAAGATTTTTAGAAACTGTTTGCTAAATACATTTGTTTATTGTAAAAACCAGAAAATAAAAGATAAAATATAGTTTAGGGTGATTTTCTTTCCTGCCACTTGGTTTTATTACTAGTTTATATTGCTGAGCTTTATGTTATTGAGCCCAAGAACCCTGATATTGAAGAGGAACTAGCAGGTGGCTCAGGTGAGTGGCCCAGAAGGTGATGATACTGTTATTAAGTAGCCCTGTCCTCTGTAAAAAGAGCTTTTTTTTCAAACCTTTGTCTCCTTTTTCTCTTATAAGTCAAGTTAGGGATGTTGCAACAGTGTACGGATGTAGTGGAGCAAAACTGCTCACTTGATGGCGACTGAGAAGCACAGCAGGGGAACAACACCCACAGCACACCCCCAGGGATCCCACTCTCCCAGCAGCACCCACAGCGGGAACATCGGCAGAGTCCAGTGGCCCCATGTCCCAGTCACTTCTCTAGGAGTCAGGTTGACGGTGAAGGTTAAGTGGCACCCTTTGGGTCCTGAAACTTGTGGAAGAGAGGTACAGCCCCTTTTCCATCTGGCTGCAGCCCGCCTTACAGAGAGCTAGGGCTCTCTCAGTCTAAGTAGAGGGGCAGGCCAAGCAAGCTCAGTGACAAAGCCAAGGACCCATGGGAAATGAAATGTCTGCGCTTTTTGTTGAAGTCTCCTAAACGTTGAGTGATTGTTTTGGGCGCAGAGAAAGAAGGGATGTCAGATTGTTCCAGGAGGCAGCCTCTTCTCCTTTCTCTTGATACCTCACTTGACCATTGATGTCGGTGAGAGGAGGTGCCGTGAGCTCTACTAACAGCTGCCCCTCAGCATTCCAGACTTCGGGGTGTCAGGTGCAGGCACTGATTCTCTGAAATCTGAAAATTGTTTTTAAGAAATGCCTTTTCTTTGGTGTGATACGGGCCTCGATTGTCAGTAAGCAATGGTTAAAAATGGAATAAAATTATTAGTCTGTCATTCTTTACCACTGGGCTGTTATTTTTCAGATTAAACAATATGTCCATTAAGAAGTTAAGACTAACTAGATAAGATGCTAAACACAGATGAGCAAGCTATGTACTCTGTTACCTACCAGTCAGTGCAATTTCCATTCAATTCATAATTTACATGACGTGTTGCTGTTGTTGTTGTTGTTGCTGTTGTTGTTTTGGCAGGGTCTCACAATGTAGTTTAGTCTGGCGTTGACCTCACGATTATAGGCCAGGCTGGCCTCAAACTCACAGCAGTCCTCCTACCTCAGTCTCTTGACTGCTGGTGTTACAAGCATGTGCCACCATGCCCTGCTTATGTGAAGATTTTTAACTATAGTTTTAAAATGAAAAATAATATTTTAAGTTAATTTTATTTCGAGTAAATTGAAATCAGTATCAAAAATTCAAACCTATTTCTGTAGTTTGCTAAAACTTACTCTTTTTGTTGCTATTCTTTGCTGTCTTGCTTTAAGAAGTTTCCAATAATTTGAAGACATTTATTAAGGACATTATGTTTACATTTGTTTTACAGGTTTGGTTTGGTTTTGTTTTCTTTGAGACAGGGTCTTCCTATGTAGTCCAGGCTTGCTTTGAACTCTCTATGGAGGCCAAGCTGGCCTCCAATTCATGACAATCCTCCTGTCTCAGCTCCTTAATTTTTATTAGTATACATTGCAGTACATGTGGTTACATTCTTAGCAGGGAGTTGGTACATGTAAAATATGGAATACTTCATAACTGTGCATGTCATCCTTGTGCAAGAGGAGCCATGCTAATCTTCTCTGTATTATTTTAGGTTAGTATATGTGCTGCCAAAGTAAACACATCTCTTCAAATTTGAACAGAACAGACTATTGTCCTTTTAGTGTTAGAAGACCAGATCAGTATTTTCTCTCTCTCTCTCTCTCTCTCTCTCTCTCTCTCTCTCTCTGTGTGTGTGTGTGTGTGTGTGTTGCTAGAGGGTAAGCTCGGGAACCTCTACAGGCTAGGCAGACACTCTACCACTCAGCTTCATTCCCAGCCTCTCAGACCAATATTTTCTTACATTTTGAATATAAATATATTACTCGGATTCTTGTAGAAATATTTACTTTCTGTACCATGATTTTTTGTGGCTGTTGTTTGGTTTGTTTTTTCTTCAGTAGTGGGTTTTGAACCCACTACTGTGGGATCTTTACACTGTGCTCTTTTTATTTCTAGCCTGCCTGACCTTCTCCCCCTTTCCCTTATTTATTTATTTATTTATTTATTTATTTATTTATTTATTTCTATTTTGAGACCAGGTCTTGCTAAGTTACCCAGGCTGGCCTCAAACTTGAGATCTGCCTCTACTGAATGGCTGGGATTACAGGCATACACCAGTGGCTCAGCCTATGCTATGTCTTAAATATAATGGAAATAATCTTTCCAATTTAGTTTAAATCAGAATGCCAGTAGATGTATTAATTTAAATTTAGAAGACCAAAATGTTCGAGATATCTTTCAAACCTTTGAGAAATTACATTCAAATATAGTACTCATTTATGCATGTTCACAAGCTTTTCAGTGATCTGTTAGTTTTCATATGTAAAAGATTATTTACTAAATATTTTAGATATTTAGTCAATATCTAAGATTGCCATAATACAACCGACAGAATTTCTATTTACAGGGTTAGAATATTGTGTTATACAGTATTACAGTATCATATATTTCTTTTCTTCCTTTCTCTAAAAAGCATTGTTTGGAATGTTAAAACAACTTATTTTTCTCCATCTTTAGAGAACAGAACTTGTCTTGGCGTGGAACCAAGTACCGAAAGCCAGCACCAAGAAGAGTCCCAGGAGAGCAGTGCCGGCCATAGTCAGATGGACAACCAGGCAGATTCCCTGCACCTTCCAGTAACTGCAGGGAAGGACCACACGGAGGAGCCACTCTGCAGTGCTGCCGGCGTGCTGGGGCTTCACACCCAGTCCTCAGAGACAGCCGGGAGCAGGTCGGGGCCAGACTCAGCCAAGAATGCTTGTAAGGACAGCAGCCGCGTGCAGGAGGCTCCCACACAGGACTGCCCAGATGTGGCCACACTAGAGACCATTGCTGAAGACCCAACGGTGTTACCCCCTAATGAGTCAATGATAGAGCCATTGATCTTACCTGGCTGTGACCGTATACCTCCTGTGTTGATTTCCAAGGGTAAATTTTCACAGACTCAAAGAAAAGAACTTCATTTGCCACTTCAGGATGCTTCTAAGGCATTGCTCACAGACCAGCCTCAGAACAATGAATTAAATAAGCTGCAGCAACCTGATCTCACAGACAGTAATGGAAAATCACCACAGAGTCAGTCTGACTCAGAGACTGGCTCTGGAAATGTATTTTGTGAAAATAATAAAATATCTGATTTAAGTACACTGCATCCAGAAGTGTATATGGCCCCAGAGGAAAAGGGAGATAAGGAAGATCAAGTCAGTAAGGAAACAGAAGACTATTTGAATAGCCTTTTGGAAGAATGCTTAAAAGATACTGAAGATTCTTTTTCCTATGAAGATAACCAAGATGATGATTCAGATCTCCTTCAAGATCTTTCTCCTGAAGAAGCGTCCTACAGTCTGCAGGAGAGTCTGCCTTCTGATGATAGCTCTCTTTCTCTTGATGATCTCGCCAAAAGGATAGAAGTTGCAGAGGTAAATTATAGAAGTAAAATTTTAAAGTAGAATGAAATTTTAAAAATTAATATATTTATAAAATACTGCCTTTTTCCTGAATTTTCTCTGGGTTCAAACATGAGGTAAAAATTCTAGTTAATAGAAACTTTTAATCATTACTAGTTTTATTTATGTGTGTGAATAAAGTAACTTTTAATCATTATGTTTATTTCAAGATATATTGTATACCTCTAGATATAGTATACATTATTATGAACCCTGTTTTTAATAATCCTGTGACTTTTGATATTCCCAGGAAATATGAAGACAAGATCAGTCACATTCTAATAAAATGTCATTTTTCTCCTCATACATCTATGAGATAAAATATAGTATATATTTACTGTATTTTCCTTTTGTTAGTATATTTTAAAACTTCTCTAAAAAGTCTAGTGGAGTACAGGAACTATTTTAAAATATAATTAGAAAGAGAGGTATTAGATGGAGTTTTAAACTATTAAGTTATAGAAAAGGAAATTTTTGACAAAAATCAAGGAAAGAGTACTAATAGAATAAAAAGTCATCACAGCCATACCCAAACTGTTCCCCTCACCAAGGTGTCCTGGAGTGGTGGAAAGAGCAGAATCAGATTGTTTTAGTTCCAATATTGATCCTACCAGCTGGTTTCCTGGATTTACTTTTTACTTTTCTAACCCTGTTTCCTTCTCTGACAGGGTACTAGCTGTCTTTCTTTTTTCCTTTGTTTTTGTTTTTCCTTAAGGTCCCATTTATAACCATTGAATTCTAACTCAGCATTATCATTGTAGAAAACTAGTAACTTTAGGAGAAAATGCAAAAGTAGGTAACAAAATATATGAGAAATAAACTATAAAAAGCTTTCTAGGATCACTTTAACTCTTATGTTACTAGCTTCCTTTGTTGCCATTTTTAGTAAGGTCTCAATAAACCGAGCTTTCTTTATTTATGTATTTAAACCATAATTAGATAGGCTAGTAAAGCACTTTGGTACCAGGAATCTAACTGAAGACCTTGCGCTTACCAGGCAGGCACTGTGCCACTGAGCTGTATCTCCAGCTTTTAGTGAAGCACTTGGCCCAGTGTTTTGTTTGTTTGTTTGTTTGTTTTTTTAACCAGACTGTTTGACTTTCATTTATAACTAATTCTTTACAAACTATGATTTTGCTTCTTAACAAAATTTTTGATGTTGCTTAATGAGTTTTGAGTTGCTATTTCGAAGTTTGGAAATAGATAGTGGTGACGCTTGTATAATATTTTGAATATAGCAAAAAGGCTGCTGCTCCCCACCACCTCCAAGTGCTGGCGATTGAACCCAGGTCTTCACACATGTACCAGGCACGCACTGTACCACAAGCTGTATCTTCAGCTGTACAATGATGAGCTATATGTGTATATCAGTTTTTAAGTTTTAAAAATTTAAATAGAGCTAATAGAAAAGCACTAGAGCCAATATTTATCTTCTTGCTTATTTTAACAAGGTCTTTGGTTCAGGAAGTTATCAAACTATTAATGTTGTAGTCTACAACTAAATGGAATATTCTTTCCTCAAACTCATAATGATCTTTTTCCAAATAGTAGCAGCTATGAAATTACATGTATTTGAAGCTTAAAGTTACCTTTGCTGTGAAATTAATACATAATGGTTCCCCTTCTGAAAAGTATCTCTGGTAGAACACACTAGGATTTTTTTTTTTTTTTTTAATCAGTACTGGGTATCGAACTCATGACCGCGCGCTTGCAAGGCAGGCGCTTATGCTGCTGAGCTAAATCCCCAACCCCTGGGATGTTTTTTCTTTGTCAGGTTTCCCCAGTTTTTTGATCTCTACTTTCACTTTTTTGCCACTGTTCTTCATTGCCCAGCTTTGGCTCCGAGGAACTTGATTTTGATAACCTTGCCAGCCCAGTGGACGTACTTGTTTTGTTGTGTTAGTTCAAACAATTAGCCATCACATAAAGTGAAATAATTTTTCACAGAAACCTCATAAAGAACTAAATGTCTGTTATATTCGTTGGTGTAGAGACATACAAGTGAGACTTGTCTAGGGGTGGTATGCTTTTTCAGATCCAGGAAGAATTTTACTAAATTGTAGTTTAGTATGAAGCATTGCACTTCTTATTGCATAAAAAAGAATGTGACATATTATTATCAAAAATGTAGTTTCTACTGTTTTAAAAAAGCATTAAAACATTTATCTTCATTTTGTAGATTTTTAAGGAAAAATGTTATTTGTGCATTGTGGCTAGTTAGAAAGAGTCACTCATTGGCTGATTCGGTAATTTTTCTGAGTGCTTCTGTGTGAGTGTCATTGTCACCAGACAGGGTTTGAGAAAGTCCCTCACAGAGGAGATGAGAACCTTACTCTGCCCTGAGAAATAGTTTGTTGACTTTCTTCATGGAAGAAGAATTTCAGGCCAGTCAGTGTGAGGCATAGGCAGATTTATTTGGTACAGTTAGAAAGTCAGGGAGCATAGAGAAGGGGCTGTAGCTTGAGCAGCTGATGACACAGGACTTTAGGTCTCTGTTACACCATGACATTACACATGCAGTGAGTGAAAACAGCCGAGGTCATGACGCAGATGAAGCCTGCAATCTAGCAACCATCTGACTTCAGATGGTTTGTCTGTTTGCTGAATTTGAGCATTGCAGTTCTTGGCAAAAGGTGAAATTTTATTGCACTACTCCTGGCATACTAATGTGATTATTTCAGTGTCAGGATCTTAATCCGCTTTGCTAGGGAACCTAGTAGTACAAGCATTTGGAACACAGAGAGCTCCTATCACTAGTTATCCTATTAACTAAACATTGATTTGGTTAGTTCTAAAAGCTGGAAAAGTTGCAGTACTTTCAGTTTAAATTGCTGTTGTTCTGTCCTGTAGCCTAAGACTTATAGAAGACCTCTACCATCAAACTTTGATGAAAGAAATGTGCTGCAAAATTCAAAGTGGCATGGACCCAATCTCATGCTGCTAATAAAAGTCCACTCAGCTGGTATGCTTTTTAAATTTTCAAGTAGATTGTTACATGTGTAGGGGCAAGAGAGGTTTTTGTTGTTGTTCTTGTATTTTTGAGACAGGGTTTTACTATGTAGTTCAGGCTGGACTCAAACTTAAAGCAGTCCTCCTGCCTCAGCCTTTCAAGTGCTGGGATTACAGGCATGTGCCACCATGCCTGGCATGTGTGTGTTCTAAATAAGTGAGTAAGTGATGTGCAAATTAAATATTGGGTAAATTTTATAATAAATAACGTTTTTTAAAAAAGGCAATTGGACCTCTCTGTGTTCCACAGGCTGGTCTTGAACTCCTGGCTTCAAGTGATCCTTGTGCCCCAGCTACTTGGGAGCCTGAGGCAGCAGGAACTCTTGAGGCTAGGAGTAGAAACCAACCTGGGCAATCGTGGCAAGATCTTGTCTCTAAAACCAGCAATACCTACAACTCCAACCAGCCAGAACCCCCACCCCCGCTGCCATTTAAAAGTAATTCATCAGAGAGCCCAACGTGAGCAGAGTTTAACTTGATATGTCATACAGAAATTATTCCTTTTTATTCATTTTTCTTCATTAACATGCATGTGTATAGTCTATTTGTAGAAATGCATATTTAACAAACCAAGTGCTTCAGAGTCAAGTGATTTTTCGCAGATGATTTTGTTATTTCTAAAAGCCAATGAAAAAGACACATCACTAATGCTTAGAGCATTTTCATCCCCTACTCTGTCTAGATTGACAGCGTTTACTTAGATGTCTTCAGGCCTACTTACGTCACATGAAATAGAATATGGGGAGGATATAACCTTACACCGTCCAGCGGGAAGAAAAGCAACAGCCCAAACTTGCAGTTGGGTTTGTCTTTGGAGAAACTACCTAATTGAAGTGACTTCTGTGCCATCTTCATCCTTGACACCTGTTACTTAAGATAGGTCTTGACTGAATCTCTGGAGGCTGAGAAGTCACTTTAACATTAGCCACTATGGATTCTCGCTCCAAGTTAGGATCGAAGCATGCACTAAGCAGTGGTGTTTTATGACAGCCCGTGGGTAGCTGTCTCTGAGTCTTGGATAAGTGAAAGCCCCCGAGCAGCAGTCATGGTGGATCTACCCACAGTGCTGTTTGAAGGAGAGCCGGGGAGCTCCAGCTCCCTTACAGTAGACATGAGGGTTTATGGTTGACCCAGGGAGGTGTCTAACTGGCCCTAAGGGAAAACCCAGGGACTGCCTGCTTTTAATTTGTGCCACATGGTGTTAGCTTTGCCTTTTTTTTTTGTCATACCCTTTAAGCTTGCTAGTTAATGCATCGCTTGATTGTCATGTATCTCACACCCATCTTTTGTTTTCTTTTAATTCCTTTGAAAACAAATATCCTTTGTTTCATCTCCTCCCCATCAAATGTTCTTACATTATCGCTGTATAAAACAAGGCTCTCAGTCTGATACCCAAAGAGCCAGCACCAAAAGTAGTTGAAATAAATGAAATGACTTAGATGCTATGGTATTTAGTATGAGCTCCCCATATGCAAAGATATGGACAACCATTTGGAAGAAAACAAGAGACAATATGACAGATAGTGAAGATCCCTGGTTGTATAGCTTTGAAATTTATGCTTTCTTAGGTCCCATTCTGTTCTGGTTTGTTGTGTTTAATTTTACCCCCCTTAACATAAAATTAAAAAAAAATATATATATATATATGGGAATATATATATATATGGGTATATATATATATATATATATATATATATATATATATATAGGAAAAAATGACTTAGATGTAGAGGTATAAGGAAGTTTCCATGCTTTTGCCTGGTGTTAATCTTTTAAAAATATTCTAAGCCAAATATATCCAAGTTCTCCATCTAGCACACAGCCTATTGGTACACTCCTTCCCTAAAATACTTGTTAAATTGTCAGTCCCTTCCCAAGGCTCCCTATGGCCTCAAGGTAATTGCTGTACAGCACTACTTGACTGCATGTTTGGGACTCATAATCTCCACTTCCTGTCCAGTATCAAGTCCTGCTGTCCATTGTTCTCAGCCTATAGCTGTACTGCAGTCAAATTGGACCTCTGTTGCCTCCTAGATATACTTTGCATATTGTCTCTCTGGCTGTTTGTCTTCTGTGCTATGTTCTGCTCTGGAGTGGTTAACCTTCCCACAGCTGTTTCTTCCCAATCCCTAATATACATAGATTGCCGGGTGGGGTGGCACACGCCTGTAATCCAGGTACTCAGGAGGCTGAGGCAAGAGGATCGCTGTGAGTTCGAAGCCAGCCTGAACTACAGTGAAACCCTATCTCAAAAAAAAAAAGGATTTCAATCATGTCTTTTTAGCATGTAAAGTACCAAGTGCACTTATCTATAGAGCTCATGGTCGCTGAAGTCATATTTTTTCCAAGCTCATTTCTTGGTTACTGAAGTTCATGTTTGTTCCTTTGGAACTGCTATTCAGAACATCAGCCTGGGGTATCATCCCCCTGAAGTTGTATCCAGCTGCAGTCTCCCTTTGTAATTATAGGACCTACACATGCTATGTTCACCACCAAATTACAGATGCCTTAAGGGTAGAGATCCTGTTGAACGTCTTTGTATCTGTGTAAAACCAACATAGAGCACTGTAGATAGCCATTCTACTCAATAAGGCTGCCCCCTCGTTCACTTAAAAAAATAAGTAAACTTTAAGAACAGATTTGGAGCTATGCGTATGGTGCAGGCCTGTAATCTTTGGGAGGCTTGCTGTGAGTTGAGGCCAGCTGAACTGCATAATGAAACTCTGTCTCAAAAAGACAGGAAAAAACCAAAACAAAACAAAAACAGATTTAGTTTCAATTATTTTCAAGGCAAAGCTATATTTTTCAAATAATATGCTAGGTTCTGTTTAATATGTAAATTCTTTATATATTCATTTATTCCTTGTCATATTTTTAATAAGATTTTATTGGTACCTTTATTTATTTTACTTTTATTTTAAAGACAATAAAACCAAGCAAAAGAAAACAATAAAGCCAATCGAAACAAACTAGTGTAAGTGACATAGGACTTCAAAACAAGATAATAGGAAATTGTTACCATGCCTCTTGTTTTCTTCAAAATACCTGCCCATACCTTCAGACATAGTAAAAACCAAACAAAACAGAACAGAATAGAACCAACAAAAGCAAAACAATGAACGTAATA
Organism: Dolichotis patagonum; assembly: GCA_004027295.1. Lineage (NCBI taxonomy): Eukaryota > Metazoa > Chordata > Mammalia > Rodentia > Caviidae > Dolichotis > Dolichotis patagonum. Next base: position 108,184 of record PVJX010000688.1, read on the forward strand.
AAGGACTTCAAAACAAGACAACAGTAAATCCAAAATGGCTACCATAATATATCTTATCTTTGAAATAGCTGCCCATGCCATTGGATATAATAAAATCAAACAAGATAAAACAGAATAAAACCCAACCCAACAAAACAATGAAAATGATACAGGACTTCAAAACAAGATAATAGGGTGTTACTTTTAGATGTACACAATGACCACATTTATCATAAGAATTTGTACCTGTACAAGATACAACTTTTTTTCTATTTCCCTACCCTCACTTCCACCCTTCCTCCCCTCTCCACTCTTTGTTGTATTTCTTGAACATCTATGTGATAGAAACTGGGGAGACAGCTGTGAACATAGATGAAGTCTCTCCCTTCATGAAGTTTGTTCTCTAACGGTAAAGACACACAATAAACGAGCTGACATAAATGTATAGTCTGAAATATTGTTAAGGGCTGTGGAGTTATTTCAGGAGGGTGAGGGGGATGTAAAGTAAAGGAAGTAGCAACTATTTCAACAATTTTCTAGAGTTTAAAAATTGTGATGGTACCTGACATTCTTATCATTTCTGTCTCTATTTTTTACTTAGTAAATTCTGTCTTTCAGCAAACAAATTATAAAAACATAAGATACTGCCTAATTTATTAACTTATATACATGATAAAACTCCTATTGTAACAAAATTTTTTCTTTCTTAATTTTTAAAAATATTTGACATTAATGTACTTAATCAAAATTTATTCTTTCCTGTTTTGCACTCTTCTACTGCTCTTTTCTAAGATTAGGCATTGTAAGCCTGAGATGACCACTGTGTTTCTTTATGGAAGATGGCTTTCCATCTTATAGCTGTCACCTTTGGGTCCGGCTGTGACTTGTCCTGTCAGTGTGCTGTTAGTAGTCATGTCATTAATCTGCTTCCACAAAAAAGCTTTCATCCAACTCTTCCCTCTCCCATGTCTTTGAATTAACAAATTTAGCTAAATAGTTTAAATAACACTTCCCACCCCCAGTACTGGGAAATGAACCTAGAGCATGCTAGGCAGTCTCTATAACTGAGCCACATCTTTAGCTTTTTTTTAAAGTTTTCTTTTGAGATAAGGTCTAAGTTGCCCAGGCTGGACTTGAATTTGTGGTCCTCCTGCCTCAGCCTTCCAAGTAGCTGGGATTATAGACATTTGGCGCCATACCTAACTCTTAAGTATCACACTTTTCCCCCCCCACTTTTTATTTTTTGATCACTGTGTGTTTGCAGTACATAATGACTACATTTCTTATTGGGGAGTTGGTACAAGTACATAACACATCTTAATTCTTTTTTTTTTTTCATATGGTTCTCTTTTTTCCCCTCCTCTCCTTCTCCTTCCTATTTATTTATTTATTTATTTATTTTGGTGCCCTGAATTGAACTCAGGACCTTGCACTTGCCTGATAGATGCTGTGCCGCTGAGCTATATCCAAGGCCCTTTCCCTTCCCCTCTCCTTCTTTTTTTCTTTTCTTTTTCTTTTTAATAGGATTTTGTGCATTTTAACAAATGTAGACCATAAATCCTTACATGTCTTTTGATGCCCTGTGTTTCTGTGTCTCAGCCTAAAGTAAATGTTTGCTGGGAAGTTTGTTTTCATAATTTCCTTTTAAAAGTTCTAAGTTATCTTCTCCATTTTACATTAGGATTATACCTAAAGAGATCATCAACAAGAAACTCTTCTTTTGCATGTTGCTTTCATACCTCCATTTCCTGTCTCAACTACTCTTATAATTCTGCATTCTTTCCAGCACGATAAGCTATTAAAGCTGACCCTCCAATAATGTGTGGTAGTTTACCTGCTCCAGGAAATGTGACCTTTTTGAATTTCTTTAATTGATGACCATCTCTCTTTTTCCTGTTTCCGTATCTCTTAACTGGGGAGATATGTAAGATTAGAATTTCTAACAGAGGTATAAGTTAGTTTGGAAACACAAAGCTAAATATCTTGTTAGTCTAATTTTAAAATTCTGTTCATCTCATTGTAGTTGTAACAAAAACATACGACAGAAAGAAAATTGTAATATTCATACATGACCTTTTCACATTATGATATGAAATGATAAAAGTCTTAATCTTGAGTTTGTATTAAAACCCTATTAGTTACTGGCACCACAACTGAATTACTCAAGCTCTTTTAAGTTTTGCTTCTTCATTTGTAAGACAGAGCTAATAATGCCTGTAAAAGAATTTGAAGATTGAATATGACCTTATATAAAGACATATAAAGTGTGCATATTTAGTGAATTATAGTTCTTATTATGGAACTTACAACAAAATGCGTGAGCAGAGACCTTTACTTGTTGGTACTTTATTTTTTATTTTCTGGCCTTGCAGGGGATAGAATGCAAGGCCTTCCTTGTGCAAGTGAAGTAAGTGCTCCACTGTTGAGCTACATCCCTAGCTTTTTTAGCTACATCCCTTGTTTTTTTAGTTAAGGGTGCTAGGGGTAAATCTAATTGTGCTTCTATAGTGAAATTGTTGGCAGTTAAGGTGTTTATAATAAACTGATAGGATTTAAGAATGTTAATTTTCAAGCATGCGTTATTATTCAAAATTTATGTTTATTTAGTCTGTATCATTAACACACTATTTAGTGTCTGGTTTTTTTTTAATCCTGTGAGGAGGCACTTGCAATAGCAGTGTGATCTGAATATTTTCTTTGTCATGTTAGGAATTACTGTTCCAGTAGAATTGCAAAATAATTTTGGTTATATAATCAGTTCATTCTGAAAATGCTATTAAAGATGGTTTGATGTTTGAGAGGAAGTGCAAGGAAAACTATTTGCAAATATAGAGGTCTAAGCCAGATTGGGTTTTTTAAGCTTTGCATTTATTCATAGAGTGTCATCACTAACAATTAAGTTAATTATGGCTCAGACATTCTTTTTTGTCTTCAATAGAAAGACTTGATCTATTTTCTTTGGGTATGAAACCAATTTGTTAATTGAATTGGGAAATTAAATTTTGTTCTAAAACTATATTTTTGAGATTTAAGACTTTTTCATCTTTTCTAGCATGCATTAGGCCCTGGCTTCAATCCCTAGCACCAAAGAGTAATTAGTTGGCTAGTTAGAAATACTTTTTATTTATTTATTTATTTATTTATTTAGGTACTGGGGATTGAACCCAGGGCCTTCATATTAAACTGCATGCTCAGCGTGCTAAGATTACAGGGTGTGTGCCCCCACACCCAGCTGAAATTTCTCATCATTTGATACTGACCTTATGGTCATGAGTGCATAGACAGGGCCTTTAAAGAATACTTTGAAGTAGGTACAACTCTGTGTTCTAAATCAGTTGGCCAATCTGTTTAGAAACCCTTAGTTTCTTTTAGTGATACCCTAATTATCAAGACTGACTAGGACCTCTTTTTGGCTTATTTGCCCTTTGGCCATGGAGTCAAGGCAAACCCCACCCACCATCTTTTCTTGCTCTTTTTATCCGAGTGTCCTGATTGGTAACTAGAACTTTGGTGTTAAGAGTAGGTCTGGTTGGCTCAGGGTGGTGCCCAGAGAACAAGGAGCTCCTCCCCTCTCTGGGGGGTGGCTATGAGCCTGCCCACACTCGGGCTGAGAATCAAACATCTCATGTCGTCCTGTGTCCCCCCCCCTTAGCAAGTGGGAGCCAGTGAACTACACATGTTGTGAAAAGATTGGCTAGGTTATTTAGTAAGAGCTCTCCATATGCAAAGATAAGGACAACCATTTGGAAGAAAACGAGACAATATGATAGTGAAGATCTCTGGTTGTCTAGCTTTGAAATTTATGCTTTCTTATGTCTCATTCTGTTTTGTTGTGTTTAACTTTACTCCCTTTTAAAATAAAATAAAATAAATTTAAAAAAAAAAAAAAGAGTAGGTCCGGATCTCTGCTCTAAACTGTTGCAGAAACAAAAAAGGACAAATCCTATGTGTCACACCTCCCCCTTGGCTGGTGTCTTCTGTCCCTCCTCTTTGTCCCGTTGTCTCTTATTCTCCAGCCACAGGCCATGGGACCAAAAGGTAGTTGTAAAAGAAAGACAAATCTAGAAAAGGTCCCTAAGTAAGGTTGACAGAGACTACTGGAAAAAAAGCATTGACCTTTGACTTCAGACACTGGGGCAGGCTTTCTTGAAACAAAAGATTTTGAATGGGGGATAAAGGACTGAATCTTATCCAAGAATTAAGGCATGGGGGGATGTCAAAACAAAATGTTGATCCCTTTCACACAACTGTGAGTTTCTCATACTCAGTCTCTTTGTGTCCACCTTCCAAAAATTGTCCCAAGTTCATTGGACAATAGTAAATAAGATGAAGTAAATAAATAAATAAGATGGAGTCACCTGATAAGGTTAATGTTCCTTGGTAGTGTAGCTTCCAGAGCCAAACACCCCGAGCAGGCTGAGCAGGAGCCAAGATAGGGACCCATCAGCTGCTGTGCTGAGGCCAGCGTGAGGCCCAGGTGGCACATTCTATGCCTTTCCAGAGGACTTTAGGAGCTTCTCTCTACATCGCTTATTTGCAGCTGTAATATCATTTGCAGTACTACTGGCGTTTGTTCTTAAATTTACAGACTTAAAATTCATGTCACAAGGATTAGTAATAATGCCACTCTGAGGCTTCTTCTTAGAACCATTCTTGCAAGTCCCCACTCCCCACAGATTAAAATAGCACCTTAAACTGGATTTAGTGGCACACACCTGTAGTCCCAGTTACTCGGAAGGCCAAAGCAGGAGGATCACAAGTTTAACTCCAGCCCTGGCACCTTAGCAAAACGTAAAAAAGACTAAGGATTTAGCTTAGTGGCAGAGCACCACTGGGTCTGATCCTGGGTATTATAAAACAAACAAAACCCCCCAGCACCTTAGGCTTACCTGGGCTGGAGGGTGTAGCTCAGTGGGAAACTACTTGCCTAGCATGTACAAAGATCTAGGGTCAAACCTTAGCAGTGAAAAAAAGCCAAAAAATAAAAACCTTCCATGGTGACTGGTACAGTGGCGTGTGTCTACTGTCCCAGCTACCTTGTGGAGGCTGAGGTAGAAGAATTGCTTGAGTCTTGGAGTTTAGGACCAACGTGAACAACATAGTCAAGTTCATTTCAAGCAAACAAAACAGAAACTCCCGTGGTAGGTGAATTCATTGTTAGTAATATATTAATTTATGGAGAAAATAGTGAATCTATGGGCCCCTTTTCCCTTTTAACATTTAATAAAAATAAAACTTAAATAATATATATTTAGTAGTAGTAATATATTCATTAAAAATTACTTTTTGTTTTCTATCTCTTTGCTTTTTAGAAGTTTATTGGGTTTTCTTTCCATTTCAGTTCCAGCAAGCTGCTTGTAAAATCATGCAAGGAGTTGTATGAAGGAGTTTTTGATGTTGCTTTCTAGAGAGAGATTTGAAAGACTATTCCTTTACATATTTATACTTGCCATTTTACTGTAACTGAAGTACTTTAGTTTTCTCAGAAGAAGGATACCTGAAATATATATTTTCTATAAAAAGAATAAATTGCTGGCTTATTGATTCTTTTTGTTTTTCAGATAATGGTTTCTCTAGGTCCATGTGCAGAGAAGCCAAGTAGCAGACTATCTGGAATTATTTGGACCTAAAAGCCCTGAGTTACAAAAAGAACTAATAGAATCTGTGATATTTATACACAGCACATTATCAGAGATTGCTGACTGAAACTGAAAAGTCACATTAAGTATTTTATGCCATTGATCAGATGAATGACATGACAGGCAGTCCTCAGTGTAGAGTGATCAGTGCAGGCAAGTCACTGTCATCCACAGTGTTGGGCCCACAGTGCCCATCTATGTCATCACCTCTAGCTTGAAGTCAGCAGGCTACTCCTGAGTCAACTTCTGTGAATGAGCCTGCGGGGTAGGGCCCCTCTGTAAGACCTCCTGCTTCCAAGCCTGGCCCTGTTAACTGATTCTCTCCTCTTCCCTACCTTGGAGTCATTTAGCTTCTAAATGGAAAAGGTTTTTGTTTTTTTGCTTTTAAATAAGAAGTAGGGCATTGGCAGGGAAGAGGTGGCCCAAGATAGCAGTAGGGGGCTGAAGAGGTGTTAGACAACAAATGTCTTCCAGGAAGGGTCAAATTATAAATATATTAGGCTTTGTGGTCTGTTGCAATTACTCATATCCACCATTCTAGCCCAAAAGTGGGCCTGCATGATGTATAAATGAATGGCGTGGCTTGTGTCCAGTTAAATTTTATTTATAAAAATAAACCCAATGCTAATAAGTAAGAGAGGCTGTAAGTGGTAGTTTTACAAATAACTTAAGAAAAGTTCAACCACAAAGCAAGGTAGTTAAGGGAAATTTTCTGGTGCCCTGTTCACACTGCCTGTCCTAGGTCAGTTCAGGGGTCAGGAAAAGAAGTTAGGGGTTTAAACTGTGTTTGTCAGTCACCTGCATGGAAGTAAAAGCTTTATTCTATTAGATTGTGATGATTGTGGGTTTTTTGTTTATTTGAAAATGAAAAAAGAATAAAAACAATGATACTAAATTTAGAAACAAAAGAATTTCAAAACAAAATAATAGATTAACAATGGTTAATATATTGTGTATTGTTCTCCTCAAAGTAGTTGCTCAGATTACAAGATATAGGCATGAAAAATGATTGTGACTTTTTAAAAATAGGAATAGGGTGCACTTATAAGACTTAAGTTCTCAGTTGAATTAGCCTTTTTTGCTAATAAAATAGCATTGGAATGTCCCATGTTAATATAACAGCTGGTTCTTATGATTTCTGACAGGTTGTTCCCGCTGAAGGACTGGTGTCTATATTAAAGAAGAGGAGCAATTCTGTAGGAGATCATCCTGCCCAAATGCAGCAGAAACCATCTAAGCGAAGAGTAAGATTCCAAGAAATAGATGATAATTTGGATCAAGGTAAACTCCTCAGCCCTCTCCCTAACAGATTGCTAAACGAATTCATCAGTACTCTGGGAGGCTGAGGCTATGATAGGATTATTTGTTAACACTATTTGTAAAAGAACATATGAATTTAGTTGCTTTCTCATCACAGAAAAATAAAAAGTCAAGCATCATCTTAAATTATTAAGCATTTTTGCTCAAATAAGTGAGCAAGCTGCAGAATTCAACTCTTGGTCAGAATAGTCCTCAGTGTGGAGAACTCATTTGTTTCTTACTCTAGATTTCTCTTCATTTTGTTTTTTGACTTGTTTTTTGAGTTTGCTATTTTTGCCTTGTTTTTCAGTGGCCAACTAATAATTCTCCTTTATTTTGAAAATATTTCTGAACTGCAAGTATATTCTGTTTAGTGATTTCTTTTTTGCTCTATTTTTAAATATAAATCACAGAGTCATATGAGCATCTAATTGCATTTGTGTAAAAGTCCTAAAATCATATATGTTTGAGCTGAAAGGATACAAACCAACTTTAACAGTGTTTACCTCTGGAATGGGAGAATTAGATTCTTAGATAGTTTTGTGCTTGGATTTTTACAAGGAGATTTATTACATGTATTACTGTAAAGGCTTCTAAATAAAGTATTTAGTATAGATTAGGTTTTTCAAATTTTTATTTTTTACTTTATTGGTACATTTTAAATATACATAATGATCACATTCATCATAGAGAATTTGTACCTGTACATGATGTGTCTTGCTTCTTTTTTTCCTATTCCCCTTCCCTCCATTTAACCCCTTTTTCTGTGATTGTGTAAGAAGCTTTGATTAGGTTTTATATGCTAATCACAAAAGAATTTAGAAGTAATAAAATGAAAGATATAAATCCCACAGCTCTTCCATTCTCCTTCCCTGAGTACTCTATGAAGTTTGTATTCTTTTAAGATGTGTTCTGTGTATATGTGTGCATATCTTTATGTATGCACATTGAGGCATAAACATGTCCTTTTTTAAAAAACATAAAAAAAACTCCTTATACTATTAGATAACTTCTTTTAAAAATTTGGTCATGAATCATGTACGTGTTTCTGAGATAATATATTAAATGTACCCTCTTCTGTTAAATAATTGTGTAGTGTTCCATTATATGTGTCCCATAATCAAACTATTCCACTGTAATTGGATTAACTGGATTAACAAATGCTGCTACAGTAAACAAGCTTATAGATACGATTTTGTGTGTTGCAGAACTCTGTAGACTGGTTCCTAAAAGTGAGATTTGCTGAGCTAGACATTTTGATTGCATGTCCCAGTGAGCCTGAGGCAGTTCTGGCTCACAGCTGTTTGTCTCAATGTTGCATTCAGTTAACACTGCTTCATGCTCTGAAGTATCAGTCTGGAGAATAAATTCATTTTAACGTTCGGTAGATATTTCCAGGTTACCTTACTAAAAACACATCTTCCTTGTGCTGCTGATCATAGAACTGTTTTGCCTTTCTGAAATATTGTTTATTTTTCTTTAATTATGAATGATCATTGAAATTTCCAACCAAAGAAAGTTATTTTACTCAGTATACAAAGACTGATGTGGATGGATAAACAAACCTAGCTCAGTGGCCCAGTGCCTGTCTGGCAAGCACAAGGTCCTATGTTTGATTCTTGGTACCAAACAAAAATGAAAACAAAAAAACCTATCTGAGTTATTAAGCAAAATAAAAAGAAATCAGTGTGCTGGCCAGAATCTTGCTATTGCGCTATATAAAAATAGTGGCTATATTGCTGGACGCATTTGAACTATAACACCAGGGGCCTTTTTTTTTTTTGGTGCTGGGACTCAAACGCATGACTGCACACTTGCCAGGCAGACATTGTGCCACTGAGCTATATCCCTGCCCATCCAAGGGCATTTTTATTCTTGAATATAAAATTGACTTTATTGGGTTGGGGATTTAGCTCAGTGGCATAAGCCCTTGCCTGGCAAGCGTGAGGTCATGAGTTGGATCCCCAGTACCAAAAAAAGAAAAAAATTTTAAAATTGACTTTATTTAAGGAAGTCCCATGGTGTGAACTCCTAAAATACTATAATAGTGATGCTATAGAGGTATTCTAAAATAACACTGTGAGCATCTTGGAGGAATACTGCCATTTTCCTGTTTTTCATGGAACTGATACACATTGTACACATGAGCTAGTTTTAATTTCGACATTCACAAGCTTCACTGGTGTGAATCTTTGTAGTAACCTATCTGCAGATTTTTGTTGACTCATTGGCTGCACATGTTCCTTGGCTATCTCCTGACCTCGAGGGCTAGCATTATAAGCTCTTCATTACCATTACCTCAATCAGTGAGAAGACAGCAGGTACCAGCATTTCCATTTTGATGCAAATCTAACCATGCTCTGTTCTCATGTTTGCAGATGAAGTTGGAGGTAGCTCCTGTATTTTACTGATCCTGCTGTGCATAGCAACGGTTTTCCTTAGCATTGGAGGAACTGCATTGTACTGCACTTTTGGGGACATGGAGTCACCTGTTTGTACAGACTTTTCAGCCAACGTGGACTTCTATTACACAAAGTTCCTGCAGGGAATGGCAGAACTGAAACACTGGATCTACCTGTCCTAGCAGCAATCTAGAAGACAGGCGTGTTGGCAGTGAGAATGAAAGATGTGAAACTTTCTCAACCGCTTTTATTTTAAGAGTTCTGAAACATTCCCCCTTTTCCCCCAGCAAGGACCCAAGGACATCAGAAATAGCCGCTTTTTAAGTGGCAACCCAGGAACCTTGTCAGAATAATTCACATAATAAGGCAAATATTGATCTAAGCATAGTGAACTGAGAGAGTGGTCTTTGGGGAGCAAGTGTATTCATCTCCTTCTCACTGCTTCCTACTGTAAAAAAGTACACTGAGAAGAGTATGCAGGGCAGTGTTGGAACAACACTTATTTTTCGCTATTTTCTCAAGCTGAAAGTGAAAGGATGTTTGTGGTTTACATCTCTTGGTCCTTTGGCATTGCTTCCAGCCATCGTGCAATAAGTTTGTAATCAAAAACAGTTACCTTATAATTTCAATGTTATTTTTAGTCAACCTTCAGAGCTATGTGATTTAGGCTTTTATTATTTCCAGTTTCTGTTCTCCATTTCTGTCTGTGCGAGTGCTTCGAGCAGTTATCCAAATATTCAACATAAAATAACAAAGATTATCTTTATTCTTTTAACTTGATTATGATGTGCAGGCACAAATCTTTGAAGAAGGCTTAATCGTGGACTAGATGAACTGTAGAAGTGCTGGCCCTGAAATGAAAAACTGACAGATGGATGGCATTTAACTTAATTGGTTAGTGGCACATTAACCACAGGCCTGAGGCAAAGTTGAAGAGTTCTCCCTGAGTCTCAGACAACGGTTCCGTCATGGATTCAGTGCTTTATGAAATGATGAGTGCTGAACTCAATTCAGCAAACACTTACTGAACACCTGTTATGCTGTAACAATCTAAAAACCAGAAAATGAATATAAATAAGATATCATTTCTGCCATAAATGTTTTAATTCTGGTCTTACGTAAAGTAAACCAGTACTTTGGCAAGTGAAAGTAAATTATCGTATATAATTCAGTATTAGCAGATCATGCATTCAGATTTTTGAATGTGCATTCATATCATGGGCTTGATTTAGACTATATTGTGGGGTCATTAAGCAAACATTCAACCATTCCTTAAATAGGCAAATGTCTGGGTTTTGTTTAAATCTGTCAGGTTGGCCTTTCCTTATTTAAGGTACAGTAATCTAACATTTGGGAAGCCTTGCTTTGACTTTTTTATATTATAGACAGCGTTAAAGAAGAAAACATGAATTATAGTTTTTTAGCAAGTGATTATTCCCTGTTTTTCTGTTATTGAAAAACAAAGGCAGACGTTGATTTCTAGTTGTTACTGGCTGGTACAGTACTTCGTTTGTGTTTTTGCTTATTTATTTAGATTGTATAAACTTTAAAGGGCTTTTTGTACAAGTTGAAAGTGTGTTGCTGAGCATGTATTTGGTTGTCCCAATGCTAGATATTTAATTATTATGTTCTTAGTGTTTTGATTTTCTATAATTTCAGTTCAGTGTGTTTTTAGGCTTGTTTGTTTTTAAATTGATGTTTCATTTTCACTTATAATACTGTTTGACAGGTCTCTATCATATTACCATAAACTGTAATATTTTCAATGGTTATAGATCAAAGATATTTATTTAGAAGTATACAAGATAATGAAATTTAGAGTCCTTATACTTAAGGCTGATTTTATTAGAAGATTATTTTAATGTTCTATTGTAAATTTTAAGAATTTATACTCAAACTGTAAAATATGTAACATGCCCTCGGTACCATCTTCAGTGGTTCTACATAAATGACTCTCACAAGTTCTCCTATGAGGGGCCTCCTCATTATACACAAACTGTTTTCTGTTTTGCCCTTTTAATTTCTAGTCGCAAGAATTTGGTGGTCCTATGTTCTGCCAATTTTATGTCAAGAAGTTAAAATTTCCCTCCTGTTTACTGTCAGTCATGTGTAATCCTTGGTGTGACATTGACCTATATTACCACCTAGCCAGTTTTCCTGAAAACTGAAGTTTTCCTGGGAAGCTTCACATTGGAGTGAAAGAATTGAGATAACAGCTCGCTCATTAGGGGCCCAGCTGTGCCTCAGAGGTACCGTGGGTGAACACATACCTCCAGGGACAGTGACGGAAGCGTAGTGATACCTTGACTTAAAGGTGAAATCTCACGTAGACAAATTAGGGCAGCCTTAAAACGTGTAATAGTCCTTTACTGCATGAATTGGAGTAATTCCACCTGGTGATGAAAGGATTGTTATCCATAAAAATAATTCATCCAGTCTTATCAAAATGTAATTTCTTCTCACTTGAAAGTACTGACAACTATTTATAACTAATCTTCCTTAAGAACTGTATTTGAGGGTATCAGATCAAGCTTGTAATTTGAAATCTATACCAACAAAGTGTCTCAGAGACTTTATTCGAACTTTTAAGTATTGAGAAAAATTGCTTTAAAGCAAAAGTAAATTCAGGAGTTGTTCTGACTCACAAGCAGATAGCCATTTATTTAGGGGCTCTCATAGGTCCCTAAGTAAAAGCTCCCCTCCTGCTAAAATGCCTCCCCCATTTGCCTGGCATAGTGGCTGAATTCACTCTAAAAATACATTCTTGGTCCAGGGATTTAGCTCAGTGGCATATGCACCTGCCTGGCAAGCGTGAGGTCGTGAGTTTGATTCCCGAACCAAAAATAAATAAATACAAAAAAATAAAAATACAGTCTTTTCGACTGGAAAATCAAAACCTTCTGAGAGGTTTACTTTCTCAAGCTGTAAATTTGTGTAGTAGATGTGCAGAGAATTTGAAGGTGGGCCTATTTTTCAAGGCAGATGTGAGTTTAATCTTGCTGGAATGGCAGGAGGATACAGAGTGAGAGTAGCAGGGATGAAATAGTAGATGGAGTTAAGCAAAAAGAGAGAAGCTGGAAAAGAGCAGAGGAATCCTTTAGCTTTTAACCTGTTGCAAAACCTAGCCTGTGACATAATACTCTCAATACAAAGAAAAGCTGAATTTTTATCTTTCTAACAGCATGAACTATATAATTCTGTTCATTTCTTTGAGCTCAATCTTTATTAACTCATATTTGAATAATACTTTATGCAGTGTTTGTAGTGTTTTAATATTTATTCATTTAATGCCTAGCAAAGTAAAGATATCCCCTCAAGTCCAAGTCTAATAACTCCCAAGCCCATTATACTTTTTCTCCTGTCATTCAGCCTTCATCTTCAAAAAGAATAAAAATGAGGCTGAGGCAGGAGAATCACTACAGCCCAAAAATTTGAGAATAACCCAGGCAACATAGCAAAAAAGCATGTGAGTAATAACAGCATATCTGAAAAAAAGAAAAGAAAAAAAGAACAAAGATGAATCTAAGATTTCTGGCACAAATTCTAGTGTCATCTGCTATCTTAATAACATCTAAGGTCAGCATATATAGAGTCTCATATACTGACTTCCAAAAGCAACAGTGAATTAAGATTAGTGCAGAGCCATGAGCTCCAGTGTTTGTCATGTCTATACCTTCACAGACACTGGAATACCTACAGTGCCTACAGCCCTGAGGCTGCGGGACTGGGCATGGTACCACATTGAAGAGTTAGTATCTGGTAAGGGAAATGCATTTGCAAACAGGGAACAAAAAGAAGAAACCGAAGAATGTATTACTCATAGGAATGGAAACTCAAGCTCATTTTTTTCTGTGCATGTGTCACCTACTGTTAGGAGTAAGAGTAAAATTCTATGTAGGTCACCTGCACAACAACACTATAGGAAACTTGACAGATCTCTTAGAGCCAAAGCTCTGGTAATTAGTACTTTTCATTTCTAGTTAGCACTTGCAACATTAATAGCTGGGAGGTTTCTCAGCAGTGGAAATCGTCTTTGCAAGAGTTTTCTTCAAAACTGAAAGTCTGAATGGCCCTGAAGTGAAAAATTTCTCACAAAGAAAATGCCACTCCGTGATGGCTACACTAGTAAGTGCCCAATCATTTAAGACATAATACCCATCCTACCTACAAAATACTCTTTTAAAAAGAGCGACTACTGTTCTTTTTATGAGGCCTGCCTGGCTCTGATACCAAAATAGTAAGAAAATCAGTGTCACTAATGAAGACACACAAAATTCCTTGGGGGCTGGACATGTAGCTCAGTGGTAGAATGCTTGCCTAGGATGCATGAGGCCTTCAATTTGATGTCAGACACACACAGATTTTTAAAAACCTAGACACAATTCTTTAAATAGTACGTCAATTCTAAAACTACATATGAAAGACTCATTTTTAAATGAGATTTATCCCAGGAATCTTGTGAGTGTAATACTCAAAATTCGTTCAGTGTAATTATTTTAACAAAACGATCTTTATGTTCATATCAATAAATATAATGTTCCTTTCAGTATTAAAAACTCAGCAAATAAAATCAAAGTGATCTTTCTTAACTTGATAGAGGCACTTATGAGAAACTTACAGCTTAATAGTAAATAGTTAATGAAAAAAGGCCAAGTGATTTTCTTGATCAGGAAAAAGGAAAGGAGCATTTTTATTCAAAATACTAGAAGTCTTACAGCAGAAAAAGAAAGGGATTCCAACTAGAAATAAAACTTCCTGAGTGACAAAATTGTTTATAAAGAGAATCCAAAGACATTTATAAAATACAACTAGAATAAGTCAGTTTAGCAAGATTACAGGAGGCTAGATCAATATACAAAAGTTCAGTAGTTTTTCTGCAAATTGTTAATAGACTATTTGGAAATGAAATCAGTTTATAAGAAAATAATTTAAAGCAGCAGTTTTAGGTGGAAAAACATGAAATACCTATGAACAAGTTTAGCAAAATAGGTACCAAGACCTGTATGCTGAGATTAATAAAGACATTGCTCAAAGAAATAAAAGATAACCTAAATAAATGAAAAAAATATTCTGTTCATGAAGTGGAAGACTTTTTAAAGACATCAGTTTTCCCCAAGTCAATTCATAAATCTTAGACAATTCCAAACAAAATTCCAGCAATTTTTAGAAATTGTTTAATTTTAAAATATGCGGAAGATGCAAGTGACTAGAAGATAGCCAATGAAATTGTAAGAACAAAACTGGAGGATTTCTGTTTCCTGTTTTTGAAGATGTAATGCTGCACTAATCAAACTAGGACAGTGAAAAGCTGGTCCAGAAACAGAACTACATGTGTACATTCAAATGACCTACAAAGGAGCCAAACAATTCCGTGGGGGAAAGAGAAGTCTATCAGCAAATAATGCTGGGAAAAAACTGCAGATCCACTTGAGAAACAAAGTAGACTTCTACCTCACACATAACGAAAATTGGAAACAAATGGATTTAAGTGTAAAACTAAAAATACAGGCAAAAAATCTTTGTGACTTTTGGGTAAACAGTTATTTCTTAGGCTACAAAAGCAAACCATAAAAGGAAAAAATATCACTAAACTAGCCTATTTAAACATGCTTTCCAAAGGACATGCAAAATGGGAAATGAAAAAGCAAACTAACAACTAGGAGGAAGTATTTACAATACATTTATATGGAAAAGACCCTTATCCAGCATATGTAGAGATTGCATACAATTCAGTGTTTTGACAATTTAAAATGCCAAAGACTTTCTAAGTAGAATACATGAATAGTCAATGAGCACAGAAAAAGATGCTGAGTCACCAACAGGTGGAAATTAATAAGCTACTGATAACAGGCGCACTAGAATGACTGAAAGGACTGACACTAACCCAGGAATGCAAGGGTAGTTCAGCATAAGAAAATCAGTGTAATATTAGTAGGATGATGTGGGGGAAACCACATGATTATCTTAATGGATGTAGAAAAGACAGCATGACAAAAACTCAAGACTTCTATGCTTAAATCATTCATACTAGGAATAATAGGAAGCAGTCAGTACTTCAATATGGCAAAGTGCACTTAAGAAAAACAGCTAATGTAATGGGGAAAGACTGAATGTTTTCTCCCTTAGATAAAGAGGTGAAGGATACGCCTTTTTATTATTTGCTGTTCATTGTTCTACTGGAGGTTCTTATTAGAGAAATCGGAGGAAGAAAACAAAAGACAAACCAGATTAGATTGGAAAAGAAGTAAAACTTCACAGAAAACAAGTATGAAAACACTGGAAGAATCCACAATAAAACTATTAGACCTAGCAAACAAACTCAGCAGAGGTTATAAGGCCAATACAAAAATCCAGTTTCTATACACCAGCAATAAAGAATCCAAAAATGAAATTAAGTTACAGTCCTTTCTAGCTCAGTGCAGTGGCATGTGCCTGTAATCTGAGCTACTCAAGGGGCTGGTGCAGGAACGTTACAAGTTTAAGGCTAGCCTGGGCAAGTTAGCAAGATCTTGTCTCAAACTCTGTGTGCGTGTGTGTATGTGTGTGTGTGTGTGTGTGTGTGTGTGCACGTGCATGTACGCATGCTTTCCTCTAGAAAATACCCAGAAGAATTTTTTTTAAAGGCTGGGGATGGAGCTCATTATTTGTTAAAGTATTTGCCTGGTGTGCACTAGTTTAATCCCAAATACCACAAAAAAAAAAAAAAAAAAAAAAAGGAAAACCTAAATAAATGGAAAATTGGTCCATGTTCAGAGGACAGTATCATTAAGATGTCAAAACTATCCCAAGCAACCTATATAATCTCCACCAAAATTGCAACCGTTGTTACTTACTGGTTTTTTTGAGGTGTCAGCTACCTAATTTCGTTGGCATTTCAGAGGCACCCAAGTAACCAAAGCAGTCTTGAAAAAGAAAAGCAAAGTTGGAGGGCCCATACTTTCCAATTTTAAAACTTACTATAGTACTGCAGCAATCAAATCAGTGTGATACTAGCATAAGGACAAAGGATAGGATAGGGTAGGATAGGATTCAGGATGCAGGGGGAGAAAATCTTGCCCAAGTTATTTTTGACAAGGGTGCCAGGTCCACCCAGTGAAGGAAAGAATAATGCCCTCAATAGATGGTGCTGAGTCAACAAGATTTCTACATGCAAATGAACGAAGCTGGTCCCTTGCTTCACACAACATACAAAAAATTCAAAATGAATCAACCAGTTAGATGAGTTAAGTCCATAAAACTCTAGAGAAAATCTAGGGGTAAATCTCTGTACCTTAATTTGTCAATATATGCTGAGTTTAATGTTTAGAATACATAAAGTACTTCTAAAACTCAAAAACTCAATTTAAAAATGGGCAAAACAATGAAACATTTCTGCAAGAAGACATACAGATGGACAATAAATGAATAGACAAAACAACATCATGACCAGGGATAAAGCTCAGTGGTGCAAGCACCTGACTGGCAAGTGCAAGATTCTGAGTTCAGTTCCCAGTACCAAAACAAAAAACAAAAAAAAAACCCTTAATATCATCCATTGGTCACTAGAGAAACATATCAAAACAATTGAGATGAATGAAATGATCTATGTCACAACATGGATAAATCGTGAAAACATTTTGCTAAGTGAAATCAGATACAGAAGAACAAATGTATGATTCCAAATTATGAAATATCTAAGGAAAACTCTAAAAAAGAAAAAGTAAATGAGGCTGTGGGGTATGGGTGAAATAGTAAATTATTGCTTATTTGTTTCAATGTTTTTAGGTTGGTGAAAAGTTTAGAAATTTTTATCAGTGATGGTTGCACAACATTGAGCTTAAAGCCACTGAATTATATACTTAAAGATGGTTAAGGCGAGTGTGATAGCACATACCTGTAATCCTAGCACTTGGAGAGGCTAAGGCAGGAAATGGCAAGTTCAAGTGCTTCCAGGGCAATTTAGTGAGACACTATCTCAAAAGCAAAAACAGGGGGCTGGGTATATAGTGCAATAGTACAGCGCCCCTGCTGCGTTCAGTCCCCAGTACTATAAAAAAGTTTAATTTCTTATATTACATATGTATTTTAACACCCACTACCAAATGTTGATAAGGATGTGAAACAATCAAATTGTCATCCACGGCTAGTGTAGGAATATGAAATGGTACAACGTTTGGAAAAGAGCTCGGCCGCTTGTTTAGATGAATATACCAACTATTGCCTGATTCAGCAGCTCCACACCAAGGTTCTTAGGGAGATGAAAATGGATCCACATGAAAATATTTACACAAATGTTAACAGTAGCCTCATCTGTGACAAGCCAAGAATGGAGACACTGCCATGACCACCATCAATATGAAGAAAAACTATTTAGTCATAAAAAAAAAAAAAAAACTGGATACACAAGTGACATCAGTGAATCTCAGAATAATTACTCCAGGTGAAAGATGATGGAAATAAAGTACATACTGCTTATTTCTATTTGAAGTTTTAGAAAAAGCCCCCTTATCCATAGTGACAGAAACAAGCCAGCATTTCCCTGAGGAGTGAAGGAAGGAACAGGGGTGGACTGCACGGGGGACATGACAACTTTTGGGTGAAAACATTACATGTCTTGAGTGCGCTGTTAATGTCACACGTCTATGCATCTTGCAAAACACAATGAAAGCCATTATGTACATAAACTATACCTCAATAAAGTTGTTTTTAAAAAAAAAAAAAAGATTGTTCAGTTTGCAGCTTTGTGGCATCTCAAGATACCATGAGGGGCCACAAAGCCCTTCCTGACCTTCAGAATACCTTGTTCCCTTTCCCTGTTGTTGCTTACTTGGGTTAGAAAAATTTTCTTCGGGTGGCCTCCAGGGTCCCCCGCCCCCCGCATTTGTGCCAGACCAAACTACTCGATACTGTTGCGATGAACTCACTAGTTCAAAATACCCTGATTTCAGTTCTAATTCTGTTTACTGCTTTTAGAATCCCTCTGCCTTCTCCTGAGACGTGAGCTGGTGGTTTAAACCTTTTTTTCTACCTGATGCAGCATTAGATTCCAAATGCAATCTAATTATAGATATGGACAGCCTAAGCTCCCTCTGGCCAGAACGCACTGATGGAAAGGGACCTTTCGTGATTGTATTGCTTTTCTTAATGGCCTTGGATCAAAGGTCAGGAAGGAGATAGGCACTTAGAGAGAAGCGGCTTGCATCACTCATCAGTGATGACAGCCTGTAAGTGGCTGCTTCTTATTTTCAAAGGGTAAGATTGATGATTAACAAGATCTGTAAAAACTGAAAAAAAAAATATCTTTGCCTTAAGCTTCTGATCTGGGTAGGAACTTGGTTCCAAAGTGACCATAAATATAAATAATTGCTTTTGTTTCCCTATTTCATTTTTTTCCCTTGATCAAAAAAGTGAATTACTGGGCTAGGAATAGTAGTCCTGTCAACCATGGAGAGGAGACTTTTAGGATGTGAGGTATTTTGATGATACAGAACAGCCAAAGAAGGAAGCCTAAGGTTGAAGTCTTCAAGATGCATGAAATCACAAAAACTTTTTAGTCTGTCTTCTGGACTTCAGTTTCCTCATCCATGCTATTTCTAAGGTAACTTCAAACTTTAAAATCCTCTTAATTTCTTGAATATCTGAGAGAACTCTACATCTCTACACTGTCTCCCTGAGGAAAGACAACTTGGATGCCTTATTTGGTGACGCTGGGTTAGGTGGGTGGGAGCTCTTTGAAGCTGTACTTCGAAGTGAGAAGTGGAATCTATCAGTTAACCCCAGACTCTGAAGCATCCACGGTACCCTCCGCTAGCAGAAGCCTGCCAGACGGCTCCTTCTCCAGAAGGCCTGGTGCCTTGGGTGACGCTGCCCCGTAATCCCAGCTCCAGTTGGTTAGATTGAGGGATTGCGTTTTAGCCAATGCACTCCTTTGAGATGTAAAGGAGGATGGTGACATGAATGAGAGGTCCTTGGAGACATCTTTAGTGCCACAACAGCATAGAATCAGGAGTTTTAGGAAGTCATTTCTCACATAGTTTAATTTGGGGAAAATCATCTGCATCCAGCCCTAGCAACAGGGTCAGGGGAAAAGGATTAAGAGCACTGCGTTCTGTATCTTGTCTGCTACTCGTGGTAACCCTGTCAGTGTCACAACATGGCACAGATGTGAGGTCCACGGAGCAGAGGGTCATCGGGCCAGAAACGTGGGAAGGATTCATCACTGGGAGCTCTGGAGGACAGTCTCCAACTCCCCTTGCGGGATTCCCCAGGCACCCCATGTCTCCCGTGAACAGGAGATGCCACTGGCACAGCTCTGAGAACAGTACTCTGCAAGAGGGCAGGTAAGAGGACAGAATTTGTTGGCATTTGTGGTCCTCTCGACTCTGTAGAATGTAAACTGTTTTAATCTTTCACAATAGTGAAAATTTAATCAGCCTAGGATGTAATGCAAAAAAAAAAAGTGCTCTAGCTGAAATAAAAATCCTGCAAATGTGGTTCTGTGTGCTGTGTGTTCTACAGTTCCAGTCACACTCCTTGGCCCACATTCACAGAATTCTGTGATTTGCTCCTGGTTTTCAGAGAGCACTGGCTAACACACAATTCTGGCATAGGGCTTCTATTACCCACTCTGCTGTATCTCTCAGGTCATCTTATTTTTATTCAGGCCTTCTTCCAGATACAGGATTGCTGGCTGCATCTACTTAGCTGAAACCAAATTATGCACTGTAAAAAAATCATGGCTTTTCATTTCAGTGTATTACTAGGCATGACTTTCAATCCTCACCACCCTTCTGTTTTCACTGGGTGAGACAAGCTCCTCATGATGAGAGCTTTGGTTTTTCTCTGACCTTCTTTTCAGGAGGGCAAGTCCTATTTTGTGTTAAAACCATTTCTCATATATAAAAGTGCATTAGTATTAGCCATAGCCAAGCCCCATCTGGTCCCTTCCCTTCTGCAGGGAATGATAAACTGGCACAGGGCAGGAGGGGGAGGAGCAGGCAACGTGGTCTCCGCAGCCAACCCAGGGCACAAGTGACGCAGAGCTCTGGTGTCACCTGGGAAGTGACCTCCCTGCTCTTGAGCTCCTCGGCCATTCAGGAAGGAAAAGCAGCTTTTAATATGGACACAGCCTACATCATATTTGCTGGTACATCTGCAGAGCATCCTGGATTTGTCAGGGAAAAGCAATACAAGAAACCGGAATTTTGGAAATCCCACATACTGATGAGTACTTGTGTGTATATATTTTTTTCTTTTTGATAGTAGGCAGATGTAATAAACACTTAAGGGATTAATAATTTAAGTAACATTACAAATGGAAAACATTGGAACAATAAAATTCCAAAATGGAGCCCTGGGAGAAGGTAGGGCCTGGGAGGAGAGGGGTGCTCCCTTTCCCTGCATGCCTCACCCTAGGCCTGCATCTCCTTACCCACCCCTGCACACACCCACTGCCCAGAAACAGATCCGCGAATCTCACAGCAGCCCCTCAGAGACCTTCTGCTGGACTGCTGCAATCTCAGCCCCAAGAGGGGACAGCTCAACCAGCAGCCACTGCTATTTCTGCACTTGCTAAGAAAATAGATGCCCTGCCTGGTGTTCTTGCCTTGACTAGTCTGGCTTCCATTTCTAACGGTATTTAATTTTTGCAACAATATTAAACGAGGTGTGGTGGCACATGCCTGAAATCCCAGCACTTGGGAGGCTGAGGCAGGAGGAGCATTGCAAGTTCAACATCCCCTGGGCTACAAAGCGAGCTCCAGGCCACCCTGGACTGTGTAGCAAGACCTGGTCTCAAAATGACAAAAAAAAATTTTTTTTAAGTATTTTTAGTTCTTTGGTGGAATACTGTGGTAAAGATGAAAAGAATTATTTTCTTAATCCAAGTAGACAAGTCAGAAGCCTCAGAAGTCCTCAGCAAGATAGGAGCCTCAGTCTTCAGTACCTGATGCTTTTCTGAGATCAAGACTTTTACCTCACGTGATCGTAAGGACTTTTTGTGGGTACATCAGTCTGAGCTGTGCTTCCCCTGGGAAAGCACAGGCCCACTTTGGGGGTGGGGGGGAGAGGGCTGGGAGCTGGGCTGCAAAGCGCTCAGGGCCAGCTTTCAACAGTTACTTCTGTGTTTTCCAAAAGATAGCCAAACCAGTTAGAAGCCAGGCATCAGAAATTGTCTTTGGTCTTCCTCAGCAATATTCTTTCAGTCTATAAATGGTGATGAGGAAGTGGACATTATTTTCCACATCCCCTACTGAGTTGTCAGCAGAATTACTGGTGCTGTTTTATTGAGACATGTCATCTTTCCTGCGCTGAATTTCCTGGAGAGGGCTGCAGCTGATCACGCAGGGCCATCTGGGCCCCTGCTCTTGAACAAGGTGCAAGGCTGGTGAACTGGAGCCAGCTTTCGTTGCACTAAAAAACCCCTGAACCCATTGTGCCTCACCTGAGGAGCACTGATGCCCTCGCACGCAAGGCTTGGGGTAGGAGAGGCACTGGCACCCAGAAGCTTACAAGAGGCTTAGAAAAACGTTAAGAATCCTCAAACAAAAGTGTAGACGTAAACTTATTTTACACCAGGAAAGTTCCCTGCCAAACAGAGCCTGTCCAATCAGGGCTGTAGACAAAAAAAAGTTTGATTTTTTTTTTAAAAATCATGTCATCAAAACTTGCATTTATTCATACTCATCCTATGCTTGATCAATCTGCATGGAAAGCTGGGTCTTTGGTGCTATTTTCCTGTTGTTTTGAAATTGAAGGGGAGAGAGCAGAGAGAAGAGAGGAAAGACACGGCATGACAGCAAAATCCTGAGAATTTAAATTTAATAGTTAAAAAAAAAGATTCCTATGTGGGTCTTAAAATACAAAGTGCACAGTCAGAGAGCTGAGCAGGTGGGAACTGTCTTCCCTCCTGCAGATGCGGCTCAGCGAGCCCTGTACCAGAAAGACCCATAGTGCTTTGCTTCCAGGCACGGTCTGCACACAGGCCACATGCTCAGCATATCATATTCCTGTTGTTTTCTCCTCTGGCTCCTTGGACTGATGCTGTTGGGCCTATTTGGCTGGGCTCCAGTCCTGCTTCTGCAGAACATTGCCTTTCAGATTCCCCTCTGCTCTCATAAAGTCAGATCAACAGAAGGCCATCAGGAAACTCACCCTTTCATGCCTAATTCACATCGCAAATGTCACAGAAACAAATTGCAAGCGTGGCTTCTCTTTAACTCACGTTTTCACAGAACTCCCATACTAGCAGGTAAGAGAAAATTGCTCTTAATCTCATTCTCTGTGGGGAATTTATTTCTCCTTGAGAAGGTGGCTCTCAAAAAAAAAAAAATGAATCTAGTACAGCCTCCTATTTAAAGGCTTCAAGAAATCATCTCATAATAATCTTGTGCCAGTGAAGTTTTATTTTGATGAGGACCAGGGCAGAACCATATGCAAGTTACAAACAAGGAAAATTCTAATTTGGATCCTAAGAAAATTAGCCTCATAGCTCTCTTACTCTGGACACCTATCCAGGCAAAGTCTAAGCCTTTTCATCCCGGAGACTTGAAGAAGTTTCTGCATATGTGAAAGAGAAGTAGGAGACTTGTGGATGGTTATCATAAACTGGGAGAAATTTGTGACTTCATAGGCTAATGATGTGATCTAGGCTGCATCAATTAAAAATGTGTAAAACCAGGACTCTGTGGTGAACATGGAGACCACTGTCCGACCTTCCTGCGTGGAGAGACTGGTTACCTTGACTGCTGAGGCGCTGTCGGCCCTCAGAATCATGACCCTGTGAGAGTACCTGGTGACTGACCTAGTTCTGGTACATTATTTGCGCCACAGTTGTTCCTAGAGATAATCACTTCAAGATAGCTGTGTGTTGGCTCAGAGACAAGCTCACATTGTTTTTACCCTGAATAAGATTCCAAAGACTAGGCCTCGCCTGAGAGCTGGCTCCACTGCATACTGGCTCCAGGTTTGATCATTGCCTTAGTTCCTGAGAGCCGTCCTGCAAGACCTCCCCCTTCTCAGAGCAGCCTACGTTCAGTGTGAGATACAGCCGGAGTGTGCGGACTTGGTCATCTAAGTCCAAGTCAGGAGAACTCTGAACAGCTGGGATTCTCTCTGGGATGGTGGAGGCTCTCCTTGGGCCGGCATTACAGCTTCTCCCTCTGCCCAGTTCTGCTTCTGTCCCCTCCTCTCCACAAGTGTTGATCCCAAGGGCCACACCATACCAGCATCCCTCCTGCTAAACTCTGTCATGGGGACTGCTCGCCAGTATTGTGGTATGCAAGAAAATCATGCCTGTCTCTAGCAGTCATATCACTCTTGCAGAGCTGCCTGCGGACTCTGGGCAAAGATTTCAGTTCATATCTACAAAGGCCCTTTCCCCATCCTCATCATGGTCTGGGAAGCTTGTGTTTGTAATTCCATGGAAGCATTATTGGAATTCCAGCAAGTTAATTCCAATCTACCACTTCCAGGGCAACCCACAGCAAGAATAAAGACACGAAGACATATTTACAGTTAAGGGCAGCCAAGGAGGGGTCCTGAGTCCAGTCCAGACGAGGGTTCACAAAACAAAGGCCTCGACTCAGGGCCTAATTTGGATTTTATTAATTATGAAGAAGTGAATGGCTAAGGATGAGTGAATGAGAGAATGGCAGGAATTACAGGAGTACTGTGAGCTGAACTAGCTAGGAGGCCAGAAAGTACATCTGTAGTATGCAGAGAGAAGGATATGCAGAAAGACCAATCTGCATAATACAATTGAGGTAGCATTTAATGTTTAGGAAGCTATTGCTTCAGTTTCTGATGTGTAAACTTTTGTGCCTTGAGAAGTCATAGCCTCTTATCTTGAAGCTGAACCCAGTTGATAGCTCTGGAGCCATTGTTTTGCATCCCACTGAGCTCAACCATTTAGGGAGACACTGAGACTGGAAACAGTGACTGTCTGCTGGCTTCAAAGATTACGCATCAGCACCTCAACCAGCCCTATTTACATTGGTTAGAGCCAACTGAAGGGAAGAGGAAATAGCTCTGTGCAAATCTGTACGTAGAAATAAGGTCAGGGTTAGCCAAGTGGAGATGATTGCTCTATATTCAAGGAGAGCCGTCCAGGTGGTCTTCTACACATCTCCACACCTTTCTGTTAGTTAGATCTACCTGACATGCAATATATATTCACGCATAATGTATATGTGTATGTCTAAGAGACAAGGAGAGTTTCTGGAGACAACAGGATAACTGGATTTTCTGGGGAGAGTATTTTAGTACAGGAAGAAAAAGGCTGCTGTGCTGGCTTTGCCTCCTTCATTTGCTCAGTGTTCATTTATCCATCCAAACAATATTCATTGGCTTCTCAGTTACATGGTGAATGTTATGTTAATTGATTTGGGAAGAGTATAACCTGGAAAAAGCAAAAAAATTCAACCTCCAACAATGGAGCATTTGGTAAGACACATAAGCCTGCAGTAATGATGATGTCATAAAGCACGGGCTTTGTCATCACAAGGATGCACTTCAGGGACAAGATGTTCAACCTCTCTAAGCTCCCAGCTCCTTGTTTGTGGGATAAAGATAATAATAGCACTTTATTGGTTAGCATCACCATGTAGTAGCTTGGGGAAACTTTCGCCCCATCTTCCTTAAGGGCCCTCAATATCCTCCATAACTACCTTGAGTAATCACGAAACCTAAGTAAAATCCCCATGTTTACCTGGCTCTCACAGATTCCCTCTCAGCTCACAGCTCTGAAATTTCTATCATGGAAACCTTTGAGCTCCCTTTTCCCTTGCCTGCCTCATATACTTAAGGCAGTACATACACAATTTCTTGCATAAATTCCCAGTGAATGTTGGATATTATTAAGGCATTTTGTAGTAACTGCCATAATGTGAGGGTAATTAACTGATCCTACTCACCCCTTCCATCTCAAGAACTCTCCTCAGTCCAGACTAACCTAAGGGATATCATACATAATAAGGATTCAGAGGGGAAAACAAGAGGCACTTTGAACATTTTGTTTAAGAATGAGGAATGATTTTGTGTAAGATGTAAAATGTAATCTTGTCCCCAAAGGATGGGTATGATGTGGCAAATACAAGTAGGAAGGAGGATATAAACAGAGGCCTGTGAGGGGTGAAGAGTAAGGCATGGTCACAGACCAGGTAAGGGCCCTGTGGGAGGGTCAGCATGGAGGGAAGACCAGGGCTTAAATCCAAAGCTTCCTCATAAGACAGGCTGAAGAAGCTGAAGCTGGTATTCTAGAGATGCTGAGGAACTACTAAAACGTTTAAAGGTGATCAGTGGGACTGTGGGAAGTGCTCAGGTAACAGCCTTCAGTGACTCCAGTGGGAGTGAGGGATGAACTGGGGCAGGGAGAGGTGCGGAAAAGAGACCAGTATGAAAAAATGATGCACTTGTCTAGAAGAGAGAGCTTGGGGCTCTGTGTTAGCTACTCATCACTGTGACAAAATACCTGAAGTAAACAATTTAAAAGAAGGAAAGCTTTATTTTGTTTCAGTGTTTCAGAGGTTAAATCTCACAGTCATTTGGCACTGTAGCCTTTGGGCCTGTGGTGTCACAGTACATCATGGCAGCAGCACATAGCAGAGGAGGCCTTTTCACCCCATGCCAGATGGGAAGCAGAGAGAGAGGAAGATGTAGGGCCAGGATCTAATATGCCTTCAGTAACCTAAATTCCTCCTACTAGGCCTCAACTCCTAAGAGTTCTGCCACCTCAGAATATTGCCATCATCTGGGACCAAGCCTTCCCTACGTGAGGACATTCCAGATCCAAATTATAACAGGCCCTGAGTAAAGGCCTAGCATGGAGGCTGGTGTGAAAGATAGAGATGGAGAAGCCCACCAAGAAGATGTTCCACGATAGGGCTTGGAGGACAATTGGTAGAAGGAGCAAAGGAGAAGAAATGGAACATACTATGGGCACTTTACTCACAAACAGAAGTAGAGAAATGAGAGAAAGAGGGAGACCTTGAATTTGACATCAGAGATGTTAATAAGAATTTATGAGGTGGTCACACATCCAGAAGGAGACACTCAGCATGCATGGAAATAATCCAGCTCCCAGGATGGATTCCTTGGCCAGAGATGTGAGCTTGAGAACCAACCTGAACTCGATGCCAAAGTGGGGCAGAGGAGAGCAATGGGGGGCAGTCAGAACAAGGAAGCAGCAGAGCAAGGAGCAAAAGCCAGAGACAAAGAGAAGAGAAGATGCAAATTTATTGTTCCTTCATCCACTCAAGTATGAGGAGTACTAAAATTTGCCCCAACAACCCAGCACCTCAGGTTCATTGCGGGAGGCTGTGAGGACCCCACTGGAGGGCTCTGGGGATCCACAGCTGGACATCCAACCCCAGAGCTTCCAAGTTCCAGGCCAGGTGGGATGGATGGTGACTAGAGGTCAAACAAACACAAATGTGGGAGAGGTGATGGAAAGAGTGGGTCCCCAGAGAAGAAGGAAGAGAAAAAGACATTGATGTTGGCAGGGAAGTGAGACCTTCCCTCAGAGATGAGGGCCAGGGCACAGACAGGAAGTCAGAAGGTGCTGAAGTCTTGTTGAATGCGATAGATTTTCTCCACAGAGTAGAGGCAGCAAGGGTCATTGACTGGGAAAAGCAGTAGGCGGAATGTTAGGGGTCGATGAGAGGTTGCCGAGGAGCTCTCAGACAGCAATCCTACAAGAGCCAGCGGACCCTGCTGTGGGAATAACCTGAGTCTGTGCCCTGGAGAAAGGCTACTCTTCGGGCAGTAGCTTTGGTCTTTGAATTTTACGCACTTAACGGCCAGCCTAGGGATCTCATTAATCAACATTTTAAGTTGGGCAAAGAATCCTTGTAATTCCATCTAAACCACTTTGAGTGGATTTTTTTATTCATGAGGCATCATCTCTCCTTAAATTCTCCCTTCTCCCTGAGCTGGACCTCTTAGAGGTGGAACTCTGCTCTGCCCAGCTTGGCACGGAGACCGTGCCCACTTCTGGCGCCAGGCATTTAGACTTGGAACTAAAGCACAGCCACAGATCATAAATGGCACCAGCCACCAGTTTCCAGCACTGCCCTCTGTTGTCCTTCTCCTAGAGGAGCATGTCCTAGAGAGGCCTCAGAATGTCTTAGCACCTACATCAGGAACCCTTCCCTGCCACCCCCTTCCTAAACATCACAGCTGGAATAAGGACTATTTAGTTCATACTCTGGCATTGTGGGGATATTCTTTCGGTTGTTCATTCACTCAACTATTATTATCATGCGCTGGGTCCTTAGACATCCAGGGAGCCAAAGGATGGGACATCTCCCTACGTCCCAAGACAGTCTTCCTCGATAGACAGGAATTCCCTGTTCTAGCGCTACCCCTTCTGCTTCCACCCACAACACACATCCCACAGCCACCTCTTCTGGTGCAAATCAGCAAGCGCTTTTTCCACCCCAGCACCCTCCTCAGAGAGCCGAGGCAGCGCTATTCTTGCGTGAAAATAAATGGAGAGACATTGTAAGAGCTTTTAAAAGCAATTTTGGGCTAAGATCCTGTTACAGTTTGGATCTTGGGTGTCCTCCAAAAGGCTGTGTGTTAAAGACTTTGTTCCCAAGTTGACACTATTGCGGTCAGGTCCTTGAAGGGGCCTTAGAAAGCCAGCACTCCTCTTCCTCTCTCTTTACTTCCTAGATGTCCCCAGGTGAACAGATGTTCTCCACCATATGCTCCCGCCATGCTGTGTTGTGCTGCCACAGGCCCAAAACAACAGGGCCCGTTAGTCATGGGTGGAAAGCTCTGACATGATGAGCCAAAATAAACCTTAACGCTTCTAAAGTTGATTTGCTGCAGGTGTCTATTACAGTAACAGAAAGCTGGCTGACGCTGAGCCAGGGACCCACCACGACTCCGGTGTGTGGCATCTCCCATCCCCGCTGTGTACAGCGTGGGACTGTGTATCCCCGGCACTAGGTGGGGTATTTCAATGCATGTTAGGATGAATTAATGGCTCAATAAGCATGTGACAAGTGGACTTGGCACGCAACTCCCTTGCACTGGCATTTATGTGTGTATATCTCAGCTAAATTGGGACTTTCTGGAGGGCTGAGAACTTGGCTGTTTTGCTTTTGTACCCGGGTTTCTGCTTTCACAGCAGGTGTTTATTAATAATCATGAGGTTCCCCTGGGAGCTGAAGAACTCAGCGAGACAGAGAGAAGCCTCCAGCTCTATTTACCAAGGCAGCACGTCTTCTTTTTCTTTCTGTCCCTCACATCTCTACAGGTAATCTCAGATGTTAGTCCCCCCAGTCCAGGACCTCTATAGGATACATGCAATGAGCCATCCTCACCGCTAGAGGGCGGGCTGTGAGTAAAGGGTCAGAGGACCTGTAATTTATCATACAAAGCAGAGGCTTTGGAGCTAGTATGGGCGCTATTAGAATTACACCTGGGCAGCAGGTGTCAACAGGGGCCACCCAATCAAACTGGGATGTAGAACCATTCTACCAAAGGGGCCAAGGTCTGGAAGAGAGAAAAGGCTGTTCCGAGGGAGGCAGAAACCTTTGTGACTCTGGCTGTTGGTTTGGCAGGGCGTGAACCCTGGGGACCTTCCAGGTAGTTCTTGGTTGTCTGGGGACCTGAAGTAAGAGGAAGGATGGTGTCTGCAAACACCGAACAGGTGGCATAGGTTTTCTCTGAGGACTGCTCAGCTGTTTTGTTTACTGTGTCAGCTCTCCATGTGTCTTCACTGGCAACTACAGGGTTTGAGAGGTTTCACACTGTGCAGGCAGAACCTTCTGGATCTGTTAGGTAACTGCACCATCCAGCAAGAGGGGCCTCGGCCTCCACTGCACACGAGAAATCTGTGGGTTGTGCTTTTGCCCTCTGTGTGCTAATTGTGCCGCTGGGGTTGGGGTGGGGAGGAGTCATGAGGGTTGGGGTGGGGGACTCTGATTGCTGGGTTGGCTCAGCCAGGGCCTGAAGTCCCACACTGGTGAATCCCAGAGTTCACACTAGGGCTCCTGATGGACAAGCATGAGCAGTCAGCATGCTTCTGGCTGCAAGGCCTTCACTGATGACGGGGCTGGCTAAAGGGGTTGAATCTTGTCAATTTGGGCTTCAAATGACCTGGAGTCAGGAGTTTATTTCTCACCTGAGGAGAAGGAGAATAAGTGGCTGATCTTGGATGATCTTTCCCATTTTCCTCTCTGGCATTCTCACCTGCACAAACCCAGGCGACACAGCGTGGATGGGGTTGAGGGGGTCATCCTGTGTCACTGCTGTGGTTTGCGTAAGAAACAGGGACATGGTGATTCTCCATCGCCTGAGGAGCCCGCCAAGCACGCACGATTTAGCCTGGGATTCTTTCTCTTAAGGTTTAGGTATCACGGCAGTGATTTAAACAATCAAGTGCAGTAAAACATGGTGTGTACTAGAAAATGTTGAGGACGGGTAGTCCCTGTGGGCAGGTGAGGGGATTTTCCAGTGTGACCCTGGCCATGTGTCCCAAGCAGGGGGAGCTCAGCAGGCAGGACAGGCGGCCAGGGAAAAGCCAGGCCCAGAGGGAGTCAGGATGACTCAGTGAAGGACAGGATAAGATGACGCCTGGGACTGAGAGCTAACAAAAAGCCAGGCCCCAGGATGGGGACGTGACGGCCAAGGCCAGGGCTCGGGTGGCGTGACGAACAAGGAACCTGTGTTAAACTCATGGGATCCTCCTGTCCAGGAATGTGACAAAAACAAGGTGATAGATAGCCTGACCCACCAAGCCACTATTCACACGGCTCTAAACAGTGCCTTTGTTCTGCTTGGGCTGATAATTTTACAAAAGATACAATTATTGGCGCTTGCGAAAGTATGCTTGCTGTCAGCACCAAGTTCCTGGAGGCCCACTTCCTGTCAAACTTTCCTGCTTGTTGGAAAGTTGGCCCACAGTGGTCTGAGACTGGTCATTTTTGTGTCTAAAAACCCCTAGACTTTGTCCCCGTGGCAACCCACTCGGGTCCCCTCCTGGTGTCGGGAGCTTCCTGCTTTTGCTCTCCAAGGCTGTAAATGCTTTTGCTCACCTCTGTCTCTTGACTCTCGGCCTTGTAATTCTTTCTGGGTTGAGAGAAGAGCCCACCAGCTGGACATAAGCTAATAAACTAAGGAGCACCTCTCCTGTTAGTTTTTTACTTGTTTTACTTAATCTGCGTTGATTCAGGTTTCTGTCTCTGCAGTTAAAAAGAAACTGAATGTAACACATTAAGGATGTGGCCAGCACCAGTTCTTAAAGCATTTTGTGTAATGAGAAAAGAGAAACAGAAACAGTTTCAAGCCAGGCAAAAGCTTGAGGAAGAACTTTGTTTGCTTTTGTCATTATTGTTTTGTTTGTTCATTTTTTGACAGGGTTTTTCTATGTGGTTCAGTCTTGAACTCACCATAGAGCCGAGGCTGGTTTTGAACGCACAGCGATCCTCCTGCCTCTGCCACCCAAGTGCACCACCACGCTTGACCTTCAGGAAGAACTCTGAAGCCTCTTTATCCAGGCTAAAGACAGTTTCTATTATTACGAAGCTCAGATTGGAATAACTTCAGATCCTCCTTTGACGCACAAGCTAGGAGTTGACACCTCTCCTGGTTTCCATGACTACCATCAGCAGCTATGATGAGGCCAAAACAAGAACCAGGAATTTTTTTTGTGTGAACAGATTATAGGCAATTTGAAAAGAAGATGCATAGTCCACTTAACCTGTCTTTTTTGTGTTTTCAGTTTTCCTCAGCCATGTGGGTGGATTAGCAGGAGGCCAACTGAGGGCTTCCCTTCCCTTTTCCTGGGTTGGTGATCTTCCCAACTGCATTTCCTGTGACTCTAGTCACATTACTTGCTGACCTAGTTCCAGGTACACGAGTTGAGCTATCACCATTCCTGGGGATGGTGGATCAAGAGAGCCCTGTGCCTGTTTCATAAATAGGCTCATGTGTTTTTCCCAAAGAAATTCCAGAGACCAGGCTCTGCCTGAGAGCTTGCTTCTGCACATAGGGGTCCCTGGCTCTGGGTGTCAGGATTGGGACAGGGACACAGGGGTAGGAATGCCAAGTTAGCTCCCAAATCCTTTGGAGACTCCTCTGCATTCTCCTTGCCTTTCTAAAGCCCCACCCCAGGAGGTGGGGGGACAGATCTCCTGGGAACACTGAACCTCTAGGTGGTACCGTTGCATGCTTATGTAACATCTTTCCCGAGCCTTGTCTCAGATAAAGCCTTCTGAAAATTCCCAAGTGTCTGAGGCATTTCTAGAGCAGATGAGAACCTATGCATCCCAGATAGTGTAACTCCTAAGGGGAGGGATAAGGACTTATACCCACCTGATTCACCTATGGAGGTACCTGTTTCAGCCTACACTTGCTTCTTGACTGAGGGAAGACAGCTGTGATTTATTGAGTACCTATTATGTGCCAACACTCTGGGATGCACGTATGGCATTTCTTGGGAGCTGGGCAAGAGTCCCAGTGTCCAAAAGACCTGGATTTAAATTCCAGTTCTCCTCTTAGTTGTATGAACTTCCACTCATTGTTTAATCTCCCTGAGCCTCGGTTTTATCTGTAAAGTGGGAATAAGGATAAATCACCTCATGAAGTTCTGATGATTAAATAAGGTAAAGCATATAAAGCATAATGACATGCAGAAAACTGCCAATAAAGTTTAGCTCTTATTATTACAAGTAGTCATAGGAGTGCTGTAATCCTAGGAGCATCTCATATTGTACAGTAATATAGAGAATGTTTAAATCCTGAAAAGTTCCAGAGTTTTGATGCCTGCACACAGTGGCTCCCCAAATATTGACTGATCAATGAAGGTGCCAAGGGCTGTGCATTTCGTTCTTTTGCACTTGGCATAGAGATTTGTTTATTCTGTGCTGTGTGCTGGGCATAGTACTAGGCAACATGATCCATGACCTCACAAAGTTTAAAATCTTGTTGTGGAAACAGGGCCAATAAATACAACATTCATAAGCAATATAAGACAGGCTGTGTTGCTAATCGATACTTCTAGCAGCAAGTGTGAGAGGTAAGGGGAGAAAATGAGTCCTATTATGTTTTAGGCCTGGGTTAAAAACATCACCTTATTTAAGTTTTCATTAATTCTGTGATGTCATAAAACTCCACATTAGGGCTGAAACTTGGACTTGTTGAGATTCAGTGACTTCTGTTGTAGTTAGAGTTTGAAAGGGAAAAAAGATTTAATATAGAACACTCAATTGATAGGATTATTTTATAATATTCACCCAAAGAGTCAAATGGAAAAGAGTGCAGGAGATCTGTCCATACATTAGAGACTCAAAGAATTCAGCTGAGGGCCTGGATCCCACGGCAATGTCCTGTATGAGCCCCGCTGAAGACCTAGAGCCCATGACAACGCCTCGTGTAAGTCTGCATCAGGGTCTGTACTAGGAAGGCCCGGAGGTCAGTGGTAGAAGCTGGAGAGTCTGCACCAGCAGGGTGAAGGATCTGTGCTAGCAGGCTGAGGGTTCTGCTCTGGAGCCAGGAAGTTACGCTCAAAGTAAGGACCAGAGCTCCCCCAAAGAGAACCGCAGCCATCCTCAGCAACAGTGAGGACCTGAGCTCCACAATGATAACAGCCAAGTTCACATCAGGAAAACCAGAGCAACAAGCTTCTCCAGGAGAATCAATAGCACCCCATCTTCCCTTCCAATTCTCCTTTTTGGTTGATGGCAACAGTCCTCAGGTGGGCCTTCCACACCCAGCACCACGCTGATTCTGTTCCCCTGGGTGTTGAAAGCTGACCATTCGTTAACCACCACACTTCCCAAGGACACACAGTAAACAGCTGAGCTGGGTCTTTATGGCCCTTAATCCTCCCAGACAGAAGCAGGTATTAGCGACCCCATCTGCAGTGGGGAAACAGGAAGCGAGAGGGCTAAGTGCTTGTCCAAGGCCACTGAAGTAGCTGCAGCTGAGCTGGGATTTGAACACAGGTGCATCCATCTCAAGGTCTCTGCCTTCCTTGCTCTATGGAGCCTCTCCTAGATGCCTTCCTTATGCCAGAGGAGGGCAAAAGCAGTGGTTACCGTGAGAAGTGGGCACCTGGAGTGTTGCTCCAGGACGACTGCGGAAGGTGGGACAGGCTGTACCGGAGCCACCGCGGCCCTCACAGCTGTTCCCCTGCCAATCACAGCCAGGCCATTTTACAGATGCAGATGTTGAGGCCCTGAGCAGCAGAGCTCCCCACCATCCTTTTGCCTGGACTCGGCTCCCCTCACTTGCAAGCCTCTCCTTCCCATTCCTTAGGACCTTGTCTTTCCCACCTCTCTAGCACCACCCTAGGGACCTGATAGCTAGGACAAAGTCTTGGCAAGTAGTCCTGTAGGTCCATTGTGATCATTTTCATGGCTCCTGGTAGCATTCAGTAAATGTTGAATAGATGAAGATGTTGATGAGTAAACCAGAGCCAGCCAGGTAAAGAAGTGCTCAGTGCCTTCTTGTCCTCAACCTGCAGGAAGTAAGACCATTTGCTCCGGCCTTGCGTCTAGTGGCGCCATCTTGTGGTAGTTAGTAGGAAATGCACCACGTCGGG
This sequence comes from Dolichotis patagonum, assembly GCA_004027295.1. NCBI lineage: Eukaryota > Metazoa > Chordata > Mammalia > Rodentia > Caviidae > Dolichotis > Dolichotis patagonum. The sequence goes on from PVJX010000688.1 coordinate 142,035, forward strand.
CTCAGGGACACCCACCACGGATGGAATGGACCAAGGGCGATTGGGATTGGGGTGTGAACAAAGCCCTGTGGGGAGCAGTTTAACTTTATGCAGGAAAATAAGGCTGACCAGCGACTCAAAGGATTTCCCCACCTGCATGGTGAATGTGGAGAATCCTGTCAAAAATCTGAATGGACATTATACAACCAGGAAGTCTCATTGTCGCTGGAGAAACAGGTAAGATCCTCTGGACCTGTTTCCACAGGCCAGACGACACTGCCACGCTTGTCATCTGAGATGAGTGAGCACATTCACAAGGATGGTCACAATTCCAGGACCGTTGCCTGGACTCACCTGCACTCCATCCCCCAGATAGGAGGTGCAGACAGGGATGGGGAGGGAGGACTCCAGGGCAGGCGGGACACCCTGCCCAGCAACGATTAGCTGCCTCCTCTCAGAGAGCACAGAACGCTACAAGGAACACCCAGGCCCTTTATTTCTCCGCTGGGTCAAGGTCCCCTCCGCCCTTATCCTAATCAAATTGTCATTCACCATCCAAGAGTCAAATCACATGTTTATTCCTGTCCTTATCTCATTTTCCTATGCAAATAGATATGCAGTCTACTTTGAGTGATTCAGGATTCTGGGTGACTGGGGAATGTGATGGTGGCTCATGCAGGCATTGCTTGATTCTGTTGGGTGTGGCTGGGGGAAGAAACCGGTTAGGTAGAGCTGTGTGGGCCAAGGAGAATGGCAGTCTCATGCCCAGGCGACCTGCAGGGGACCCAGGATTTGCTCTTACCTGTTGCTGTGGTTTAGATCTGACTGTGTCTCCAAAGCACATGCATTAAGGCCTTCCTTGCCTGCAGTTCGGAGCCACTGGGAAAGTCAGGAATCTGTAAGAGCCGGGCCTGGCGGGAGGAACTTTGATCACTGAGCTGGGGATTGAAGGGGATGGCAGCACACCCTTCTCCTGCTTTTTCTTTGCTCCCCGGCTTATGATACTGTGGATTTGCTCCACCACATGTTCCTACCAGGATGAGCTGCCTCACCATGGGCCCACAAGCTGAGGTCAGCCAGTCATGGAACCTCCAACCAAACTGTGAAGGAAAACCTCTTTTCCTTCTTTCTTTCTTCCCTACTCTGCCCCATATTGGGGGTTGAATTCAGGAGCTAACACAGACTAGGAAAATACTTTACCACTGAGTTATACCTCCGGCTCTCTCTTATTTATTTATTTTTTATTTTGAGCCAGGGTCACATTAAGTTGCCCAGATTGGATTTGAATTTAGGATTCTCCTGCCTCAGCCTTCCAAGTGGCTGGGATTATAGGTGTCCATCACTACCGCAGCTAACCTTTCTCTCTTTAGAAGTTTATTTCTCAAGTATTTAGTCACGGTGATGGAGAGCTGACTAGCACACCCATTAATAACCAAGGATCACTGGGGCTAGGTGATGGTACAAATATTTATTTTTCCCTTACTGTCCTTGCAGAGACCACCATGGCAGGGCACCTTGAAGACTTCTCGTCCTTTCCTACCCAGTCACTATCCCTCTGGCTGCCTAGGCCCTTGCTGCCTGCGTTGTAGCTATTTCCCACTGGCACTTATGCTTGCCTTGGACAAAGTACTCTAGTACTTTGGAGGAGAGCACCGGGGAGGTAAACTCTTCATGTTACCATTTATTGCTAGCACTGAATAAGTGCTTTGCAATGCTGGAAGATGGTACCTATGTCCTCCTGCAACATACAAGAAAAATCCCACATGGGCACGCGGGGAAGAGGAAAAGTGGCAGCCGAGGCTCTTGATGCTTACTTTGTATTTCCTGTATCCCATCAACATCCCTTACGAGGTGGAATACTTAAAAGCAAGGTAAAGGCTAGCAGGACTCTCATTTTCGTAAATGTTTCTGCTGGTCTAAAAATTACTTCCTGGTGGTTTATGAGGATGATCTCAGCTTGTCTCCTGAGTGAGACCAACATAGCTGTGACCAGGGCTTCAGCTTAAAGACGCTGTGGGGTACAGTCACTATTTATAGCCAACACCTTGGGAAGAGCTATTAGGAGAATACCCAGATTTACTTTTACCTGGAGGGGACTCAAGCCAGTCAAAATGGCCTTTGAGCAAGAGGAACCAAAGAGTGCCCCCTAGTGATCCCCACCCATAGAGCAGGAGAAGGAGAAATGATTGTGGGAAATAAGACACAAAGCTAAAAGAGATAGCGTAGGGGGTGTCAGACATGTGCAAAACAGGGTCAGAGTTGTCTGATAAGTAAATACCTCCTTTTGAAATGCTTTATGTTCATAAAATAGAAATAGCACCTAAGCAATCCTTTATTAGGAGTCTCAGCCCTTATTTCATGACACATTGTATTCTGATCACTTTAGTTTATAGGTTGTGTCATCTTTGTGGTCATAGACTATGTATTATTTGAAATGTTCCAGTTTGTAGTAATTTATAGTTTTTTAATTTAAAGCAAAAAAGAATAAAAATGATGATCCAGAGTTTCAAAACAAAATAATAGATTAACAATGGTTAATGTATTAAGTACTGTTATCTTCAAAGTAGTTGCTCAGATTACAAGATATAGGTGTGAAAAAATTATCAGACAATGAAAGCATAGACCATTCTTTTTGGTGAACTAATAGAGATTAGTAGTATAATTATCTATTATATATATATATATATATATATATATATAATGATCTTTTCTTTTTTTTCTTTTTTTTCTTTTCTCCTTTCCCCTGTCCCAGTTGTTCTTTCTTATAATTTTTTTTTCTTACTAGAATTTAGGGAAGAAGTTATATGCAGCAATGCTATTGGGTTCAGAGTAAGTGCAGGAAAAAATTAATAAAAACTGTTTTAAAAACTGTTTTGGTGATGAAGTACACAATTGTGTATGTGCCAGAGAGAAAGGGACAGAAGGTAAAGAAATGAGGCGAAGTGGGGGGGGGTCTGGGGGTGCAGCTCAGTGACAGAGCATGTGTTTAGCATGTGCAAGGACCCTAGGTCTGAACCTCGGCACAAGAGAAGAAGGAAGGAAGGAAGGAAGGAAGGAAGGAAGAGATTTTAAAAATTTAGCCAAAGTACCATTATCACACCAAAAAAAAAATCATTAATACTTTAATGGAAGGAAGGAAAGAAAAGACAAGTGAAAGTAAAAAGCAAAGGAAAGAAACAGGAAGATCTAAACCCAGTGAAGCTCAGCACTTAGCCAAGAAGGTCGGAGCCAAAGGCTTGTCCTGTGGGATAACAGCAAACCTGAGTCTGGGTGAGAACGAAGCTGGATCCCTGGATTCCTTGTTTGTCTCTATATATTCTTAGAAGGCGGGGATGGTTGTCATTTTCAGAAGCCAAATACCATTTTCTCTGATGACTCTGAGTCACATCACTTTTGAAAGTGGGCAACTTGCGTAGGCAACAAATGGCAACCTCAGAAATAGTGTGTCTGACAGCTAGATGTGGGTGTGTAATTAGCTGGAATCTGTGCATGATTTAAGTAAGTATGTGTTATTAAATATAACATATTTATCCTCTTTACTCAGGAATATTCTAATTTTCATTTAAAAATTATGTAAATTATAAAAAAACTATTTTTAATCAGATTGTATTGATATATAGAATGATCACATTCATCACAGAGAGTTTGTACCTGTAAAAAAATGCTATCAATTTAGGGCACAAAGATGTTTTCGCTTTTGATGCTGATATGGGTTCTGGAGTGTTTTGAAGCAACCTCAGACATCATACCACTCTCTGAACCATGGTGTGGATATGTTGGAGTGCTTCCCAAGGGCTCACGTGCTGGGAAAGCAGTCCTTCAGTGTGGCACGAGAGTTGCCACAACATTTAGAAATGGAACATAGTGGGAGGTAATTAGGTTATTGGGGGCATCTCTGTGGCAAGAGATTAATGTAGTTCACGAAGGACTCTGAGTCCGCACAAGAGTGTGCTGTAATGTAGCAAAACCACCCATGTGCTCGGCCTTTTTCTGCACGGGGCTGTTTTCCTTTCTGCTTCCCTACTATATTGTGACATGGTTACCTCATGTGGGAGCCCACAGCGAAGGCTGAACAGATGGAGCTGCGTGATTTGAACTTTCAGCCCCCACAGCTGTGAGCTAAATAACATTTTCCTTATAAAAGTACCCAGCCCAGATACTGTGTTTTTGTGATAGCCACAGAAAATAGACTGTCTATAAAACAATCACTACCTTTAGAAGAATTTTAAAAAATTAGCTGTAGTACCATTATCACATCAAAAAGCATCATTAATATTGGATACCATCAAATAGTGAGTGTTAAAATTGATCCAACTTGCTGATCAGTTTTTTCAAATGGTGCATTTTTATGCATTAAAAATATATTTAGCCAGGCATGGTGGTGCAGGCCTCTGGGAGCACTCTGGAAGGCTGAGGCAAGAGAACAGAAGTTCAAGCTCAGCCTGGGCCCACTTAGTGACTTAGCAAGACTTTGTCTCAAAATAAAAAATTGGAAAAGACAGCCGGGGATGTAGGTCTGTGTGAAGGCTCTGGGTTCAGTCCCCAATAATGAGAAAAGATATATGCATATATGTTATTGGAACAATGATATTTGTAGCAGAAAATAAATCTTGACACCCAACCTCATTCAATAAAAAATTCAAGATGAATGCTAGACCTAAATGTGGAAGAGAAAACAATAAAGTTTTAGAAGACCATAGATTCAAGTCAGTAAAGATTTCTTAAACTGAAGACAAAAGGACCAAATTAAAGAAAATTGGTTCCATAAAAGATACCATCAAGACCAGGGATTACAAATGACAGAGTAAAGATAGGCAGCAAAATACAGCCTCTCTGGGACCTGGAATTAAGATACCTGGAAAACAATAACTTAGTAAGGAAAAAAAATGGGGCTCTGGGAAAAAGAGCCAGGAGGGAAACCAGAAACTACAGAAAAACTGTAGAAACTGAAGACAATGCTGAGAAAAAGTAAAGCAGGCTGGAATACTAACCCCAGCTCCCAGGGGAGGGGATCTGTCTCCACAAACATAAGGTAAGTCTGGACAGGACAGAGAAAAATCCCAGTTAAGCAGCCTGGGATTTTACTCTGAAAAATCTCCCATGGCAGGCTAGAGAGGAAATTTGGTGCAGCACGCACTGTATTTGAGGGGGCTTAATCAGGACCCAGAAAGTATAAACCATGACAACCACCACAAAAAACAGTACAAAAATTCCTCCAAAAACTAAAACTAGAAATTCAACCCAGCCATTCCTCTTCTAGGTGTCTTCCCTGAAGAAGTAAAGACACATGCATACCCATGTTTAGAACAGCATAATCATAATAGCTAAATCTTGGAAGTTGCCTGTATGTCCATCAACAAATAAGTGGATAAAGAAAGTTTTATTGGCCCCAAGGCGCATGAGAGGGATTGGCAGGCCTGGCTGGACTGTGCTTGGCAAAACCCAAGCAGCCAGGTGGCCGGGAGCCCCCCCTGGGCCCTGGCTGTGTGCGCTCCAGCGGCGGGCGGAACTACAACGCACACCGAGCAAACTTGGAACTCTGCGCCCAGAGGAACCTTGGACTACAGCGGACTATCTGTGCTACCTTGAAGGGAGATTAAGTGACTGCCTCACCACAACAAGATCTAAACTGGCTCTAGTCAGTGTGGTGTTTATGCCCCTAAAATAGAGGTGTACACAGTAGCTAAATAGGGCCAGTAGTAAAGCTCCCTCCCACTAACTGTAAACCCTTGGTAAATCTGACAAGAGTGAGGGTGACCCCTTCCTACACACACAAAATAGCAGGCAGAGTGAGGAGTGTGTCGAAAAGGACTCCCCCAACTTGAAGAAAATCAAAAGGGCTTATGAGACACACAGGCACACAATAGGGTCACAGTAGGTCCTCAGCCAACACAAACACTATAGACAGGGAGATTTGATGACCTGGAATAACCTGAAGATAAAGTACTAGCAGGAACTAAAAGTTGACCTACATCAATACTACTAGGCTTGTCAGCCCAGGAAGAATATAGGACTCACCCAATAGGCCCTGCAGCAGGGAATCAGGTGACTGGCCCACCTATTCATTGTGGGACCCAGCAACTGGACAAACATCAACCTTATAGGTCACCAAGAGACACGCTACCAACAGTTCACACTAACGGGTCTAAAGAACCAAACACTAACTCGAAAGATGAAAATGGCAAAACAAAAAGGCAGAATGCAATCTCAAACATCCAGTCCAACAGGTGCAAGTACAGGAGACATTGAAATAGAGGACTCCAAAGGTAACATACCAGGAATCTCTGAAAATATAGCGAATGAAATAAAAAAACAACTCTGTGAGGCCATAGAGGAAATCAAATTAGAAGTACTCTCCCAGGTAAAGATAGAAGTAACAACCTTAGTAAAGGAGTTGCTGAGCACAACTAAAGAAGAAACAGAGAAAAAAGTACAGGAACATGGGAAACTGATTGAAACCTTGAATGAACAATATAGAAAACAAGCAGAATTCATGAAACAAACTGAAAGAGACATCCAAGAAACAAAAAATTTGATCCAAAGCATACAAAACCATTTAAATGAAGCTGGGGATAGGATTTCGGACCTTGAGGACAGGATTGTAATTAGTGATCATAAAAGGATAGAACTTTTAAAAATAACAAAACAGCATGACATGACAACCCAGAAACTTCAAGATAATGCCAAGAGCAACAATATAAGATTAATAGGCATTAGTGAAGATGCTGAAGTCAATACAAATGACATATCTAAAATATTCACAGAAATAATAGGAAAAAACTTCCTAAACATGGGGAAAAAATCTGATATGCAGATAAGTGAGGCATACAGAATGCCAAACAGTCACAACCAGCGTAAATCTACACCCAGATACATAATAATTAAGATCTCAGACATACAACATAAAAACAGAATACTAAAAGCTGTTAGAGAAAAAACACAAGTCACCTATCAAGGAAAGCACATTAGAATCACAGCAGACTTTTCAACACAAACCCTCAAGTCAAGACGTGATTGGAATGAGATATTTCAAGCCCTGAAAGAAAATAACTTTCAACCCAGACTGATGTACCCAGCCAAACTTTCATTCAGATTTAATGGAGAAATAAGATACTTCCATGACAAAGAACAACTGAAGAAATTTACATCCACCAAACCAATGCTAGAAAGAGTGTTGAAAGACGTATTAGACAGAGATAAAAATGACCACAATCTCCAGAACAACAGAAAGAAACCACCAGGTAGGACAAGCAATTAAATAAGGGGGAAAGCAGAAAGCAAACTATTAGAACATAACATGTTCCAATGTTATGTTGGAACATAACATCAAAAGAAATAGGTTGACAGAATGGATCAAGAAAAATAATCCCACAATATGCTGTATACAAGAAACACATCTGACCCAAAAGGAAACTCATAGATTAAAAGTCAAAGGATGGAAAAGAGTATTCCATGCAACAGGAACCCAGAAAAAAGCAGAGGTAACTATTCTATTTGAAGACAATGTGCACTTCAAACCTAAAATGATTAAAAGAGACAAAGAAGGTCACTACATACTTGTAAGTGGAAAAATCCAAGAGGAGGAACTAACAATTATAAATATATATGCACCAAACCTAGGAGCACCCAACTATATAAGACAGATACTAAAGGACATGCAAAACCAAATAGACAAGAACACAATTATTACAGGGGACCTTAACAGCCCATTGTCATGAAGAGATAGATCAACTAGACAAAAAGTCAGCAAAGAAGTAATAGAACTGAATCATACCTGTGAGCAACTGGACTTAGTAGATGTTTACAGAGTGTTCCACCCAACCACAACAGAATACACATTCTTCTCAGCTGCACATGGCACATTCTCCAAAATAGACCATATATTATCCCATAAAACATTCTTAAGTAAATGCAAGGGTATTGAAATTATCCCATGAATACTATCTGACCATAGTGCACTGAAATTGGAAATTAATGGCGAAAAAAATTGCAAAACCTGCATGCATACATGGAAACTAAACAACAACCTTTTGAACAACCAGTGGGCTACCGATGAAATTAAGGAAGAAATAAAGCAATACCTACAATTTAATGAAAATGCGGAAACAACCTATTGCAATCTGTGAGATGCAATGAAAGTGGTCTTAAGAGGGAAATATATAGCAATGAATAGTCATATCAAGAAAATAGAATGAGCACAAATAAACAACATAATGCTTCATCTCAAGCTACTGGAAAAAGAAGAGCAAGTTAAACCCAAAGCTCATAGAAGAGAGGAAATAGTAAAGATTAGAGCAGAAATCAATGCAATCAAAACTAAAAAATAATACAAAGAATTAATGAATCAAAAAGCTGGTTTTTTGAGAGAATAAACAAAATTGACAAACCTCTAGCTAACCTTATAAAGCAAAAGAAAGAAAAAAACCCAAATCCATGCAATAAGGACTGAAAAGGGGGAAATTACTACAGATCCGATGGAAAACCAAAAGATCATGAACACCTACTTTAAGAATCTATACTCACATAGAGAGGAAAACACAGAGGAAATGGACAGATTTCTAGAAACATGAATTACCAAAACTCAACCAAGAAGATATAGCAATTTTGAGTAATCCAATATCAGCTATTGAAATTGAAAATGTAATAAAAAACTTACCAACAAAGAAAAATCCAGGTCCTGATGGATTCAGAGCTGAATTCTACAAGAAATTTAGAAAAGATTTGATGCCAATCATCCTTAAACTCTTCAATGAAATTGAAAAGAAAGCAGTCCTCCCTAATCATTCCTGGAGGCAAGCATAACTCTCATACCAAAACCAGAGAAAGACCCAACCAAAAAGGAGAATTATAGGCCAATCTCACTAATGAACATTGATGCAAAGATTCTCAATAAAATACTGGCAAATAGAATGCAACAAATCATCAAGAAGATTATAATCATGACCAAGTGGTGTTCATTCCAGGAATGCAGGGATGGTTTAACATACGCAAATCAATAAATGTAATACACCATATCAACAGAGCCAAAAACAAAAACCACATGGTCATCTCAATAGATGCAGAAAAAGCTTTCGATAAAGTCCAACACATGTTCATGATAAAAACCCTTCAGAATCTCAGAATACACAGTGTCTACCTCTACCTTATAAAGGCCATCTATGACAAATGAACAGCCAATATTATACTAAATGGACAAAAACTAAAACTTTTCATTTTAAAATCAGGAACAATCTGGCCCTGAAGCAAGACCAGCAGATTGCTTGTAGCTGCTGGTTTCAAACAGGAGCCTAAAGAGAATTCTTTCTGTGGTCTGTTGGCCATTTTAGAACTTTGGAAGTGGAATGGTCAATTCAGAAAGAAATAGCAGGTGAGTATAGCGGACTTCAGGGGGGCCTGCAAGGGAGAGACCCTGGCGCCTTGGGACCTGCACTGTGCAGTTGACTTGAGGGGCCGGGAGAAAAAGGAACTCCTCCCCTCTCTGGGGGGCCGCTGTGATCCTGCTGGTGTGTGGGCTGAGAATCAGACATCTCATGTCGTCCTGTCCCCCACCCTATGTCCCCCCTCCTCCCCCCTGCTTAGCAAGTGGGAGCCAGTGAACTACACATCTTGTGAAAAGATTGGCTATGTTATTTAGTATGAGCGCTCTGTATGCAAAGATATGGACAACCATTTGGAAGAAAACAAGAGACAATATGACAGATAGTGAAGATCTCTGGTTGTCTAGCTGTGAAATGTATGCTTTCTTATGTCCCGTTCTGTTCTGTTTTGTTGTGTTTAATTTTACCCCCTTTTAAAATAAAAAAAAATCAGGAACAAGACAAGGATGTCCACTATCACCACTCCTTTTCAATATAGTTCTGGAAACACTAGCCAGGGCAATCAGACAAGAGAGAGAAATAAAAGGAATAAAGATAGGAAAGGAAGAAGTTAAATTATCGCTATTTGCAGATGACATGATACTCTATATAGAAGACCACAAAAACTCCATTAAAAGACTGCTAGAGGTAATAGACAAATTCAGCAGTGTAGCTGGCTACAAAGTCAATGCTCAAAAATCAATAGCATTCCTGTACACAAACAAGAAACTCATTGAGAGAGAAATTATGGAAATATCTCCCTTCACAATAACATCTAAAAAAATGAAATACTTAGGAATCAACCTAACTAAGAATGTAAGAGACCTATATGCTGAAAATTATACTACACTAAAAAAGGAGATTGAAGAGGATATTAGAAAATGGAAGATATTTCTTGCTCTTGGCTAGGAAGAACCAACGTTGTGAAAATGGCCATACTCCCAAAACTGTTATACAGATTTAATGCAATCCCAATCAAAATACCATTGACATACCTCACAGATCTAGAGAAACACTCCTAAAATTCATTTGGAAACAGAAGAAACCTAGAATAGCAAAGGCAATTCTGGGCAATAAAGACAAGGCAGGAGGCATCTCAATTCCTGCCTTGAAACTGTACTACCAAGCCACAGTGATAAAATCAGCATGGCAAAGAAATAGAAATAGAAATAGAAATAGACCTGAGGACCAATGGAATAGATTAGAAGATGCAAGTGTAAGTACAAAGACACTCAGCCACCTGATATTTGACAAAGGGGCTAAACATTTTCACTGGAAGAAGGATAGCCTCTTTAATAAATGGTATTGGAAAAACTGGCTTTCCACATGCAGAAGACTGAAACTAGATCCATGCCTATCACCATGCACAAAACAAAGTCTAAATGGATCAAAGACCTAAACATTAAAACAGAAACACTCAATTTACTGGAAGATAGGGTAGGTAGAAGTCTTGGAGACATAGGGGTAGGCAGAGATTTCATGAACAAAATGCAAACTGCATGGGAAATGCTTCAGAGAATCAACAACTGGGATCTCAGATTATTGAAAAGTTTCTGCACTTCAAAAGAAATTACCAGCAGAGTGAAAAGAAAACCCACAGAATGGGAAAGAATTTTAGCCAGCAACCCCTCAGACAAAGGACTTTTATCAAGAACATATAAAGAATTGAAAAACATCAAGCCCCCCAAATTCAAAGACCCTCTCCAAAAATGAGCATCTGAGATGAACACTCAGTTCTCAGATAAAGATATACGAATGGCAAATAAATACATGAAGAAATGTTCACCATCACTGGTCATTCGAGAAATGTAAATTAAAACAACATTGAGATTTCATCTCACCCCTGAAAGAATAGCTGCCATCAAGAAATCAAATAATAGCAAATGTTGGTGAGGCTGTGGGCAAAAAGGAACATTGCTCCACTGTTGGTGGGAGTGTAGACTGGTGCAACCACTATGGAAATCAGTATGGAGAATTCTCAGAAGACTAGGACTGGAAGCTCCATTCAACCCAGCTATTCCTCTCCTGGGTATTTTCCCAGAAAAACTGAAAAGATCATATCACAGTGATATATATGCACCCATGTTCATAGCAGCACAATTTGTAATAGCTAAATCTTGGAAAAAACCAAGATGCCCATCAACCGCAGAGTGGATGAAAAAGATGTGGTATTTTCATACAATGGAGTATTACTTAGCTATGAAGAAGGATGATCTTGAGGCCTTCATAGGTAAATGGAGACAACTTGAGACTATCCTCATTGGTAAGTAAATAAGAATCATATTTATAAATTTCGCATTGTGTCTCTAGTGTAAAATGTAATAAGAACTGTAGGAGTAAATAAAACCCAAAATGTGTAATTGCTACTGTAAAAAAGAGGAAAAGAAGTTGCTCTAAAGGATATAATGGCATGTATGTTTAAGTGTGTAAGATGAATGACCATACTACTGTATTTGTTATATCATGGAGCAGAACTGTTAACAGTCTTATTGCTTGAATGTGTACTTTGTATGTTTTAACTTTGTAACTTAAACAACTATTTCCAAGATGACAGTATGTAAGTTATCAAGTAATGATTTCTTAGTATTTTTTGTTCTTTTCTTTTTTTCCTTGGAATTTTGTATTGTTGCTACCCTTTTTTCTATTTTGTTTGTTTTGTTTTCTTTTTAAATAAAATTTTAAAAAAAGAAAGTTTTATTTACACAAAATAGAATACTACATTGCTGTAAAGAAGGATACATTTGAGTTGTTTATAAGAAAATGGATGAACTTTGAGACCATAATGTTAAGTCAAATCAGATACAAGCTTAGATATCAGATGAGAAACCCAAAATATAAATAAAGAACAAAATAAGAGACAGATAATAGGAAATGAGAGATAAGTCTTTTGCAAACAGGAAAGGGTTCCAGAGATGGAGGTGCCAGGCATGGTGGCATATGGCTATAATCCCAGCACTTCAGAGGTTGGGGCAGGGGGATCCTCCAAATTTGAGGCCACCCTGGGCTACAAAGTGAGTTCAAGGCCAGCCTGAACTGTGTAGTGAAACCCTGTCTCAAAAAAACATGTGCGCGCACGTGCACACACACACGAGATGAAGAGAAGATGGAAAAAAGAAGTAAACAGTTCAAATGTGTTATGTATATGCACTAACTCCCTATTGGGAATGTAATCATTATATACTGCAAACATATATTAATAGAAAAATTTTAATTAAACAAAGATACTAGGCTTCTGAGAAGATGGCGGAACAGGAAGTAGCAGAGTAAACACCCTCTCTGAGAGACACAGTCCAGATGCTGGAATATAGTGTTGTGAGGAAGCCAAGAGGGAAGGAAGTGATCTAAAGTGAGAATTGAAGCCTGCAGAGAGAGTAAACAGAAAAACTAAAATGAAGAAGAAGGCGGTAGCTCATGGCGTCTTTACCTGGAGCTGGACCTACTGTGCCAGAGGCGATGCACGGTCATGATGATGGTGGAGGCCGGTGACCCTGGAGGCCTCTGCAGAGAGACACGGCAGTGGAGGGGAGCAGTGGATGTGGAGGGCCCCACTGGCTGGCGGTGAGTGCTCAGTCCTCCTGCAGGAGAGAATGATTGGCCAGGAGCCATTTTGGAGTGAGGTCAGATAAGCCCTGAACCCAGAACTGCTGCCGGCTTCCTCCAGCAGCTTCTAGCTGGGTGCAGACCAGTGCAAATTGCTTGGACTGAGCCCTGCCCCCACATGCATTCCAGAAGCCATCAAGGAGGTTCTCCACTGATAACCAGCTGTCTGGAGGCAGTGGCCAGCCCCTCCCCAGTGCACACTCCAGCAGCCATCAGTGAGCCAGCAGGCTGGGAAAGCAGCGGACAGCCCTGCACCAGCACACCCAATGGCCACCATCAGATACCCATATCCAGCGCTGGCTAGAAGAACCAAACAGTCTCACTTCAGAGAAGTTGTACCCAAATATAGGAAGTGTCTGGGACCCCGATACCCACTTGTCCAGAAGAACCCAGGAATAAGTCAAGACCAAGAAACACAAGGCAGTCTCTGGACTCCAACCCAAACAGAGCAAATCCAGGAGATGTAAACACAGAAGAGATCAGGAATTACACACCTGAAATTTCTGAAGTGATGGTAACTGAAGTAAAGAAACAACTTCATGATGCTATAAAAAAATTAGAACAAAAATACTATCTCAGGTAAAAGAAGAAATGAAAAACATAATAAAAGAATTGCTAAGCACCTCTAAAGAAGACATAGATAAAAAAAGATAGAGGAGCATAGGAAAATGAGGGAAACCTTGACTGGATAATATAAAAAAGATTTAGAATACATGAAACAGGTTCAAAAAGATATCCAGGAAATTAAAATCTCCATTTAGTGGCCCTGAAGCAAGGCCAGCAGATTGCTGTAGCTGCTGGTTTCAAACAGAAGCCTAAAGAGAATTCTTTCTGTGGTCTGTTGGCCATTTCAGAACTTTGGAAATGGAATGGTCAATTCATCAGAAAGAAATAGCAAGTGAGTGTGGCAGACTTTCGGTGGCCTGCAGGGGAGAGACCCTGGTGCCTCAGGACCTGCACCATGCGGTTGACTCGGGGTGCCGGGAGAACAAGGAGCTCCTCCCCTCTCTGGGGGGCTGCTGTGAGTCTGCCCACGCTCGGGCTGAGAAAAAAACATCTCATGTCGTCCTGTCCCCATCCCGTGTCCTCCCCCCCTTAGCAAGTGGGAGCCAGTGAACTACACATCTTGTGAAAAGACTGGCTAGGTTACTTAGTATGAGTTCCCTGTATGCAAAGATATGGACAACCATTTGGAAGAAAACAAGAGACAATATGACAGATAGTGAAGATCTCTGGTTGTCTAGCTTTGAAATGTATGCTTTCTTATGTCCTGTTCTGTTCTGTTTTGTTGTGTTTAATTTTACCCCCTTTAAAATTAAAAAAAAATCAAATAAGCTTTAGTAATAAACACGAAGGAATATTACTGTTCCCTGGTTTCATAAAAGCTTTTGCCTAGCTTTAGTAAAAAATAGATTAAGATCCTAAAACTCAAGAGATCATATTCATAGCCAAAACATTTTGAACTCATATGCATGAATCCCAGCACAAGAAACAGAAAGAGTTAATGGGATCCAAAAGCAAAATAGTTAATGTAAGAGCAAAGAGGAGGAAACACCTGGAAGAGAAAGGTGGAAACTACAGTGAATTTCTTATTGTCTTGTCTTGAATTCTCTCATTGTTTACACAATTTTGTTAGGTTTGGCTTTGTTCTGTCTTGTTTTATTAGATTTTATGCTGTCAGATAGTAAGGGCAGCTATTTTGAATATAATGGTATTATATCATGGTAATCATGGTTTCGTATTATATTGCTTTGAAGTCTTATAATGCTTTCATTCACTGATTTGATTGGTTTTATTGTGTTTTGTTTGATTTTGTTATATGTGATGATATGAACAGCTATTTTGAAGAAAACAAGACATTATGGCAGCCATTGTTGATTTACTATCATCTTTTTTTGAAGTCCTACCATGCTTTTGTTCTTCTGTTTTGATTGGTTCTATCCTGTTGTTTTATTTGATTTTATTATGTGTGATGGTATAAACAATTTTTTTGAGGAAAATGAGATATTATTGTAGCCATTGTTCATTTCCTGTTATTTGGTTTTGAAGTCCTGTAATGCTTTTATTCTTTTGAATGGTTTTATACTATTTTGTTATATTTGATATTATTGTGTGTGACGGTGTGCTCAACTATTTTGAAGAAAAGAGACATTATGGTAGCTACTGTTGATGTCTGGTTGTCTTGTTGTGAAATGCTGTGCTGCTTGTTCTGTTCTGATTTGCTTTGTTCTGTTCTCTTTTGTCTTATTCTCTTTAAAAAATAAAAAAAAATTTAAAAACTCTATTGAAAGCTGGCTAAACTGCTTGAAATAAACTAAAGATAGGCTTTCAAACCTTGAAGACAGGGTTGCAGCTTGCAATTGCAAAAGGGAAGATCTCTTAAAAATAACAAGGAACCAGGAAATAACAATCCAATGACTGCAAGACAACACAAGGCAAAATAACTTAAGAATAATGGGTGTAAGTGAAAAAGCTGGGGTCAACACAAATGATATTAAAAGCCTACTTACAGAAATAATATCAGAAAACTTCCCAAGTAAGGGAAAAGGAAGTGACATTCAGATAAATGAGGCATATAGGGCTCCAACAAGCCATAACCAAAATAAATCTACACCAAGATATTTAATAAAGATCCCAGAAATTCAACACAAGAATAAAATATTAAAAGCTGTTAGAGAAAAGAAACAGATCACCTATAAAGGAAAACCCATAGAATCACAACAGACCTCTCAACAAAAACCATCAAGTCAAGAAGAGCTTGGAGTGAAGTATTTCAAGTCCTGAAAGTAAACAATCTCCAACCCAGGTTGATGTACCCTGCAAAACTATCTTTCAAAATTAATGGAGAAACAAGATACTTCCATGACAAAGAGCAACTGAAGGAATTCATGACCACCAAACCAACCCTGCAAAGAATACTGAAGACATTCTGGAGAGAGATAAAAGAGACCACAGTTCCAGGAACAGTGGTAGAGGGGGATCACCGAGCAGGACAGACAAGTAAATGGAGGGGAAAGGTAGGCAGCCAATGGCAGAAAAATAGCATGGCAGAGATGAGACAGTGCATGTTTGCCATAACCATTAATGTAAATATCCTCAACTCACTAATAAAAAGAAACGCAGGCAGACTGGATCAAGACACAGGGTCCGTCAGTATGCTTTATACAAGAAACACATTTAACTTGAAAGGGGGTTCATAGACTAAAAGTCAAAGGAGAGAGAACAATGCTCTATGTGACAGGAAACCAGAAAGAAGTGGGGTAGCTTGTCCATCATCTGCAGATTGGACAAGAAAGACATGGCATTTTTATACAATGGAAAGCTACTCAACTATGACAAAAGATAACCTTGAGGCTCTTGTAGGTAAATGGATGCAACTTGAGATCATGCCCATGGGTGAAATGGTTCAGAGTCACAAGGCTAAATGTATTGTCTCCTTGGTATAAAAAACTGAAGGAGTTACAGGGATCCAAAATGCACAATACATATTGTGAAAGTGAAAGGGGAAGAAGTGTCTAAAAAGAGTAGGCAGTGGCCATTGTTAACTGTTATTGGGATTTGAAACCCATACTGGTTTCATTGCTCTGTTTAGTTTGGTTTTATTCTGTTTCAGTTTGCCTAATTTCATTATATTTGATGGCATAGATAGCTATTTCGAAGACAGCAAAATATATTATGGTAGCCGTTATTGATTTTATTCTATTTCGTTTTGTTTGATTATGTTGTGTCTGATGGTATAGGCAACTACTTTGAAGATAACAAGAAGCATTATGATAGCCACTGTTGTTTTACTATTGTCTTGTTTTGAAGTCCTGTGTTGCTTCCATTGCTTTGTCTTTACTGGTTTTATTCTGTACTATTTCGTTTGATTTTATTATGCCTGATGGTATGGGCAGTTATTTTGAAGATAACAAGAGGCATTATGGTAGTCATTATTGATTTCCTTTTATCTTGTTTTGAAGTCATGTACCATGTTCATTGTTTTGTTTTGATTGACTCTATTTCTGTTTTATTTCATTTGGTTTTATTCTCTTCAAATTTTGTTTTTTCTTTAGATTTTTCTGGTAGGAGTAGCATAATTCAGCACAGTGGCATAAGAAAAATCAGATTTGCAAATTTTGAAGGAGGTCAAAAGTGAATCATCAGATTACTTATGAATGGAATGATGAAGATGATTCATTATGATAATATACATACTTTCATAACAGAAGAATAGTGTTGGGGATGATGATGATGATGATGATGATGGTGATGGTGATGATGATGACATTGACACTGGCCATGGGAGCCAAAGTTCTGTGACAGTAAATGGAGCAAGAATTGACTGATACACAAGGAATACAGACTCCTTGATTCAGATGATGAAGAAGTCAGCAATGTTTTTTGACTAGTCAAAATGTTATAAAATGGCTGTGCAACCAAATGGAACTACCTGATGTTATAACTAGGTCTGCAAATATATTGAGGGTCTTGTCAGGGGTGAAAGATACTGGACAGAATTCTAGCGCTGCCGTTGGATGTTGGGAATTGTAACATGAAAAGTTATAAGGTGCTGTGAAATACACAAAGGCTGAAATGCAAGGAAGATGTTCTGTATGCACCAGTAGCCATATTTAAAAATGTATTTATTACACCTCACTAGCTGAACTACAAACATTCACAGGTCTGCTCTACTTAGCAGGAATTTCTTATGGTGATCACAGGAATGTAAAAGACTTACAGAAAAGTGATGGGTCAAAATATGGCATAAATATGTTATGCCCCTGTATTTGTGAAGACAGGCTTTCAATTTAGACATTTATGCTGGAACTCAGCCATCAGGTCCATATTCATATAGTAATAAACTGAATGATGCTGTGAAGAGACTTGTTCCTCCCATCTCTCAAACTGATCAGAATGTGACGTTTGTCAACTGGCTTACCAGTTCCCAATTGATGTTACATTTGGTAACAAAGCACAAGTTGACCAGTGCAGGAACTATACACAGGAACAAAGCAGAAATTCCAAATGAAATATTGCAATTTCAAAACAGAATTGTATAGTACAATCTTTGGATTTTGGAAACATAAAACTTTGATTTTGCATGTGGCAAAGAAAAACAAACTGGTAATGCTGTCAACATTTCACCATGATGGAAATATTAATAGGAAAATTTTGAAAAAACAGAAGTCTGAGATGGAAACTTTCTACAGCAAACCCAAAGGTGGAGTAGATGTTGATGATGAGTTATGCAGTAACTGTGATGTCACTTGAAACACAAAGCATTGGCCAATGGTTGTGTTTTACTTAATTCTAAACATATGGCACAGTTTGATAGTTTACAAAGAAAATAACAAGTGCAAAGTATTATGGAGAAATTTTCTTAGAGGACTGGGACTGAGCCCATTAAGAGATAATTTACAGCACAGGAAAAACAAAAATGTTTCTACCCAGGTTACTACACACAAAAAACTGTTACACACAATGGTGAGCTGACAGGTGAACAAGCAAGTGCAGCATCCCGAAGACGTACTATGACAACTGTGCACTATAAGAAAATACAGGAAAACAAAACATATGTGCTAAAAGTGTAATGATACTTGCATATGGAACATGCAGTTATCACGTGTGAAGATTGCCTTTGGTGTGAGAGTTGAAGCAAAGCTTACTTTTACAGTAGGTTTCCACTGGTAATTTCATTATAGTTCATATAGGAATTTATTTCTGATGTTATCTTTTAGGTTTTGCAAACAAGTACACAGCTGATGTGAAAATGAATACATATTAAGAATACTTCATTTTATTCATATTTTAGGTTCCTATTAACTACACACTGTGTAATAACCTCCTGACAAAACAGTAAGACCACTGAGATGTCTCCTATGTCCTACAATGAGGCCAGGAAAGCAAAACACATGTGCTGTTAGTGTAAGTCATACATGAATATGGAACATGCTTATGTCATGTGTGAAGACTGCTTAGATGTGATAACTGAAGATTTTCTTTGTATAGTTTACAAAAAAACAGCTAATGTTGAAAAATTATTTTAATAAAAACATTAAAAGTATACTATTTAAAAATTTTTCCTGTTAAGTATTCATGTTTAATAAAACTTATACAGCAGATATATTATAAAGAATAAACATGGGTCTGACATACCCATGTTTATGTACCTCGATGACAAAATTAATCTTATGCCTCAAGAGCTAACACTAAACTAGCCCTAAACATAGCCCCAGCCCTAGCCCTAGCCCTAACCCTGACACTATACCTAACCTCCTAATGCTGACCCTAAACCAACCCTAACCCTACATCTAGCCCTTTTCCTTGACCTAAACCTAAACCCAGCCCTAATCCCAAACCATATCCAAACCTAACCTAAACCTTCAGCTCCCTCAGTTGCAGAAACACCTCCTAGTGGGGCACAGAGACTTCACCCCCATTGCTCCTTGAGTGATAATCTTCTGCTCCTCATTCTTTTGCTTGAGACAGTCTCACTCTACAGTCCAGGCTGGCCTCAAACTTGTAGTGATCCTCCTGCCTCAGCCCCCTGAATGCTGGGATTACAAACCTGTGCCACCACACCCACTCTGAAGTTCATGGGGGAAGGGGCTTCTGGTGCGGGAGTGTTACATGGAGGGGAGTCTGGAGCCCCAGCCTACACAGGAGACAGGGTGGGCAGTAGGTGGAGACTGCAGCAGGAAGGACGCAAGCAAGGTCTGCAGAGGGTCTTTGGTGAGGCGCCACAGAGGAAGCCAAATCAGTTCTATCCAGGGTGTCCCGTGGCCCGGAGAGAGTGGATTGCAGGGGAGCTAACCCAAGAACAAAAGGCAGGGACAGTAGGGGCTCCCCCAGAGCGCTGGTCTCCGTGAAGCAATGGTCTAGCATCTTGGCACTTAGCCACCGCCTGGCCCAAGGCCCTCGAGGACAGTGACTGGCCAGTGACTTCCTCTCAGAGCCTCATGGCCTGGGCCAGCCTGGGGAGAAGGCAGGCAGAGGTGCTGATCAGGGGCACCAATAACCTCTACCCACAGCCAAGGTGGTACCTGAATGGGTGGCATTGAGGAGAGAAGAACTGAGCCTCTGTGCTCTGCAGGCCTGGGTGTGGTTGGCAAGCACCAGCTGGTACTCCTTGCCCATTGGGCCCTGGCCAGGAGGAGGGTGCAGGACCTGCCCTCCCAGCTTCCTTCCTTGGCTGGCAGTAGCTCCATGAAGGGGCTTTGCAGGTCAGGGGGCCATAGAGTCAGGGCCAGCAACTGTCGTGGAGCAAAGTGGCTTGTCAGCTTGCAAGGCCAGTGCTTCCAGCAGCAACAGGAACAGGCCCCAATCCTCTGAGTGTCTGATCCCACCGCTGCCTTTCTCATTGTTCCCAACCCAGCCTGCTGCCTTCTTGGCCCTGGCTGAAGAGCAGAGGACAGTGGCCCTGTCTGGCATCTGCTGACTTCTAGAGGGTGCGTGGCCGGAGAGGTGAGGTCTTGGTACCACAAGGTCTGGCAGCTGGTGTCCTGAATCACCAAGAGTGGCAGGGCCAGACTCGGATCCCTGATCCAGGGTCACCCACAGCTGGGCTGACCATCCTGGGAGAGGCACTCCTGGGTCCCTGGCGGCTACGGCCTTGGCCAGCTCTTTGTCATCAGCCTCCAGGCGTGAGAAAACATTCAGAGCTCTGTGCCCATCTTGGTTTCCAGGACCCTGAGCCCTGGGGACCTCAGTGTGTCCACCTGGCCCAGGATGGGCCCCATCCTAGAGAGTTCTAGAGAGTGGGCACAGCCTTGGGAAGATAGGGGTCACATGGGCCATGCCATTTGGAGCCAATGTGGCAGGATGGGGCTCGTTGGGGGCTACCAGACTATGTGGTGGCCTGGGGGAATAGAGAGGCTGCTGCTGAGGCCAGTGGATGGGGTTCCAGGGTGAGAAGAGGTCTTTGTGGAACAGGGCTCTATCCATACCATTTCCTACAGGGCAGCCTCCTGGGGGTACTGGCTTGACTTGGGGGGCTGCTCCTGCTCCTGCTTTTTTTCCTCCTGGGCCTGACTAGCTTTAGTTAGAGGGAGAGGGTTCTGGAAGGTGCTCATGTCCCCAAACACACCAGAAACAACTTAGGAAGCTGTGAGACCTTTCAGGAAGGAACCCCAAAAAGGCCTGGGGGTGGTGCTGAGGAATGGGGGATGGGCTCAGAATAGGAAGATGGTACCTGCTGGGGTGGGCTTGGTTCTGGAATCTGGCTGTTCTGCAGGATTTCCCATATTTGTGTTGCCTCCTGGGGCCTCTGAAAGGCATCTGCAGGGGACAAGGACCCAGGCTCCATACGGACACCACTCCGATCCTGCTGCTGGCTCAGGCTGCTGCATGCTGTTCCAGCCCGCTGCCTCCAGGATTCCTGAGCCTGGCACTGCTGGAGGTTGCCGACCCCAGGCTAGCCCAGCCCCATGGACCCGTATGGGTCACAGCTGGTGGCCGCAGCAGGAGCTGCGGCAGCCAGCGAGGCCTGCCTGGATCCAGGGTGCTGCCAGACAGAAGAGCACCAGGAATGGAAGCTCAGAGGACACCAAGACCCACAGGGCAGATGTGACCAAGGCGGTGCAGCCGTGCTGCCTGGGTTCGAATTGTGCTCGGCCATGCCTTTGCTCACCTCTTGCTCTGTGCAATGGGAAGCACAGCACCTGCACCGCAGGGGCAGACGCGGGATCCTCGGGGCACCGGGCCGGCACACAGCAGCTGATTAGCAACACCTCCTGCCAGTCCCGAGGGGCTGTGCTCTCTTTAGGATCCTCCCTATCTTGCCTGTTCTTCCCTCTGGCGCCCTGACACTGTGCCCGCCAGCAGCCGTGGGTCAGAGCCCACTCTGCCCCTCGCTGCCCTCCAGGTCAACTTTTCACTACTCTTGCGTGTCCCGCTAGGAAGCTGGCCTGGTGGCCTTAAACAGCCGGTCCGTCGGGACTTCTGGCCATAGTGCTTTGAAAATGACAAGAGGGGCTAAGGGGTGACTGGATTGTGCGGACTCCAGCTGGCAGTTGAGGAAGTGACCGCAAGATCCTCAAACTTGTAGGGTGAGGGAAGAGAAAGCTGGGTGTGAAAAATCCCCGAGAGTGAGGCTTTCTTCATCCTGGAGCAGATGCAAGCTTGACAGCCGCTCTCTCAACACAAAAGCTTCACGGAAGTCTTCCCTAAGTTGCATCTCTGCCCCTTTTTATTTTTATTTTTTTTATTTTGAGACAGGGTCTGACTAAGTTGTCCAGTCTGGTGTCAAACTTGCAATCTTTCTGCTTCAGCCTCCCAGAGTGCTGGGATGACAGGTGTGCATGATCACACCAAGCAACAGAGAAAATTTTTATTATTAGAGAAGCCTTAAATCCACAGGTGATGTGCATCACAGACTAAGAAATTGCAGACAGGAGGAAATCTGTTTTACATAGATAAGGAGATGCAATCTCTTCCGCATGTTTTCAAGAAAAACAATAACCAGTCCTTAAGTTAGACAGCCTGACAGCACTCAGAGTTCATCCAAAGTATGTAATTGACCTGATAGCTATGTTAGCTTATTGGTTTTTTCGGCAGGAAAATCAGATTTTTCTTGTCTTTACAACAGGAGGTAATTTTGCAAGAGGAATGAGGCCTTGGCTGAGTCAGCTCCTGACCTCTGGTCAAGCAGGAGGAGCTGTGCTGGCTGGGGCCTGGATTCTGTCCTGCCCAAGGCTTCTCCACCTTGTGCTTAGCTTGGGCCCTCTGAACCAAACCCCTGCTTTTAAATTTTCAGACTTCTTTTTTTATTAACATGGATTGAACCCAGGACCTTTACACTGAGCTCCATCCCAGGCCTTTTTTATTCTTTGAGACTTTCATAAATTGTTCAGGTTAGCCTCAAATTTGTGATTCACCTGCCTCAGCCTCCAGAGTACCTGGGATTACAGGCCCGCACCATTGCACCTAGATCAATTTTATAACATATTTATTATTTCAAAAACAAAATCTTAGCTGGATATGAGGACATATGCCTGTAATCCCGACACTTTGGAATACTGAGGCAGGAAGACTGCAAATTCAAACTCAGCTTGGGGAATTCAGTGCAGAAAAGAGCTGGGGATGTGACTTAGTGGTAAGGTCCAGGGTTTAATTCTCACTACTGAAAATGAAAACAAAAACAACTGTTGACAAGGATGTAAAGCAACAGAGAATTCTCATATATTGCTAAGAGAGTAAATTCATACATTTGTGTTGGGGAGAATTTTGATATCATAAATGGGCGTACTCTAGGACCAACTGTTTTCCTTACTGATAGCAAGTCCACAAAAAAAAAAAAGTGTACAGACTTCAAGAAAAGAAAAACAGTAAGGTGTTTTTTTCAACAGATGGTTTTATCCTTGAATGGGGGACCCTAGAGGATATTTTATATCACAGAAGACATACTACGTTGCCAGCCTTTAGAGAAGAAATTGAAAATGCATGTGCAGCAGTCTTAATGACCAAGTTGCCCAAGCAGCAGTTTGCTGTACTAATAAATGTCTAGATATTAATGGCCATCACTTCGAGTACTTTTGTAGAGGCCAAAGGTAACTTATATTCATGTCATGATGCCTCAATAAATTTTGCATTAAAACACTTCTACAAGTTTTTCTTTTTCTGAAGTGTGTATACATTTTTTTGTTGGACTGTGTATAGTGGGTATAAACTTGTGCACATACTCAAGGAGAACTATGAGAGATTTATTGTAGTATTCCTGAATTGCATCGTACAGTGCAGCATAGTGGTGTATCAGTATCTCCCTCTGCACACATACTACATACATTATTTTTTGTTCTAAACTACTTGGGAATATGTTAAAGATATAACTGAGAAAGTTGCAGAAGTATTGGTAATTATAAAATATTCAAAATATGCAAAACAATGTTATTATGTGTATATATATATATATATATATATACCTACATAGCAGGAATAGGAATAGGAATAATAAAAACCAAATTTGGGCAGGTAGTGTGCCTTTGATATAGGGAAGGAAATGTTTGAGGATGGGCACCTCACTATCTGAGAGTTTTTCTTAAGCTCTGTGGTGGATACATGTTATTGACTTTTTCATATTACTACTTAATAACTTTAAAAAGTATACATCTGTTCTTATTAAGTTTTAAAAACCCATATTAGATATTTGCATTTTATCTAATGCCTCTTGGTGTTTGTAGAACTATTTGAAAATCTGGCCTTGGTTTTTGTACTTGATATATTAGATGTGACATACCTAGTGTTTACTGACTAAATGAATACTTGTCTTGCTCTCAATTCTTCTGTATCTAAGCCCTACTAATTCCAAAATCCTCTCTAAACATGTCCATCTCTAGTGAACTATACCAATACTACACTCAAGGGTCCCTAGCCTAGTCTTAGGTACCACCAACAGGGTATAATCGGGAACAAACTTCTCATTTCTTCTGCCCCAGTTTGCTCTTCTCCTTTGCCACAGGTACTACACATTATTTATGTCCCCAATTAGGATGAGCAATGACCTTGTCTTATTAATCATCACACTCTCAGTAACTACTTCATAATCTAACATACTTAGGTTCTTTGGAATTTCTTGCTGAATGGCATTAAATAACTTATTTGCATGTACCTGATACATTTGTGCAAGATTTTTAAAATAAAGTTTAAATTTTTGAATGGTTTTATAGAGTGTGTTACAGCTTGGATGCTGAATGTCCCTCAGAGGCCCACGTGTTAGAAGCTTGGTAACCCAGGTGGCATTGTTGGGAGGTGCCAGGGCCTAGTGGGAGACTTTTATGTCACTGGGGAGTCCTCGAAGGGAATGGTGGTACCTAGCCAGGGTCTCTCCCTTGCTGCCTTTCTGTTTCCTGGCTGAGGGAAGCAGTTCACTCCTCCAGAGTTCCACCATCGCCACACAGGACGCACACCACAGGCCTAAAGAGCCACACAATCCTGGACTGGAGCCACCAAAACTGTGAGTTAAAATAGTGACAGAAAGCAGACACACAATTAAAAAAGAAAGAAAAAGTTAAGCAATCTGCAGGGGTGGGGATGGATGGAAGACTGGTGACGTCCACAGCGTTCAGAACCAGAACTGGTTCTAAGAAATCCGGAGCTGCAATAGGGTCAAGCAGTACGTACAGAAAACGACAACTTAATCGATTACTTTATTGAAATAAACCTGCCGCCTACGATGGACCGCTGGAGCTGCTATGAGCACAGAGCCAAGATAGGCTCCCTTAGCAGGAACGCCTGCAGATGGGTCTGTTAGATCCAGCACAGGACCCCAGCTCCAATCGCTGGCCTCCTACATGTTTTAACTGAGCAGTAGAAAAAGAGACACAGAGCCTCCCCTAATGCCCTGCACCAGTGCGTCCTCCGGTTACCCGCGTTCCCCTCCGTCTCCTCCCAAACTTCGCAAATAGCGTGGATCTCTGGGCTTTGGAAACTGTTAATCTCTGGCCTAGGGCCGCGTCCTCCGCTCCAGCTTTCTCCAACTCTTTGCGCAACTCCCCAGAACAGCGAGAAGAGCCGGCGGCCACCGCCCGGGCGCTCAGAGCACCGCCGAACAGAAGACGCCACCGCGCCAAGGGCTGCAGCCCGGAGCTTTGGGTGCGCGAGCCGGACCTGCTTCCAGAGCCGCGCTCGTACCTTCCGAGTTCAGGGACCACCGAGGCGCGAGGCCGAGTGGGCGTGGCAGTGGGCGTGGCCCGCGCGCGGCGCGCTGGCGGCGGCAGCGGCGGTTGCTGCGCCGGGTATCTGGGTCGCGGCCCGAGGCGCAGGCGCGGTGGACTTCACCCGCCTCGGCTTTCAGCTGGCTGTGGACTCGTCATGGCGACCGAACAGAGGTCTTTCCAGCTGGTGGTGTTCGGCGCCTCTGGCTTCACCGGCCAGTTTGTGACCGAGGAGGTGGCCCGGGAGCAGGTGGACCCCGAGCGGAGCTCCCGCCTGCCATGGGCCGTGGCCGGCCGCTCCCGGGAGAAGCTGCTGCGGGTGCTGGAGAGGGCGGCGCTGAAGCTGGGTAAAGGGCGGCCCGGCCCGAGCGCGCGTTCCTCTTCCCCGCAGCTGCCCGAGGGGTTCCCGGGGAGCAGCCCGGGGGAGAGGGGCGTTTCGGAGGTGGCCCTGGCTCCGTCCCGCCCCCTACGTTAGAGACCGAAATGAAAGGTGTCTTTGCCGCGTCACGTAGGAATGTCGCCCTTAATTTAGGGAGCCCGGCTGTCCCGAAAGTGAAGAATTTGAGTCTTTTCTTTGTCTGCTGCGACCCATGTTACAGCAGGGCTGCCCAAGGGGTTGGAGGTTTCCTGACACTTTGGTTGGACAGAGAAAGGAGGTATTGGCGTTGTTTTTCTTCCCTTTGCCTTATTTTTTGGGGGATGGAAGAGAAAGATTAGGAGTTTTACGGATAGGATTTTTTGTTTATGTGGATGCTGAAGATTGAACCTAGGTCTCTGCATGCAGAGCACATGTTCTACTACTGAGCCGCACCCCAAACTCCTTATTTTTTGCGTTTAAAAAAAATTGATTCTTTTTGTAAGAATCCTCTAGCAATCATATTCTCCATTTTAAAAAGTTTTTAAAATGTCTGGTTTGCATATTTTCTTTCTTTTTCAGTGCCCTCTCAGTGTATATTTAGAGAGTGGTCTTTTCCATGTTGGACCCTGTCCTAAGCGCCATTGCCTTGACTCTTCTCCATCCTAGGTGTACCTCACAATATATCGCACTTGAGAGAGTTCTGGGTGTACTTGCATTCTTCATGCTTAATCTTTTAACTCTAACCTGTGTATAGTACGAACATAAAATCATCTGTATTTGTGTGTAGATGTATAGATAACATGAGGCTAGACTCTCCTACAACTCTTAGTACTATTACCTATACAATTTTGAGCAAAGACCTTTTGGGCCTTACTTTTCTAAAAGAGACAAATTCACAATTAAAATGTAGTATTCCATTTCTTTTTCCTGATCAGCAAGATCACACAGGTATAACCTAGGTATCTAATATTTCTAATGCTCAAGTCAAGTTACTGAGACCACGTCCAGTGGAAACATGCATTCTTCTGTTGGGGCTGTTAATTCTAATTATTTTTTTATTTTGAGCCTAGGTGATGTTATCTAGATTGGATGATTTAAAAGTGGGCCCACCTCTGAGTTTTATGTTCTCAGAGTATTGAGGTTGACAGTCTTCCACCCTCTGTAATTAGAGCATTGTAGTTGTTTAGAAGTTGATGAGAATTGTTTTTAATGTATAATGTAGATTTCTTGATAGAGAAGTCAGGACAGTCGTCTACTTAGCGTCTAAACTTGTTTGAAACATTTTTAAAATGTCATGTTAGAGAAGACTGTAACTTACACATTGCTTCCTTTAAAATCTTTTTCAGAGCTTAATGATTTTTTAGTAACCCTTAGCATTGATTCCATTTTTCTCATAGCTTTTTCCTTTTTTATTACCTGATTAATTTTTTTATTTGTAGTTTGAGGAAGCACTAGTTTTCAGTAAATTTGTGGTCACAGATTACTAAAAATAAAAAAGTACTTTTGGAATCTCTAATATTGTAGTGGGATTTGCTTTACATAATTTGTTTTTTTATTTTAGGAAGACCGACCTTGTCATCTGAAGTTGGGATAATAATTTGTGATATCACTAATCCAGCCTCACTTGATGAAATGGCTAAACAGGCAACAGTTGTCCTAAACTGCGTAGGACCTGTAAGTAGTCAGCTCTTCTTTGTAGTACAACAAACAGTCCATTCATTTTTAGCAAAAGCTGGTATTTTATACTGTCCCGGAGGAACATAAGGGCAGAGGACAAAAGAATTGGTTGAAGGTCTTAACCCCATATGGGGAGCTTTTCTTGTGGTGAGGAACAACTAGATGTGACCAAAGGCTCCTGAAACAGGGTCTCAGTGCTACTGCACTCAGGAAATGTGAGCTGTTTGTCCATTAATTATAGGTGTGATGTCCAGACTTTTCCCTTCTTTTTCCTGTTTACCCTCTCAGAAAAAAAAAAAGTTTGAGTATGCATCCTGTTATTATTGTATTCTTGTACTACAAATATATATGCTTAGAATATAAAAAGGTAGAAATTAAAAACACATTCAGTAAATGTAGAATGCTTACTCTATAAAGTGCAGCATTCCAGCAGCTGGGACACTATGGTGGACAAAACAGAAAATCCCTTGTGAAGCCCACATTCTTGTGGGCAGACAGAAGAATAAGACTATACTGATAGATAATGCTAAATTGTTTGAGGAAAAATGAAGCCAAGTAAAGATAGGTTGGCACATCGGTAGATGATCAGGGAAATTCTCAGTGAGGAATCAACATTTGAGCAGAGATAGGAAGGAAGGGAAAGGGCAGACCATGATTATTTGAGAAAATTGTTCCAGGGAAAGCAAATACGTAGGTTCTGTGCTGGCACTGTGCTTGGCAAGTTGGCAGGATGCAAGAGACCACAGTGTGACTGAGCCTGGGAGCAGGACTGAGAGGTGGCAGGTGGCCTGGAGAGATGGGCAGGAGCTTGGTTTTATAGGCCACTGTCGGGACTGGGTTTTCCTGTAAGAATGACCAAGAATCACTGAATGTTTGAAACCAAGGTGTGACCTAATTTAATTTTGGGTTTCTTTGGCTTCTTAGAGGAAGAATGGATAGTAAGGACCGACAGTGACATGGTCCAAGCAAGTCAAGCACTAGGATAGGGTAGTAAAAGTGGTTGGGCTCAGTATATTTTGAAAGGAGATGAGCTTTTGTCCTTGCACTGGCTGTAAGAAGAGGCACTAAGGACTTTTAGACTTGGCCTGCAATATGGTGAAAGTGGGTAAGACTTACTGGTCTTTAGAAGCCATCAGAATTGGCAAGACTTTTGAAAACTAAGCATCTAAAATATTGTTTTAAGAATGGAAGGCAAAAATATTTTATATTAAATATGCAATTTAAATATTTATTTAGATTTGTCTCATTCCTTACTAGCTTTGACTTCTTCCACTGTGGCATTGCTGTAATCCCTCTGGTGCATACACTGTCAGCTGTGCTCCTTTGCCCTCTGTGCCAGTACTCTAGACAAACCCAGCCCTAATTAGTCTAATTTTCTAACTCTTCACTTGAACACAAGTATCACAGTGTGGCTGGAGAAAAACACTTACTATGCTGACTTACTATGCATGTTAAACTGCGCTCATCAAGCTTTTATCCTCACTATTTGTCCAAGTTCCTTTTCTCTCAAGAAACCGAGACTAAATCCCTGGCACCCAAAGTTGAAGGAGGAAAGGTTTATTTAGCTCACAGTTTATAGAGGTTTCAGTCCATAATCACCTGGCTCCAAGATAAGGAGGCACATGATAGAGGGCAACAGTTCATGGCAGTGGAAGAGAGCAAAAGCAACAAAGGAGAGAAAACTTTTTCTGTCCCTTATGTCATGTGTAGGCTATCTGCCCTCGGGTGTAGCATTCACACCCTTAATCTCAGCACCATATGATCTCAATTCAGCCACCTCTGAAAAGCCCACCCCATGACTGCATGAGGCTTTCGGGAGACATGTAGACACAAACCATAGTGCTGTTTCAATGAAATAACCTGCATGGCCCATCCTGGCAAATCATCATCAGTTCCCAGTCCTCATCTTTAACCTTTCAGTATTTGACCTAGTTCATGATTCCTTCATTTCTTTACTTGGTTGTTTTGGATTCTCACCTTCTAGTTTTCATCATGTCTACCAGCTTCATTTATCTCCTGAGATGGATCTTTTTTGTTCTCCCTCTAAATGCCTGAGGTCATCTGTTGAGCACGCGTAAGCAAGCAAACTTTAGGTCACAATGTGCTGAAAATGACCAGATGAATGGATGTGTCAGTTTGTCTCCCTCCATGTCCTGGAATGCTCCTGTGCCTCATTAGAATACTTAGCATATCCTATATTCAGCAGTTGACCAATGGGTTTGGACCAGGACATGTACTGTAGTCAATCTTTATTATTATTATTATTACTGGTTTTTTTTTTTTTTTTTGGTGCCGGAGATTGAACTCATGACCTTGCGCTTGCCAGGCAGGCACTTATGCCACTAAGCTAAATCCCCTGCCCTCAATTTATATATTATTAATAGAACTTTATTTTTTCTTTTTGTCTTCTATAAAA
This sequence comes from Dolichotis patagonum, assembly GCA_004027295.1. Lineage (NCBI taxonomy): Eukaryota > Metazoa > Chordata > Mammalia > Rodentia > Caviidae > Dolichotis > Dolichotis patagonum. Next base: position 172,053 of record PVJX010000688.1, read on the forward strand.
ATGCTCATGAAGAAAGTGGTGGCTCATGCCTGTAACTCCAATGCTCTGGGAGGCTGAGGCAGGAGAATCACAGCTTGGGCAATTTGGCAAGGTTCTACCTCAAAAAAAAAAGGGGTGGTGGTCCTGGGGGCTGGGAATGTAGCTCAATGTAAAGTCTGGGTTTAATGCCCAGTACTTTTTTAAAAAAAAAAGTTCAGATATTTGCTTCCACACTCATGGGGTCATTGTGTATATGTCTTGGGGGAGGCACATACTTGGAGGGATAGTGGTTTGGAACATGGAACATTGAACGCAGGACTGCAATTTTGACTCCTAATTGTGGTCACAAGGAAGAACTGTCTGCTTTGTTACTCCTACTCTCCATTTATCTCCGAAGCATAGGGTAAGGAAAAATTTAAAAACATAATAAAAAGGCGATAATTTAGTGGCAAGTTTCAGCCTCAAATTAGCCAGTAGAGAAGTGGGTAAGCAAAATACAATGTAAGGCATGGTGGATTGTGGCAAATAGCAAAATGTGTACCCTTTCCATGAGCAAATGCTATTTTTTAAAATTAAGTTTTTTAATAGCTTCTTCTAAACATGCTTTCCAATGCTAGGGGTGTTCTCATCATACTGCTGACTTAATGTGGCAGTTTTGCCAGGTTTCTGGATGTGCCAACCATCAGTAGGTGTTTCACTCGGAGGGATGAAAGATGCCCCTTGCAGGGACAGCCTTAAAACTCTACAATAAACCATTTATGCCAGTGTTAATGACACAGTCACTTTACAGAAAGCCAGAAATAAACAAGATAATTCTCCATGCAGCTAAGTGCTAGCGTCTTTGACTAAACTAAACCAGAGAAATAAGTAGGGAAAAATGAAAGGTTTTGGCTTAAACTACAGCATAGTGTGAAATATACTTCTCTCACAAAGATTAAGGAGTACATACACAAAACACATGGAAAACAGCTCTCAGTCTAAATGACACCAAAGAAACAAAAATTCCATTCTCATACTATACTCCTTAATATGTCTTGTCTGCTAATAGCAAATGAAAAAGTGTTGTGATCACCAGGAACTGCTGTTTTTATGAAGTTCAGTAATGCTTCACTGCACCTTGTCAGTACTTGTAGATAAACTGATTGACTGAGCCTGGAGGAATTTGGAGTTCACTTGGCAGATGTGGAGCAGAAGGACTTGCCATGCATGCAGAAGCAAACACTGAGTGTGAAGCAGCAGCATGTAGGAGAATTGCAGGGGGTTTAGAACTGCTGGGGCATGGGAAATAAGAGACTGTGGTGTGACCTGATGAGTGACAGCTCTGAAATGCTGGGAGTATGGACCTTATACTATGTAATTGGGTATAGTGGCATACACTGGTAATCCCAGCACTTGGGAGGCTGAGGCGGGAGGATTGCCACAGGTTCAAAGCCAGCCTGGGCTACTTACTGAATTCAAGGCCAGCCCGAACTACACAGCCAGGTCCTATCCTTCTTTTCTCCCCTCCCCTCCGTTCCGCTCAGGCCTGTATTCCTCCTGTGTGCTAGGAAGTGGAGGAGAAACCGGTTCAGTGGGAAAGATAGTGAAGAGCGTTGCTTCAGTTTAGAGTTGTTGAAACTGGGACAGTGTAGCCAAAGTGAAGTAAGTTTTACTATGAGTCATGCCATATGTCCTGCATTCTAGCTGGTCCTAATATTTCTCACAGAAAACAGATAAGAAACTCTTAGTGGGCAGGGCTGGAGTTAGAGGTTGGAAGTCATGACACACTGTCTTTGAAGTTAGAGTGGGTGGAGCAGTGAGGGAGGAAGGGGACACCTGCACAGCCAGCCAGATGAGCAGAGTCAACTCTGGTGATCAGTGCCGGAACAGATGGTGAAGCCAGATCGCCATTCTTAATAAGGGAGAGGAGAGGCTATGGAAATAGGGTAGGGAGCTAGTAAGGACCTGCGTGCTTCTTAAAGTCAGTGTCCCATCTTTAAGTGTCTGTTTGCTTCTCAGTGGCTCCATAGAGAAAAATGATTTTCTCTATCTTTGGCTGCCAAGAATGAGAAAAAACAGAAGTGTGTGTGTTTCCTCCTACCCTACCTTCACAAAGGGATTTGTCATGCTCCTTTAAAAATGGCTTGAATTCTGATGTATTATTCTGTGACATTTTTATTTTAATTCCTTGAGATTGAGCAAATAATGAGCAATCTGATATCATAGATTCAGAATAGCTATGCTGGCCAGCTTTAAACTTACCATTTAAGATTTTCTCTTATTGGGCTGGGGATTTAGCTCAATGTCTTAAGCACCTGCCTGGCAAGCGTGAGGTTGTGAGTTTGATCCCCGGTACCAAAAAAAAAAAAAAAAGATTTTCTCTTATTTTTAAAAATTTTGCTAATAGTGCTTTTAATCTCCATAACCAGCTCTGCTAACCAGGAAATCTAATCACATTTGCTATGAGTATGTCTCATCCTTAATGCACTCTGCCCCTTCAGTTTGGTCCTTCACCCCTCCTCACTTGCCTCCAGCTTTGTTTTCCTATCACAGTAGGAGTAATATGTCTGTGCTCTAAACCTTACACCATTGTCCTGTTTAGAATTCTCAGGAAAATATAAAAGAATTAAGATGTATTATGTACATGTGAAAACTCTCCATATAATTGTTATATACTGTTATATATTACAGAACAATAAGTAAAATCCTGCAGGAAAGTGGGTTATCTAGTAAAGATAAAGTCAAACTTGTTAGCAGGTATTCTTTGTCTTTCCTGATTGAGTCCTAGTATTTTGTTTTGTTTGTTTTTTAGTCAGGGTCTTGCTGTGTAGTTTAGGCTGGCCTTCAACTCACTATTTAGCTCAGGCTGACCTCGAGCTCATGGCAATCCTCCTGCTTCAGCCTCCTGCGTGCTGGGATTACAGGTGTGCAGCACCACATCCAGGGCAGACATAGTACTTTATCTCTTTCCAGACTCATCTCTTGCCACTTGATCTCCTTAGCCCCACCTTGTGAGTCAGTTAGCAAGAACTGATGCTCTTACAGCTTTACATACACTTTTTTCTTTACTTGAGTTTTTTCTTTTTCTTGAAAAATCCTTATTCATGAGAATTCAACTAAAGTTACTACTTCTATAAACTTCATTTTGTTTTCATTCTGTTAGTATGTATTCCTCTAATTTCCTCGTGCCTTTATTTATTTATACTGAGACAGCTGGTATAGTACAGGTCTCTTATTTTCTCAGTTTATCTTTAGGCTACTTTATTGACATTTGATTTTGTGATAACAAAGATTGTATTTCAGGCAAATGGCGTTTGGTGAATTAAGCTTGCCATCTAAGAGTAACCTGTTGGTTTTCTTTATTCCCTAGTACCGATTTTATGGAGAACCCATAGTAAAAGCATGTATTGAAAATGGAACTAGCTGTATTGACATCTGTGGGGAACCTGAGGTACGTAAAGTAGAAAGGAAAAAGCAAAATTAATCACACGTTTTCTGTCTGGTGAAGTGAAGTGCAATTTTGTAGTCATATTTTGAAATTGGTGATACTTTCTAGTATTTAGAGGTGGTATTCCTATGATATTCCATTGATAGTACTAATGATAAGGTCTTAGCTTCCGTTTTCTTGCATTTTTTTCTTTTATCACAACCTTAGTTATTCTCTTTTTATATGGAATGTGATTTTTATAGTTCCTGAATGCTTTAAACTGAATTAATAAAAATACTGTGCTAGCCGGGCATGGTAGCACATACCTGTAATCTCAGCACCCTGTCAGGCTGGGGCAGAAGGTTCACAAGTTTGAGCCCAGCCTGGGCAACTTAGTGAGAGCTTGTCTCAAAATAAAATGTTAAAAAAGGACTGGAGATACAGCTTAGTGGAATGGCCCTGGGTTCCATTCCTAGTACCCCTCCATAACAACAAAAAAAAGCTATGTAATTTCTAGAATCTCCTTTTTGTAACCTTTTCATTATGAATTCCCATTTAAAAATCAGGCACAAAGCTTTTGTAAACAAGCAAGGGAAGATTTGAAGGGAGGGGAGGGGAATTGGAAAAAGAGCAGCAAGATCATGTACCGGTACAAATTCCCTATGATGAATGTGGATTATTAGATTATGTATATCTAAAATGTGCAATAAAAATTTTAAAAAATTCAAAATATAAAAAGATTTTTTTAAAAAGCCAGGTGTGGTGGTGTCTGCCTATAATCCCAGCACTCAGGGAGGCTGAGGTGAGAGGATCACCACAAGTTCAAGGCCAGGCTGGGCTACATAGTGAGTTCAAAGCTGGCCTGGACTGTACAGCGAGACCCTGTCTTGAAAAACCAAACGACAACAAGAACAAAACCTCAGGCACATTTACAACATTACAGAATAATAAATGTAAAATCTCAATCTTATTTGTGTATTTTGTGGTACTGAACATTGAATTCAGGATCTTTTCACTGAGCTATGTCGTACCCAGTTCTTTTTAGTTTCTCAGACAGGGTCTTGCTAAGTCACTGTTGTCCAGCCTCGGCTTGGATTTACAGTGCCCCTGCCTAGGCCTTCCAGAGTGCCGGGATTACAGGTGTACGCCACCACACTTTGCTCAGAAAATTTAAGTGAGCGGCTGGGGTATAGCTTGCTGATAGAGTTTGCGCTTAGCATGCCTGAGGCACAGAGTTCAATCTACAGCAACTTCCTGCCCCACAGAGTTAAGTGTTGACATTGATACAGTTCTTACCATATACCCAACCCTGTGCTAAAACTTTTATGTAACTTTTGGAAACATACCTATAAGGTAGTTACCACCTTTCTCTCTGTTTCTTAGATGAGGAAATCAAAGCTTAGCGAGGCTAAATAACTTGCTTAGTCACATACCTCCTGAATACAGCTGGGACCTGAGCTTTGCCTGCCTGTAGGAAGTTGTGTGGTGCTACCACCTTTCAATGATAACATCACATGTCTCTGTAGTCTGTACTGATCGTTGTCATTAATGTGCCTCTGACAAGTATAAATTACCAAAATTACTCAAGAGGTAGGAAACATGGATTAAACAAAAAAATTCTATATTATTTAAAATAACCCAGAGCATAAAAATGATGAAAAACTTCTAGGTTATCTCATCAACTACCATAAAAGTAGTATCAAAACCTAATAGGGAGCCAGGCGTGGTAGTACATGCTTGTAATCCCAGTATTTGAGAGGCTGAAGCAGGAGGATCACTGCAAATATGAGGCCACGCTGTAGTACATAGTGAATACAGGCCAGCCTGAACTGAAATGGTGAGACCCTGTGACAAAAAACAAAAAACAAAAAACAAAAAACAAAAAACCCAAACTAAAACCTAATAGGGCTAGGAGTATAGTTCAGTGGTAGAGTGCTTGCTGAGTTTGCATGAAGCTCTGGGTTCAGTCTCCAGTACCGTAAAGCACAGCAAATAATACATAAATACAGTCCCTAAACCCCTAGTAAAGCCCAGAATCTCTTGTATCATCATCTTCCCTACCACTGTATTTATATAGAGATATATGTAATGATGTTCATCAGGGTAATGCAATTCAAAATGGTTTTTTGTATTTCTTTGCTTTCTTTGTTTTTTCCTGTATTTAATTTTTGTAATACTATTTTAACATTTTAAAGACATAAAAATAGGGCCCATTATACTTAGTAGCATACATATTGGCATACAGTCATTATTTGCTAGGTAAATGAAACAAATTGACAGTTAATATATTGCTGCAGAGCCATTTTGCTTAGCATTTTTGGTTTATTTGGTCTTTAAATATGAATCATTTAGTATTAGTCGAGGTATTTCTATAAATGCTGATTCAAATTCTTGTTCTGGACTTTTTTAGTTTCTGGAACTAATGTATTGGAAGTATCACGAGAAAGCTGCTGCAAAGGGGATCTACATCATTGGGAGCAGTGGCTTTGACTCCATTCCAGCCGACCTGGGAGTGATATATACCAGAAATAAAATGAGTGGTAATTATTGATCAATATGCAGTACTTGAATTTGAAAATAGAAGAGCTTCATGTTTCTGATTGTGATGAGATAAAATCTAGTTGGAAAAAAGAAACAGCTATAAATCGGCAATATTGAAACAATACTTCATTTTTAATAAGATGCTATGGACTTGTTGCGATACAGATATTAGTATGGTGTTCTAAAATGAATAAATATCCATTGTCTTAACTTAGTTACGATTAGAACTTTGAAAATTTCTGGGAAAAAGTTTGGTAATCATTATAATTCAGACTTTCTTTGTTTAGAATTAACACTTTTTAAAGTAGTACACAGAGTTACAAGGTTTGAGGTTGGGTGTGTAGCTCACTGGTAGAGCACTTGCCTGGCATGTACAAGGCCATGGATTGATCCCCAGCACTGAAAAAGTCTTTCAGGTCTGAAGTTTATGATTTTTCATCATGATAATCCTATGCTTTTTATTAAGGGTATTCCTAAACATTGAATATTTTTTATTTTGAATAGGTTTTCTTCATGAGAAATTCTACTTTAAGGCTTTTTTTGGGTACTGGGGATTGAACTCACAACCTCGTGCTTGCCAGGCAGGTGTTTAGGCCACTAAGCTAAATCCCTGACCCTACTTTGAGGTTATTTAAAATATGTTTTTCCAGATACTGACATCTAGAAGTTAGAATTTTGACAAGTCCTCCAGCTGATTTTTCATAGAGGCGGTCCACATGCTGTGTAGTGGTCCATGTTCTTTCTGTGGATAGGATGAGAGCACAGATTCACATGCGTGGCCCACATTCTTTTTGCATGGCTCAGAAACATCTTAATGTTTTATGTATTTTCTGTGTCGTCGGTCAGACTGGCCACATTTACGTGGCTGTGGCTGTGTGGTGACAGCTTCGTTGATGACATGCTTATTTATTGTCTCACTCACTGTCCACTTTGTAAGGCCCCATGTTTTAACTTTCTTTTGGAATTAAAACCAGGAAAAACATTTCCTCAGCAATTTATGTGTTTCTTTTGGTCAGTTTTGGGAATCAGCCAGTTCATTTTATTTTTCTTTTGTCTTACATTCTTGAGAAACTCAACTATTAAATATCTAACCATTATGCCTGTATCTCAGTTTTCATGTTTACAGCAGTTTATTCCTCCCCTTATGAGGGCTTTGGCTTTCAATTTTTATTTATACTTATGTTTTTATTTTAACAATCTTTTTAATGAAATGTTATTTTAATGAAGTATTTATAGCAGTCAGGACAAAATTCCCTGTTTAAAAATCTAAAACAGGTATATGCAATTCTTTTTATTTTTTATTTTAAAACATATAAAAGCAAGCAAAATAAAACAGAACAAAGCTGGTTGTAACAAACCAGTGTAAGTGACATAGGACTTCAAAACAATACAAAATCAACAATGGTTACCATGATGCCTCTTGTCTTCAAAACAGCTGTAGATACCTTCAGACATAGTAGAAATCAAAACAGAACAGAGTAGAACCAATAAAAACAAAATAATGAATGCAATAAAGCACTTCAAAACAAGACAACAGTAAATCCAAAATATATACCATAATATATCTTGCTGTCTTAGGAATAACTGCCCATGCCATCAGATATAACAAAATCCATCAAAACAAAACAGAATAAAACCCAACCCAACAAAACAATGAAAATGATACAGGACTTCAAAACAAGATAATAGGGAGTTAACAGTGGCTACCACCTTCAGGGGATCCCCATAGATGGCACACTGTGTACCGTGATCCTCTGAATAAACAGTCAGATCACTGGCCCCAGACCTGCAAAGTCAGTGAAACATCAAACACCACAGGCATCAAATTGCATTTCACCTCAATAGCTGTCATGGCAGCCTTTGTTTCTCCAATCAGCAGGTTGTTTATGTGATGGGGGTGGAGGGGGAAGTTTGGCTCTTCTCATTTCCAAGCCTGTGTGCCAGAAGGGGCTGGCGTCTAGCTGTCCCCTGGCAGAGGTGCCCGTGCCTGGCACTGGTTCATAGGCAGGGCTTACTTCTTGTTGATTTCTTCTTGTTCATTTCTTGTTCCCTTCCCCTCATAGTCCCCAAATTGGTGCTGATTCATGGGAAAAGGCTAGGGTCTGGCTGTTCCCCAGGCAGTGGTGGCCTGTGCATGGAGCTGGTTCGCATGGGGGGGTGGAGGAGTGCTTGCTTCTTGTTGATTTTTTTTTTTTTTAATTTAAAAGAGAATAAAACAAAAGGGGGCAGTACAGAGCAGATCAGAAGAGGACAACATAGGCAACACAGTACTTTACATTAAGTCAACTGGACCTTGTTGATTTCTTTTTCTCTTCCCCCGCAGTCCGCAAATGGCACTGACTCACCTAACAACTTTAAGTATTTTTTATAAGTTGTCAAGAGGTGTTTTAGTAAACAAAGGTGTTTTTCTAAACATTTATTGTGAACCACTACTAATAAACCTTTGAAGCAGGGCATGGTGGCTCATGCCTATAATCCCAGCACTGGGGAGGCTGAGGCAGGAGGATCATTGCAAGTGAGAGACTAGCCTGGGCTACAAAGTGAGCTCAAGGCCAGCCCAAACTATACAGCAAGACTCTGTCTCAAAAAGACAAAGAAACAAAAACAAAAAACAAAACAAAACAAAAAAACCCCTTGAAAGCTTGTATATTTGCAACCAGAATAATTCCTATGGATCTGATTTTGATAATTATGTAATGGCCCTTCCAGAATAAATTAAATTGTTGCCTTATTGGAGAAGATTCTTAATATTATCAATTTAAGTACTTAAAAAGATTTTGTCAATACCAACAGATTCAGTTTATGGTAAAGTTTTCTAATAGTTTTAGCCTCTTTCTAACAGTTGCCTAGCCTTACTTGCTTCTTAAGTCTGTGTACTAACATAATAAACTGTTACGTAGGTTTTTTACTCTATCAAGCTTAGTAAAAGTGGTCCCTCAGCAAATAAGAATAGTTTATTACTTTGTCCTGCTTGAATATAATGTCGATTTTACTTTTACTGCTCTGTTTTTTTTAGGTACTTTGACTGCTGTGGAAAGTTACCTGACTATACATTCAGGACCAGAGGTTAGTTTTTCATCAAGTGTTTTTTCAAGTCAATACTGAAGACATTTTGGAAAAGATGCATGTCTCTTTAAAAAGATTTAGATGAATTAAAATTTATATGTATTTGTAACTTTTAGTTTGTAATAGTCACTGTTTAATTGAAGAAAGATACTAAATTATTTTGAGTTAAAACAGAATTTATTTTTAAAAGGCATCTATCACTATGTAATTAATACTGTCAGTTAAGAAAACCTAACACCTTAGTGCCAGTCAGTGTGTTTTTTGTTCTGGTGATTGAACTCATGGCCTTCATACTGAGCCAATATACCCAGCCCTAGCCCTCTACCCCTACTTTCTTTTTCTCTTCTTTTCTTTTTGTTTCTTTTTTTCTTCCCCTTTTGAGACAACATCTTGCTCTGTGGTTCAGGTTGGCCTTGAATTGATTGTGTAGCCCAGGGTGGCCTCAAACTTGCAACAATCCTCCTGCTCAGCCTCCCTGGTACTGAGATTAGTGGTGTGTACCAGCGTGTTCTGCCCTTCTAACCCTTTTTAAATTTTTTATTTTTATTTTTAATTTTGGTACTGGGGATCGAACGCATGACCTTGCATTTGCCAAGCAGGCACTTAACGCCACTGACCTAACCCCAACCCCCAGCCCCTTTTTAAATTTTTGAGACTAAATTACCCAGGCTAGGCTCAGATTTGCAATCCTGCCAGAGTGTTGGGGTTAGAAGCTTAAACTGTCATGCCTGGCATGTTACTGTTAATTTTTTTTTTTTTTTTGTACTGGCAATTGAACTTAAGACTTCGTGCTTGCCGAGTAGGTGCCGCACCACTGAGCTAAACCTCTGGCCCAAGTCAGTGTATTTTTATTGGAGGAAGGAAACAAAAAAGAATTAAAATGTGTTTTGTACACATACCAATTCCCCATGATGAATGTAATCATTATGCACTGCAAACATGTACTAAGAAAAATAGAAATTAAAACAAAACAAAAAAGCAAACGAAAAAGTTTGAGCCTCGCCTGGGTAACTTAGTGACTAGCAGTCCTCTGTCTCAAATCAAAAAGGTGGGGTGGGTTGGGAGCATGTGGGGATACAGTTCAATGCAAAAGCCCTGGGTTCAATCCCCAGGACTAAAAAATAGAAAAGAACACAGATCTTTGAACTGAGCTAGAATTTTGCCTCTGCCACTTACCAGAGATATGAATGACTGTGGGCAAGTTTACTTATCTAGCATATTCCCTTCATGGATAAAAGGTGGTGGCCACTTCATATGGTGCTTTGAGGGTTCAGTTAGTGAGTACAAATTAGAATGATGTTTGGTCCTTAGTACTTGCTCAGTAAATGTGAAGTCTTAATACAAGGCCTTGACATTGGGGCTTAAGTCAGGACAGAAGAGTTGAATTTGCATCATTGCAACTCTCATAAAGCAAAATACAGTCTTCATTTTATGAGGATGGGATAGAGACAATTTTTCCTTGCATTTGGCATCCCTTGGCACTAGATGTTGTTTTATAGCCACTTCTTACTGTTTTTCTTAAGCTTTTAAAATTTTATATTTGAAAAATCTGAATCATAGATACAAGCTAAGACAGAACAAGACTCAGAATTTCAGGAGATTGAAATTGTGCTGTGTCACAGTGGTGTGATGGTAGGCATGGGGTGATTTTGTTTTTTTCTGTTTACTTAAGCAGGCTGTGTGGGCTAGTACTTGGCCTGTTTTGGAGAAAGTTCTGTATGCTGCAGAGAAGAACGTGTACTCTGTTGTAGGACTCTCTGTAAATGTCCTTAGTTCCATATTTTTCAGGGTGTGGTTCAGGTCTGATATTTCTGTCTTTCTTTTTTTTAGTTGCTCTGTCTCTTTGCAAAAGTAGAGTCCTGAGGTCACCCACTATGATTGTGTTAGTGTTTGGTCTTTTAAGTCCAGCAGTATTTGTTTTATAGAGACACGTACTCTGGTATTTGATGCATATGTGTTTACAAGTGTTATCACTTCTTGTTGGAGTATTCTTTTCTCTAGTGTATAGTGACCTTCTTTTTCTCTTCTGATTAGTTTTCGCTTGAAGTTTACTAAGAGTAAAATTGGCACTCCTGCTTGTTCTCAGGGTTCTGATGCATGAAATGCTGGTTTCTATCCTTTGATTTCTAGTTTATGAGTATCTTTCTGAATTAGGTTGAGTTTCTTGGATGCAACAGAGCATTGGACTTTTATATGTATAGATAGATAGATAGATAGATAGATAGATAGATAGATAGATATATTTTCCAACGTAACCTAGACTGTATTACTCCTTAGAATTCTTTAGTGGCTGCTTGTTGCATTCAGAAAAAAAAATCCAAAATCCTTACCATAATGTACATGATTACAAATGATCTAGCTTCTGTGGCCTCTTACCCTTCTGTCTTACATTTTGCCTCTTCTGTCTTACATTTTTGCCCTGTTTAGTTTTTCTCCAAGTATATTGACCTCTGTGATTTTTTTGAAAACATTACTACACTTTTACCTTATGGTTCTTATATGAGCTGTTTTCTTGGCCTGTGTGTATAGATCTCTGCGATTTTTGTGTAACTCCTGGATATCCTTGGGTCTTTTCTCATATACCACTTTCCTAAGGAAGCATTTGAATACCTAATTTAACACTGCAGAGTAACTCCCAGGGGGCCAGCACTCTCAGTTAATTTTTTCTCTCTCTCCCAATAGTGCTTCTTATCTAATGATTTTGTACATTTTCTGTAGACTTTTCACTTTGTCTAAAATGTGAATACCACAAAACCAGGCACTGTTTTCTTTTTAATAGCAGCCCACCCTTTGCAGTGTTGGACACATAACATCAGCCCCCAGTTTGAATGAATTGAGTGGGCAAGACTTACATAACCTTGATCCCAAAATCCTACCAGAGAGATTCCAAATGGGAAAGTTCAATCCAGTTGCATAGGAGCATAGTTGTAAAAACCCTAACCACAATATTAGCAAATTTGGTCAAAACATACCATGATCCTAATTGATTTTAGAGCAGGAATGTAAATCCTCTCATGAACAGGATAATGGAAGAAATTTATAAGACCATCTCAACAGAGGAAAAGCATCAGATAAAATGCAGTATCCATGATTAAAACCTAGAGCAAACTAGAAACAGGAGAGATTTTCTTAAAGCTATAATAAATGTGAAACTCATTGTTTAACCTTGTAAACTTCTGTCTGGAGATCCAGAATAAGGCACAGATGCCCACTGTCTTTACTTTCAGCCAGATCCTAGCCATAACATAAGGTAGGAGAATAGAAACGGTGTATAAATTAAAAAGGAAGAAACAAAGCTGTTTTCTGCAGATGGTATAATTGTGAATGTAGAAAACTGAAAAGAACCTGCAGGTAATGTTAAAAGTTTCATCAATTACTAGAAAAAGTCATTTCCAAATAAGGTCAGGCTCTAAGGTATTGGGGGTTAGAACTTCAATAGATGAAGTCCTGACTTAGGTGGTGGAGAGGTGCAGCTTAATCCATACAGTGTCTGTCTGGGAATTCGTTCGTTTCCTCTAGGTTCTCTGATTTGTTGGCATACAGATATTCATTGCATTCTCCAGTACTCCTTTTTATTTCTGTAAGATTGATAGTCATGTCTCCTCTTTCATTTCTGATTTTAGTTTAAACTGCTCCTCTTCCATCATTTCTAAAAAGTGACACATTTCATGGTTTCAATAAAAAAAGGACAAATTTATTCATCTAAAATTAAGAACGTTAGTTTTATCAAAAGACATCATTGAGAAAGTGAAAAGGCCAGCTTCAGAGTAAGTTACCTATGGCACACAATCCTAAAATCACAATTTTGAGCAGAGGAAGCTGAATTCCAAATAATATACAGTATCCTGTATATTGGCAAAATTGTTTAGGAATGAGTACTTGAATGTTTAAATACTACAAAAGAAAGAAATATCAGGCATGGTAGTGCATGCTTCTAATCTCACCACTCAGGAGGTGGAGGCAAGAGAATCAAGAGTTCAAGGCCAGATTAGACTGCATATGAGGACTTCTCTAAAAATAACAACAACAAAATTATTTTTCTTGATTATTCTAAAAGGATGACAGGACAAGGTCCTTTTTTGATGGTGACTCTATTGTAATTCATGACCTAGATGGTTCTATGTATGTTGGTTTTGTAGGTTTGTTAAATTGTAATGCATTATATACTTTTATTTACTTATGTTTTTTAATAATGTGAAAAATTTTAAACGTAATATTCTTTTTCACTTTTTCATGGCCAATTTGTTATAAGGAGGTATTTTTAGATGTTTTTAAAAGTCGTTTTCTGCTAGTACTTGGAAATCTTTATATTTGTAAGTAGTTCAAATTAGCCACGCCTAAATAGAATAGTATAGCAAATCAGACCTTTAAGACTCATAGCTCTATTGTATTTTTAATAAAATGGAAAAAATAAATCTATACTGAAATGGAAATTAGGTTTGGTATCTGCTCTTTAACATCATCAAATCCAAAATATGAAAACCTGCAGGCTGAGGGTATAGCTCGGTGGTGAAGCACTTGTGTAGGCATAAGACCCTGGTTGTGAGTGCTAGCTCTGAAAAAAAGAAAAAGAAAAAAAATTGCGAGCCAGGCGTAGAGGCACACATCCATAGTCCTGCCTGCTTGTGAGGCTGAGGCAGGATTGCTTTAGACCAGGAGTTTGAGGCTGGCATGATCCTGTCTTGGGAGGAAGGGAAGAAGGAGGGAGGGGAGAGAGAGAGGGAGAGGGAAAGAGAAAGAGAAAGAGAAAGAGAAGAGAAAATCTGGATCTTCTCATGGTTTTATTGTTTCTTTTTTTTTTCTTTCCTACTTACTAACAATCAAAGATATCTTTGTGGCTGCCTCACAGATATTCCCCTTTCAAATCTTGTGACAAAGTTAGTTTTGATGTCATTTAAATTAGGTAAACATCGTAGATGAAAGGACGTAATACAGTTATATACAATCAAATGCTAAGGGCCGGGGATTTAGCTCAGTGGCGTAAGTGCCTGCCTGGCAAGGTCGAGGTTGTGAGTTCAATCCCTGGTACCAAAAAAAAACAAAAAAAACCAATCAAATGCTAAGTGAAGTTTAAATATTTATGTAATGGAGAATGAAAAGGCCACTTGGAAGTTAGGTAAAGAAGGGGCAGCACTGTGGCAGTGTATATTCAGGACTCGGACCCTCTCCTGTGCTCTCCTTGGTGGCGCTCACTTCTCACAGGAGTCGGAGGTGAGGGCTGCAGAAAGGGTGATTGTGCTGAGAGAGTGGGAGGCACTGAGAACTGAGTCTCATGAAGAAGATGAAGTGGATGAAGGAGAATCTGAGTCAGAACAAGTAAATACTAAGGGCTCAGGGCTGGTTGCAGTACTAAAAATCAAAGAATTGAGAAAAATTAAAATATAAATTGCATGAGTTACCTTTACATTTAAAAAATTAAGAAAACTAAAGTGGGAAGACAAATACATAACTTGGGCCTATAACAACAGGTGTTGGAAGTAGATGGGGTATCCAGTATAAAGGGGTGAATAGATGGGCTGTGTGTTGTATATATTGTGCATATGAAGGTGTGGTGAACTTTTGAGTAATCAGCATAGGATTAGAGTGGCTACTTTTGTGTGTGTGTGTGTGTGTGTGTGTGTGTGTGTGTGTGTGGTACCAGGGATCAAACTCACAACCTCATGCTTGCTAGGCAGGAACTTGTGCTGCTGAGCTATATCCCTGGCCCTAGAGTGTCTACTTTTGAAGGAATAGGGTTAATTAGTTAAGTGAAAACGCAAAGATGAAACTGAATTATTTGTAATGAAGACCATGAGTACTGGTCGGAGGAAGATGAAGTTGTTCGTATGGGCCAAGTATGATCTAACTAATGAGTGTTAGTCCTGCCTAGCTAGTCATGAAATTCGTGTCGATTGTTCAATAAGGGATTATAATCTGCACAAATAAAACTGAAATGTTGCTTGTTACAATTATAAGTTACCTTCTTTTATCTTTTATTTATTGCCCCTAAGACATGTTTTTTTAACTCTTGAAATATTTTATTAGGGGTTGTGTATTCATGATGGTACCTGGAAGTCAGCAATTTATGGTTTTGCATCTCAGAGTAGTTTGAGAAAACTGCGAAATTCAGCAAACCTGAAACCTGTCCCCTTCATTGGTCCAAAATTGAAAAAAAGGTATAATCTTTCAGAATTGATTGTTTAATGTATCTAGTCTGAGTAAATTTTTGTTAGATTGTTAAAGTATAGTGCTAAGAAAAGCTGGGAGCTCAAGATTGTTTTTAAAGTTAAAATTAACACAGTATCTTAAGCTTAAGTACTTTACATATAATACTTTAAATGTGAAGTTTCTGATGATATCTCACTATTGACATCAAAATTCAATGTCAGTTAAGATTTATGCAGTATAACTGACATCCATCTTAAAATGTGATGTTAATGTACATTAGTCTCATCAGTAGCATTGTTATAGAAGAATTTTTGCAGATACGAGTTTAGGATTGGGCTGTTGTAATGAGTGCTATTTAAATCAATATCTAGGGAAAGTGATATGGTGAAACAGTTAAACTACATTTAAGTGCCAGTGGTATAAAGAACGTGATGTTTGTTACTTGTTTGGATGTAGGTGTGATTAACGAAGAAAATCACTCCTGAAATAATTTTTGATTAAAAGCACACTTAACCATTCTCATTCATGTTAACGATCCCAAGAAAGGCTATTGATATTTTTTATTCAGAAAGTTATTAGCGGAAGTTGTGGTTACTGTGATTAGAGCAAATGTAACGCTTTCATGGGCCTTTCTTACAGGTGGCCAGTTTCTTATTGTAGAGAACTCAGTACATACACCATTCCTTTCGTGGGAGCTGATATGTCTGTTGTGAAGCGGACGCAGCGATACTTGCATGAGACATTAGAAGAGTCACCAGTAAGTAAATATGGCTTATTTATTAATACTGTATTCTGTGTTTATTACTGTTCCCCTATTTAATGTAGAATTTTTATATTTATAAAGAAAAAATAAAAAGAATGAGCTAAATAATCCTTGTTTAGCTTCTGGAAATGTATAGAATTTCACGGGTAGAGCATTTTTATTTTATGGGGTTGGTCAGAGGCTTACCTTATGATTCACATCTGGCCTGCTAAATACCTTTTAGTATGACATGGCAGCAGCAAATTCAGTGCAGGAGTCCATGTGTCCTAAACTCGTAGTAATCACATCTCAGTGTTTCAGCTGCTGGAAGACTCTTTCTATAATAGCTATGGAGATGTCTTGGGGACCCTTCCACACTGTCACCTTGCTACCTCTGGAACACCATTACTCCTCTTAGAGAAATTTTTGCTCCCACTGAAAGACGAAAATGTGTATCAGGTTAAAAGATGGAGGGTATGTTCTCATAAGAGGAGTTGTAAATACAATCTACATTCCGTAATATACTACTACTAAACTCAGATATATTATGGATTATGTGACTTGTGCTCAAGCAGAGGAAACTAATTACCATTTATTATGATTTTTCTTTAAAAAGCTCTTGTCTGATTTGTGAATAGACTTTCAGAATATAATGTATTTGTAAATTGAAAAATATGGAACATAAATGTGTTCCATACTTATGACCAAATAGTAACTAAAAAGAGCTACTGTTTTTGTATTGTTTGGTGTAAAATGTAAGGAATAATATTCTGCCTTTATTTTCTTAATCTAGGTTCAGTATGCTGCTTATGTCGCTGTGGGAGGCATCACCTCTGTTATTAAGTTGATGTTTGCAGGACTTTTCTTTTTATTCTTTGTGAAGCTTGGCATTGGAAGGCAACTTCTCATAAAAGTAAGATTTTATGAAATTAGATCTTTAGAAATCTCATTTCTCATGAGTGTTTAAAACTATCACTAAGGGCTTGTTTTTCCTTTTTCCTTTAGTTCCCATGGCTTTTCTCCTTTGGTTATTTTTCAAAACAAGGTCCAACACAAAAACAGGTAATCTTTTCCTTTGTATCCAGGACTCTAAAGTGGTATTTTTCTGTATTTTGTGTTTGCTCTTCCCTAGGATAGTGACATCTAAGCCTTGATGAAGGCATTTATGTCACAGATATTCTCTTTAGTGCTTTACGCAAGTTATATTACTTTTTATACTTCCCAAGGTAGTAGGTATTGTAATCTCCATTTTACAGATGAAGAAACTAAGGTATGGAGAGGCTAAGAACGTTACCCATAGTCTTACAGCTAGCTGAGATGAGAACCCAGTCATCTGGCTCCAGAAATTGTTTTCTCTTTATAGAGAAAATATTTGTACTTGTCCATTTTTTCTTTCTTTTCACTCTTTAAAAAAAAAAATCTCTTCCTTGCACCCAAATTTCACTTCTTCCACATACCCATGGCAGAATTACTATGTGTCCAGTATTCTCAGCCATGTGACTGCCTCATTTTCCACCACTTGTTTTACACACTTCACCCTAAGTTAGGCCTTGGGCCCTTTAGCCTTCATCTCCCTTGTGCCAGGCACTCCGGAGGGCAACTTCACTGTTTAGCAGATGGTAGCATCCAGATCATTTCCTTCTTGGTGGAAGGCTACCCGTGCTTCCTGACACTTTCACTTTTCATTTATCAATGCTCTCAATGGCTTTTTTCAAAAATCTGCCTGAAGCTTCTCTATGTGCAAATTATCCCAACCCCCTACCTCATTAAATGAGTTGAGAGTGTCTGTTGGGTCCCCTCACCTGCCATTGCTCTGGGTGTGTCATTGTTCCCATCATTGCTTCTTACTTTCTGGATGAGGCAAATCCCCCCATTGGTGCTGTCAACAGCATTAAGCATTTACTGCGCTGTAGCCACTGAGCTTTGTGCTTTACTGCTCAGTTGAGAAGATAAACAGTGAAGTTGAGAAGATAAACAGTGAAGATGTTCTTTGCCTGCATTCACATAGCTAGAATATGGTGGATCCCAAACTCGTACTAGCCTGTCTTAGTTGTGACTGCTTCTTTTGATCCATTTCCTTGCCTTCATCAGTTGACTGATTCCTTTCTGTCCTCTGGATTCGACATTCTGCTGCTTTACAGGTGCTGCCTCGTTCTGAAAACATGTTGCTGTCTTGTCCAAACTGAGAGAAGCCTTGGGCCTTTCCTTTACCCTTATTTAATCCTTGATAAGGTTATCATTTACTTTATAAATGCTAACTGTATCAAGTGCCTGTTACTCCTTATTTAGTTTATTGCCTTTGACATTATTCTTTGAAAAATACTTGCTTCCTTTGGCTACTGAGATAATTGCCCTTATAAGTTTACTTTCTCTTCTTTTCCTCCTTTGCTCTGTTTTATCCCCATGTCCTTTTTGTTCCTCAAATGTTGGTCATCACCATGACTCCATCCTTGACTCATTTCTCAGTCTCCGTCCCCATGTAGCTCTTTATTGAGTCCTACAGTATAATCCAGGCCAGCCTTGAACTCACTGTGTAGCCCAAACTGGCCTTGAACTCATGATCCTCCTGCTTTAGCCTCCAAAGTGCTGGGATTACAGGTGTGCACCACTACACCTGAGTTAGCAGGGCCCTTAATAGGTATGTATGTATGTATATATATATATATATATATATATATATATGTATCTCCAAACTGATATTTCCACCTGTTTTCTGGGACATACACCCCATAGATGTTTTAAATTCATTGTGCCAAAATTTGAACTTCTTTCTCGCAAACTCTTCTTCCTCTTTTCTCTTCCATCTCAGTTAGTGGCACCATGATCTGCCTAGGCAGCTATACATCATCCTTGATCTTTCTCTAAACCCATCACAGCTGCCTTGTTTAGGCCCTTATCTCTCATTTTATTCTAACTGTGCCAAAGTACACAAAACATAAAATTTACCATCTTAACCATTTTTAAGTGTTCAGTGGCATTAAGTACATTGATATTTTTGTGCAGCTGTTACCACTGTCCACCCCCAGAACTCTTTATTCTGCAAAACTGAAACACTATACTCATTCAGTTATAATAATTTCGATTCAACTTCCTTCTCCCCTGAACCCTGACAGCCACCTTTCTGCTTGCTGTTGCTATGAATTCGATGACTCCAGGTATCTCATAAATGCAGTCATAAAGTGTTTGTCCTTCTGTGGCAGGCTTATTTTACTTCCTCAGAGTTCATCCATATCGAAGCATCTGTCATAATTGCCTTCCTTTTTAAGACTGATTAATTCTCCAGTATAAGTATGTGCCATGTTTTGTTTATCCATTCACCTGTCGGTGGACACTTGGGTTGCTTCCAGCTTTTGGCTGTTGTGAATCATGTTGCTGTGAGCATGGATGTACAGGTATCACTTTAAGACCTTGCTCTAAATTCTTTTAGGTATATACCCAGAGGTACAATTGCTGGATTATATGTTAATTCTACTTTTTAAAAAAATTTTATTTTATTTTAAAAGGCAGTAAAATTAAACACAACAAAATAGAACAGAATGAGACATAAGAAAGCATAAATTTCAAAGCTAGACAACCAGAGATCTTCACTATCTGTCCTATTGTCTCTTGTTTTCTTCCTAATGGTTGTCCTTATCTTTGCATATGGAGAGCTCATACTAAATAACATAGCCAATCTTTTCACAAGATGTGTAGTTCACTGGCTCCCACTTGCTAGGCAGGGGGGAGGGGGACAGGGGACACAGGATGGGGGTCAAGACACATGAGATGTCTGATTCTCAGCCCACACGCAGGCAGGATCACAGTCACCCCCCAGAGATGGGAAGAGTTCCTCGTTCTCCCGGCACCCCAAGTCAACTGCACGGTGCAGGTCCCCATGTGCCAGGGTCTCTCTCCTTCAGGCTGCCGAAAGTCTGCCACACTCTCAGCCGCCCCCAGAGACGGGGGGAGTTCCTTGTTCTCCCGGCACCCCAAGTCAGCTGCACTGTGCAGGTCCCAATGTGCCAGGGTCTGTCTCCTTCAGGCTGCTGAAAGTCGGCCACACTCACAGCCGCCCCCCAGAGAGGGGAGGAGCTCCTTGTTCTCCTGGCACCCCAGAATCAACCGCATGGTGCAGGTCCCGAGGCGCCAGGGTCTCTCCCCTGCAGGCCCCCTAAAGTCCACCACACTCACCTGCTATTTCTTTCTGATGAATTGACCATTCCATTTCCAAAGTTCTGAAATGGCCAACAAACCACAGAAAGAATTCTCTTTAGGCTCCTGTTTGAAACCAGCAGCTACAGCAATCTACTAGCCTTGCTTCAGGGCCACTAATTCTACTTTTAAATTTGTGAGGAACCACTAAAAAGGTTTTCATAGTAAGGTAAAACATTTTACCTTTCTACCAGCAGTGTGCAAGAGTTCTAAGCCAGGCATGGTGGCTTAGCACCTGGGAGGCTAAAGCAGGAGGATTGCCATGAGTTCAAGGCCAGTCTGAGCCACATAGTGAGTTGAAAGCCAGCCTGAATTACAGAGTGAGACCCTGTCTTTAAAACAAAAAAAGCATTTAGTCTTGCAGGGCGTGGTATCGCATGCCTGTAATCTCAGTACTTGGGGTCTGAGGAAGGAGGATCACTGCAAGTTCAAGACTAGCCTGGACTATATAGGTGTTTAAGGCCAGTCTAACTACACCTTGAGACCCTGTCTCAAAAAACCAAAATAAATTAATAAGTAAGTAAATAACAAGGGTTCCAATTTTTCTGCGTCTTAACATTTATTTTTTGGGTGTGTATTTTAAGAGTCATCATAATGGTTATGAGGTTATATTTTATGGTGATTTTGATTCACATTTTCCTGATGGTTAGTGATATTGACCATCTCTTTATGTGCTTATTAGCCTTGTATCTTCTTTGAAGAAATGTCTATTTAAATTGTCTTTTTAACTGGATAAATTTTTTTGCTGCTTAGTTTAGGAGTTGTCTGTTTTCTGGATGTGAATTTCTTATTGTAGTGGACTCCAGCCTTTTTGGCACTGGAGACTGGTTCCACAGACTGGTGGTGATACAGTTTCAGAGTGATTCGAAGGAGTGTGCAGCCTAGATCCGTTGCATGCACAATTCATAGTAGGGTTTGGGCTCCAAAGAGAATTTTATTCCACCACTGATCTGACAAGAGGTGGAGCTTAGACAGTGATGCTAGCTAGCAGGGAGTGGCTGTAAATATAGATGGAGCTTTGTGTGCTCACCCACTGCTCACCTCCTGTGCAGCCCAATTCCTGAAAGTATTTTCTCTTATGGGTGCCTTTTTATTCTTCTGTTAGTGTGTGTCCTTGTTTCTGGACTGAACTTTTCATAGTATTTCTGTCTTCTCATTGTCATCCAAGAGATCTTTCTAAGACAAAATCTGACCTTGTTATTGGCGTTAAAGCCACTTCCCTGACCAGTTAGTAACTTGGCAGTGATTCTTTACTGGGATTCTATATATCGGAATCACCTAGGAAACTTATTTTAAAAATATACAAACCCTGATCCACACCTGGAACGTAACTGGTGGATCCAGAGGTGTGAGGCCGCCCTAGTCCCTTCATGATCTAGCTCTGGCTGGCAGATTTTCATCCACTTCTGATGAATTAGAGTAACAACTAAGGAACTGTGTTGAAAATAACCCTAAATGCTAAATGTGTACCTGGCTTACAAGAGGGTTATCATCATTTCGTGCAAATGCCACATCAGGGGAGATGACAAGTTGGGCCTGTGCATCTGTCCTTATCGGCATCTCTTGTATTGTAGACTCTGGATATGCTATGCTACTGTATTTTCTCCTTGCCTTTAACTAATGGTTGCTCCTTCTTGAAATCCACCCCACTTGCATGGTCCTCTGAGATTATCATGCATCTTTTACCTCAAGCCTTATATTGTTATTAAATCTGTTTCTCTCTCTCTCTCTCTCTCTCTCTCTCTCTCTCTCTCTCTCTCTCTCTCTCTCTATATATATATATATATATATATATATATATATATATATATATAAAACTCCAAGAAAAGGACCAAATTTTATTTCTATATCTGGTCTTTAGTTGGTACTTAATAAAAATTTGTTGATCATGACTGAATTCTTTTCACCTTATTTCTAAATTTAGTGATTATAAAAGATGATGGAATAAGTCCTCTAGAATTTAATTGAGTTTTTAATATCTTTAAGTGGTACAATTATGTATATATTTGTGCCCCAGACCTTAGTTTCATGACTTGCCTGTTATTTTTGTCTTGTCACAACAGGTAACTAAGACCAGATAGCCTTGTTCTACCTCCCCAATAAAAACTGCCTCCAGTTTTTCTCCTTAAACTGCCTATATTAATGGTGCTGTCATATTTTAAGCCACATTCTAAGAATGATTTTTATCTTTTCTCTGTTCATCTCTTCCCACCACCATTCATCAAAACTTACAACCTCAAAGAATTAGCTTTTGCCTGTGTTTATAGCATGACAAGATATTGTAGCAGATATTGTTGATATTTTTATCTTTTGAAACTGTCTTAGGGGGTTGCAAGTTCGAGACCAGCCTGGGCTACAAAGTGAGTCCAAGGCCAGCCTGAACTGCACAGCGAAACCTAGTCTCAAAAAAACTAAAAAAAAAAAAAAAAAAACCAAAACCAAAAAAACTCATGCTAGGTTTTATTGTATTTCAGAGGAAAATGATATATTTATTAAATGAGCCTTTTGCTTTCTTTTTCACAGCTGGATGGCTCATCATTTACAATGACATTCTTTGGTCAAGGCTATAGCCAAGGCCTTAGTACTGATAAGAACAAACCAAATATCAGAATTTGTACTCAAGTGAAAGGACCAGGTATTTTGCATATGACTTAAGAATTCTTGGGAGTTTTAGATTGTCTTATGCTATAAGGTGGTATGCTATTACAGTACATTATTTTTAAAGCTTAATTGTTGTAGAAACACATTTGTAAGAATTATTTAAGTTTAAAATTATTCTGTCAACTGGAGGGTTGAAATTACTAGTATAAAGCAATTGTATTAATGCAGCCTTCCCTCTGGTCATCTTTTTTAAATTACTCAGTAGTTCAAAGTAGCAGTTTTTAGTTATTATTAAGAAAAGGGGCTAGTTAATGTTGTATCTGCTCTAGTCTCATAGTTAAGCAGTCTAACAGTCAAACCTGTAACACGTTATTTGTAGACTTTGAATACCCTGACATTGTTCGTAAAAATGTGTGTGCACATGTATATTTTTCAAAATAATGATTTGACTTGTTAAAAGAATCTCCTGAAGAATTTTTGCTGTAAAATTTAGAGAACTATATGGAGACAGACCCACTTTATGAATTATAGTGTAAGTTTAATTACCATTGTCCCAGGGAATTTTAGTCAAGCCACATGGCAATGATGTGCTTGCATCTTGCCTTCTTTTTAAATTCCCACCTGACTAGTTGACCACAAGGGATGATAAACATATTATGGTGAATGTTTAAAAAAAATTATTGCAGTAAAGGACACATTGCAATTAATTCCCCTAAAGTATTCCCTCTTGCTTCAGATACACCCATCTCATCATCCTTGCCACTTTCTGAAGCAGTTCTGGAAGTCTTTTTGTGAGGGTCTTTAGCAGGTATGATTACAAAAATATAGTGAGTGTTACTGCCAAGTGTCATTGAACAGAAGGACAGGCTCAGAAAAATGGTAGTGTGTCCTCATCCACCTTATTCTCTAGACTTGGCACTGTTTAACTTCTGGCTGTTCCACAAAGTCAAAATGATCATGAAAGGTAGTTTTCAATAAGTTCAGAACATTGAGGCAGCCATAACAAGAATAACTAAAGACATGAAAGAGACCTTCCAAACTCCTTCAGGAATTTCATATATGAACTTGAGTCCCGTCCCCCAGATATCTTATATACCTGCAGATGTTTCTTAAATTTCAGATTTTTAAATAAATACCAAACATTTTGGATGACGAGTAGTTAAACTGTGCTAAATAAATGTTAATTGTTATTTTTGAAAAGTGACCAGAATATCTACTGGGAAAAAATTCTGTATACATAGAATAAAATACAAAGTCTGATATTTCATTTTTGAGTGTTGTTTAATACAAACGTTGTCATATTTTCTTTCCCTTAACCATTTTCTGCAGAGGCTGGCTATGTGACTACCCCCATAGCCATGGTTCAGGCAGCCATGACTCTCCTCAATGAGGCCTCTGATCTTCCTAAAGGGTAAGTCTGGTTTTTTTCTAGTGAGAAAATACCTTTTGTATTATGTTATATTTTTTAAATTTGATTTTCAGGTTTTGACTTCACACATAAGTATTTATAGTTCTGTTGATTCAAAGATCAGGCTGATTAAAATAGCAAGAAGCACAGGTCTGCAATTGGCTTTGCAGTGAATAACCGCAGAGGTAAAGGAGAAGAGACAAGGAAATCTGAGAGCCATGTAAATCGGCTTCAATTTCCTTATAGAAATAGCTCAAGTCCAGAGCTCACCACTCAGAAAAAGTTCCTGTTGTTAAGTAGTATTGAGAGGGGGCTCTAGGCAGTGCTGTATGACCCCCAGCTGGCGGGGAACCCTGAGTCCTGGAATCCTGGCTAGATGGGTACCAAATGTGCTTTTACTGGAACATTTAGCTGTTACCCTGAAACTAGGCCAGTTTTATATGAACATATACCTGCAGCCGAGAAATAAATCAGGCATAACCTAAAACAATGAAAGTTTTTTTTAGCTCAGTAGCACAAGTGCCTACATGGCAAGTGTGAGGTCATGAGTATGATCCTTGGTACCAAAAAACCCAAAACAAACAAAAATACAATAAAAGTTTTATTTAGTAAAATTTGTATATACTAAAACGTAATAAAAATTTTCAGGTACTGCTTATCTATCCTTTGAAAATATGTGGTGTTTTCCAAGTGTTAGCTATTGAAGAAGCTTCTTTTTCATCCATTTTAAGTCTGTGTTCATTCATTAAAGTCCGTTTAATCTTCCCAAACCTGAAGACACTCTTTCAGAACAGCAGCACTTGGCGGTGTGCCACAGGAGCAGCTAGGAGCACAGGAACAGTCTCACCAGGAACTGAACCAGTCTCAGCTCAGTGGCTGCTTGACACTCATTTCTCTTGAAAAATAGCTATTTGTTCATTTGGTTGATTTTAGGACTAGAACCAAAAACAGTGACAGGATAAAGATTCAGGTTTTCAAGAATTCCGCAGGGATTTGCTGACACAGGAGGGGCTGGAGAGGAAAGATGTGAACTATTTTCTCTTGTTATTGTTTTACAGGGGCGGGGTCTTCACACCTGGAGCAGCTTTCTCCAGAACAAAATTGATTGACAGACTCAACCAGCGGGGTGTTGAATTTAGCGTCATTAGCAGCTCTGAAGTCTAAACATTTGAAGATTAACTGAAGTCATAAAGCATGAATTAACAGCTTCTTTATTTGATATTTTAAATTCTATAAGGCTATCTGACTCTGTGGGAAAGATTGTCAAATCTAAAATATCTACACATTAAAAGCAGGAAATTACTAGCTGACCTTAAACTTCAGATCCCAGCTGATTTTATGACTTTATTGCTTGTGAGAGAAAACTAATATTTGACTTGCTTTTTCATTGAAGTGTCCCTGATGAATTTTTTATGAATGAGCTGGTAGGTCAGGTGGTGGCAGAGGGGTCTCCCTCTGTGTTGCTGACGGCATTTCTCAGTGAGAGTACGCAGCCCCTTGCTCGGCTGGAGCAGTCCCGTTGGCTTGCTTGCTGTGGGATCAATGGAATCTCACCCTGCGGTGGGTTTCTCTACATACCATGTGAGCTTTCGCTAAATGAAACAGCACTTTTTTCTATTTCAGCTTGGTTTTTCACCCAACTACACTGACTGATTTTGGACTGTTACCGAAGTTGAATAATAAAAGGGTTGTCGATGATGGTTTTTTTGGTTTGGATCTTCCTGTGTAGACGTGGTAGACGTGCTGCTTACATGACCTCAGCCTGTTTACTGCCAGTAATTGGTTGTGTCAGTTTTTTCTTTCCCTAGTTCTACACCTGTAATTAGTTTTAAGAAGGCGGCTTATAAGTTTCTGGTGATCTTCACTGCTTAAGCAAAATTTTTCTCTAATTTACTTTTTATATTTTAAGTAGGGTTTTTTTCCTAATTAAAGCCATAAAATCAGGTGAAGAACTTCTCCTTTTATTTTATTTTTTTTTAAATTTTAAAGAGAAAAAACAAACAATAAAGGATAGCAACAATACAGAATCCCAAGGAAAAAAGGAAAAGAACAACAACAAAACCTAAGAAATTATTACTTGACAAATTACATACTGACTTCTTGGAAATAGTTGTTCAAATTACAAAGTTAAAACATGTAAAGTAGACATTCAAACAGTGAGACTGTTTACAGTTCTCCACAATCTGACAAAAACAGCAATATGCTCATCCATCTTACACACTCAAATATACATGCAATTATATCAAAAGGGTAAAATTGAACACAATAAAACAGAACAAAGTGGATCACAAGAAAGCAATATAAGAGACATAAATTTCAAAACTAGACAATTGGAGATATTCAACTCTTTATCACATTGACTCATGTTTTCTTCCAAATAGTTGTTCATATTGTCACATACAGGGAATTCACATGAAACAACATAGTATGGAATTGATCTGAGCAGGACAAGGAGGGCGTTTCAGGTCTTCAAGACCAGAAAATAGGGAAGCCAAGAATGGCTGTCACAGTGTCTCTCATTCTCCTCAAAACAGCTGTCCATACCTTCATGTGTGTTGAACTTAAAACAAGCTAGAATCACTTTGAACAAAGAGTGATAGTTTTGCCAGATTTCACATCATGACATTATGGAATCAGCACTGGGTACTGTAGTGTCTTTTTCTTCAAAGTAGTTGTTCATATCAACGTGTTAAATAGTTGGTTCTCGTAAACTGTTTATAAGCTCTACACATGCATGAGTCTCTACATGTATATCTATCATTTCTGTATTAGAGGGAAAAACAAAGCAAGATAAAACAATTCCTAGAAAAGCATGAAGCAATAGAGTCATAAAACCACAATACAAGGTGACCTACAATGGTTACCATGATGTCTCAGCAGTATATAACATTAATAAAAATGAAGCAGTGGAGACATTATAAGACTTCAAAAGCAAGTAATAATCAAACCAGAGTGGGTATCTTAGTGAATCTTGTCATCTTCACTGTAGTTGCCTATACTTGTAGTTGCCTATACTGCTTAGACTTGATGCTATCATAACATTTAAATAAAATCAGTCAATACAAAGTAGCAATCTAACAAACCAGATTCAAATAAGATCAGTCATAATAGGACAGTATAAGTTATAAAGGGCTTGAGATTAAGTTGATAGGAAATTAGGGATGATTACCATAATATGTCCTGTTATTTTTGGGATAGCTGACCATGTCCTCAAGTCTAGTGTAAGCAGACAAACTGGAACAGCACGTAATCCATCCAAGAGAGTGATGAGAATAATGTAAATTTTAAATCTTGTTACCCAATTAACAATATCCTCTGCCTCCCTTTTTTAGACAATTCCTCCCCTTTACTCCCATAGGGTGCACTGCTTGTTTTGGGTCCCACTGCCTCCCTATATAGAGCATCTCAATGGACCCTATCTCCTGATCTACTCTGCCTGTGTTTCTCTCTCTTAATATTTCAAGGCCATCTGTACTAGACATTACAGCCAATCCTCTCTGCCTTATTTCTGCTATTCTGTTTTTCTGCCATTGGTTGTTTATTTTTCTGTTCCACTCCACTGTCTGCCCCGTTCACTGAGGCCTCTCTGCCACTGTTCCTGAAATGCTCGTATTTTTCTCTCTCTCTAAAATGTCCTTCAGTATTTTTTGTAGAGTTGGATTGGTGGTCACAAATTCTCTCAGTTCCTCTTTGTAATGGAAGCATCTTGCTTCTCCATTAATTTCTAGAGAGAGTTTTACAGGATACATCAATCTGGGCTGGAGGTTGTTGTCCTTCAGGGCTTGAATTACTTCACTCCAAGCTCTTCTTGCCCTAATGGTCTGTGTTGAAAAGTCTGCCGTGATTTTGATGGATTTTCCTTTTTTTTTTTTGGTACTGGGGATCAAACTCATGACCTTGTGCTTGCCAGGCAGGCACTTAAGCCACTGAGCCAGATCCCCAGCCCTGATGGGTTTTCCTTTATAGGTGATCTGTTTCTTTTCTCTGATGGCTTTTAATATTCTGTTCTTACATTGAATTTCTGGGATCTTGATTATTATGTGTCTAGGTGTAGCTCTGTTTTGGTTGTAGGTGGCTGGAGTTCTGTATGCTTCATATATCTGCATATCATTTCTTTTTTCTATGCTTGGGAAATTTTCCTTAATAATTTTTGTGAATAGCCTTTGCAAGTCCTCTGTTTTGACTCCTGCTTCTTCATTCACATGCTTTGTTCTTAAGTAGATCCTCTTGTCTTCTAGTCTTTGTATAGTTACTGCCTGCTCCCTTGTTATTTTTAATAGATCTTCCCTTTCATGATCACACATTGCAAGCCTGTGTTCAATTTTTGATAGTTTATCTTTGGTTTCTTTCAAGCAGTTTTGCCAGCTCTCTATGGAGTCTTTAGTTTCCTGATAATCTCTTTGAATTTGCTTCATGAATTCTAGGGATTTTTTTTGTATTCTTCATTAAACATTTCTCTCCTTTTGTGTTCCTCCATTCTTCTGTCTGTGTCTTCTTGAGAGGTACCCAGCCTTTCTTTTATTAATCTACTTATCTCTTGTTTATTTTGAATTAATATTTCAGTTTTGATCCCGCTTACGAGGTCCTGAAGATATCTCTTTATGTCCGCTACCACTGTGTTTGATGTTGCATGTTTGCTGCCCTCAATCTCTTTTGTATTTACCTCTCCTGGATCAATGTTCTTCGGGTTGGGGGCAACTTTTCCTTTTATAATAATCATAAACACACATGTACTGTTCATGTTTTTTAAAAAAGCAAAACAGAAAAAAGAATAGAAATGATACAGAATTTTTAAAAAGTAGGAAATTAACACTAGTTAATATATTCATGTTGTTTATTATGTAAAGGAGACAGTTACCTTTTATGAATTTCTGCTCTTAAGTGAGAAGCATAAAATCTATAGCAATGTATTTATTCATGTTAGGAGACTCTTCCATACTGTGTCTGTTCTAAAGAAGTGAGGGTCTAACTTAGATTCTTTTATTTCTAAATTTTATTTTAAATATTTTCATTAATAATTGATTATATATATTTGTGGGGCACAAGATAGCATTTCAAAGCATGTATACATTGTAGAATGAGCAGAGTAATTGGAATATCCACACCACAAATATTTATCACATTTGCAGTGAGAACATTTAAAATCCTATTAGCTGTTCTGAAATATGCATTACTATTAACTGTAGTAGTTTGCTGTGGGATACAACACTCTTAGAGGACTTCGTCCTGACTGTGACTTCACACCCATTGACCAGCATTTCCTTTTCCCATTTACATAGTTCCCTAAGCCCCTGGTAGCTGCCATTCTACTATCCTTCTGTCAGTTCTCCTTTTTTGTTTCTCTGTGCCTGGTTTATCTCACTTAATAGTGTCCTCTGGATTCATCCACATTTTCACAAATTACAGAACCTGTTTTTTTTTAAGGCTGGAGAGTTCTATTGTGTGTATATGGTGATTTAAAAAATATTACACTAAAAGACACATTGTCATTAATGCCCCTCAGAATACTCCCTCTCACTTCAGACACACTTATCTCATCATTCTTGGCACTTTCTGAGGCATTTCTGGAAGCCGACTTTCTTCTCTTTATAAAGTATGATAAAAAGTACAGCAAATACTACTGCTAAGTGCCATGTAAGGAATGGCAGGCTTGTAAAAACATGGTGTATCTTCATCCCCTTGTTTATCATGTGACTTATGGCGTTTCCTCAAAGTCAAAATAACCATGAAAGGTAAACATTTTGAGTCAGTTCAGGACATCCAGGCAGCCACAACACTGCAACTGAATTTTAATGGTAAATGCATGCAGTGTGCGGAGTTGCTGTACAATGGTGCCTTGGTTCACAAACTGAACTTGTTTCACAATTCTGGAGAAGATGGCCACATTTGAGTTTGTGTGGGGAAGATGGCTGTGGTCATATTTGTTACTCAGTGTACAGTTCACAAACAGAAGCAAAATTTTGTCGCTGTTGTTCATGGACCAAATTGCTTGCAAACAGAAGCGTTCTTGAACTAAAGCATTGCTGTGTATTTATTAACTATCTGCTATAGATACTGATACCCATTTAACTGATGAGAAAAGATAGGCTTAGAGAGGGAGAGTCAGTTGCTTCAAATTGATAAACGATGTACTTTACCAAGATTTAACTCTGGCTCTGATCCCAGAGCTCAGTCTGCTAACTACCGCTAGTGTCACATTTTACTTTCATCCTGCATGTGAGTTCATTTCTCTACCAAGTGTAGCAGTGTTGTTTCAATTAAAAAATGGAAGAACTAGGTTAAGCAGGTGAATTAAGCCCCATTATCCTCACAAATGGTCTTCACCACTCAGAGGTCAAGTGTTTGCAGGTTGTAGTGCTCATGGTTTGATGTGCAGTAAATATTCTCTCTTCTTTTTCACTATGAGAGCAATGTCATTTTTCAGTTTCCATAGGCTGGATTCAAGCAGGTCACCAAAGTCCTTTAACATCTGTGATTGTTGGTGTATGAATGGCCGAAGCATTTGATCATCTTCCTAAAACATAAGTGAGAAAAAAAACGATAGTAGTAGACTTCATCTCATTAGAGCAAGGACTGTTTTGTGCATATGTGAATGGGGTGCGCCTTAACCAGAAAACTGCATTTGAAAGTGGCTGGTAGTGTTAGTTATGTAGGAGCAACCTGGGTTCTAGGAGGCTGTCTGCATGCCAGAGATCAGTGAAGTAATCCAAATATTTCAGATTGGAATGTTGTATATCCTTTCAGTACTACTGAGGTTCTCAGGTTTGCAAAGGAAGTCATGAGGATGGGGTTCTCTGATGTACCCCTCACCCCATGGAAATAGGCTGCCCTGAGAGGACACTTGCTGCTTGTGTCAGGGGCCACTTGGAGAACCTCTATCTGAGGGTACTGGTCACTAATTCTCCACAGAACCAGTGGAGAAAGTTGAATTGTAGGGTTCTAGGGTATAGTATTGTCAACTATATTGGGTAAATGCCCAACAATTTTTAAGTGGTTCTGATTATGTACCTCTGGCTATGCATGAGAGTGTCTGTATCGTCTCCAATTCTTGATGTCACTTTTTAGTTTTGCCATTGTGAATGGCTTATAATGGTATCTCATTGTGTGTCCCAAACTATTAATGAATTTAAGCACTTTTTCATATATTCATAGCCTTTTTAATTTCTTCATTTATAAAATTCCTGTTCATGTCACTTGAACAGTTTTTTTTGTGGGAGGGTCTGTTTTTGTTTTTGCTTTATGGTTCTTTATTTGGATATTCTTCATATGTTAAATGTTTTGCAAATAATTTTCTCCATCCCTTTTGGCTCTCATTTTGGTGTCTTTTGATGGATCAGAGTTACAATTTTAACGTGTGTGGATTTATCTCTTTCTTGAAAGCCAGTTTTTTATTGTTGCCTTCATTTTCTCATGTGTAAGAAACCTTTTCCACTGTGAGGTCATGAGGACAGCCTCTTAAGGTATCTTCTAGAAGTAGTGGGGTTGTGCCAGATGGGGTGGTGCATGCCTGTAATTCTGGTACTCGTGAGACTGGACTATGTACAGGACACAGTTCCAGACCAGCCTAAACTACATAGCAAGACCCTGTCTCAAAATAGAACAAAATAAAAAAAAGGTGCTGGTGTTGTCTGTCTTGCATGGTTCTTTAATTCTCACTAAAATTAATTTCTGAGTATGTAGCTTTCGAATTGAATGTAGTTTTGTTTTCCCTGTCATCTTTCTGTCACTGTGACAGATGCCTGAGGTAAATAACTTAGGTTTATTTTGGTCTAGTTGCTTTGGATCTGCGGCTGCACTGTACACCTGGGTGGCAGGAGTGCCCAGCAGAGGAAGACTGTTCACCTTGTGACCAGAAAGCAGAGAGGGAGAGGGGGAGGGGCAGAGGGGAAAGAGAGACAAACCCCAGGGTCCCAGGATCCCAATTCCGCCTCAAGAGTGTCCCCAGTGACCAGATTCCCTCACTCAGTCACCTCCTGAAAGTTCCACCACCTGCCAGCAGTGCTGCAGGCCAGGGACAGGCTTCAGCATCTGAGCCTTTGGGAACCCGTCCTGACCACATCTGTATCCAGTTCTCAGGCACTGTTTACGCAAACGTCCACGTTGCCACACATCTGCTGCTCCGCTTTGGTCGACATCAAGTCTCTAGTCCGGAGCTATCTATTCCTTGGCCTTCTATTCTTTTTCTTCATTATCTATATTTGGGTCAGTACCTTAAATTGGTCCCCGTAGGGCATGTCTTCCTACCATGTTCTTGCTATCTGCTCTTTGCTTTTACAATTCCATGTAAATTGTAGGGCATTTGGTTAGGTTCCAATTCATTCGCTTAAGATTACACTGAATCTTAGGGAGAAGGGACAGATTTATAATAGCAAATCTTCCAAGCCATGGAAACATGGCATATTTCTCTGTTGGGGGCATCTTTAATATCTCTCAAACAAGTTTTAAATTTTCTTCTTAGAAGTCCTGCATATTTTATGTTATAGACAAGAATTTCATATATTTGATACCACTGTAATTGGTATATTTAAAATGGTTTTTATTGCTATTATAGCCAAATGCAATTAATTTTTAAATATGGATTCTTAACCCAGAGCTTTGTAATTCTATTAATTTATAAACTGGGACTGCCTGCTTACCTGAGCATGTGGCCTGGACACTGCACAGAGGAGAAGCATCACTGGCCCAGCTGCGGTCTTAGCCCTGCAGTGTGCTAAGAGTGTGCATCCTCAGGCAAGTTTGCCAACCTCACTGTGCCTTCGACCCACTGGCTGTAAAACAGGCTAACAGTAGTACCTGTCTCATAGGATGGTTGTGAAGACTTGAGTCACTAAATGTAATGTGCTTAGTGTTATATAAATATATGCCATATTGAAATTCCTTTTGCCCCTTCCCAATCCTTTTACTTTGTGTTTCTTGTCTCACTGCACTGGCTAGAACCTAAAATACAAAAATGAACTGACCTGCATCCCTCTTTTCTGATGTGAAAAAGAAAATCTTCACTCCTTTACTGTTGAGCATTTATGTTTGCTGTTTGTTTGAGATTGTCCTCATCAGACTGAGGAATGCCTATTCTTAGTTTGTCAACAGGATGCCCAGTTTTTTCATATTTGCTCTGTATATATTGAAGTAATCAGACTTCAATACATAGTATTCAGACTTCAATATATAGTATAGTAATCAGACTTGTAATCTCTTGCTTTATTTTTCCCTGGTCTCACTATGTAGCCCAGGCTGCCCTTGAACGCACGGCAATCCTCTTGCCTCAGCCTCCTGAGTGCTGGGATTTTACAGTGTATACCACCACGCCAAGCCCATTTTTCCTATAATCTCTTAATGCAATAAATTACATTTGGTTTTATAATGCTAAACCAAACTTGCATTTCTGGGATATTCTGTATCCTGTAAAATATACTGTATCCTGACTATCCTGCAGTGACCATAGCTGTGTGGAACAGCCAGATGTGCACTAAAATAGGGCAGAGCAAAGATGGATAGAGGTGCAAGAGAGCAGAGGACCCACGCTTTTAAGGCTTTAACTTGCTATCTGCTTAAACACACACATTCCCAAAGAAGAGGCAGTTATCACAGATGTCCAAATGTAAAATGTCTGAATTGAGTGAAAAGAGGTTCCCAGCACTGGGGCTACTCACGGGAGGCTTATACTGTTTCACTCTGAGAAACTGCCCTCTTGCCAAGTTCATGCTTTGGTAGAACACCTTCAGAGCTTTGGCAAACTCTTTATCACAACTGGCTTGCTGAGTGCATATTTGATTAATCTCTGTGGCTGATGGCATTGGTGCTGTCATCTGACTTATTTTCAGGATATTGAAAGACTTATGGGCTAGGGTAGAAAAGAAAGTTTTGTTTATTCATCTGCATATTTAGTAATCTTGATACTT
Source organism: Dolichotis patagonum (assembly GCA_004027295.1). NCBI lineage: Eukaryota > Metazoa > Chordata > Mammalia > Rodentia > Caviidae > Dolichotis > Dolichotis patagonum. The sequence goes on from PVJX010000688.1 coordinate 206,033, forward strand.
ATTCATTTTATTGCCATTCTTGCATATCTACATTTATCTGCGTGTTTGTAGCATCCCTTGGACCCCTCCCAAGAAATCTTACAGGGAAGGAAAAAATGTCTTAACCTTTTTGTTTATGAAACACGATACTGTGTAAATAAATTCATTAAGAAAGTCATGTGATAGAAAACTACAGAGGCTGGGGGATAACAAACCATGAGCAAAGCAGTCTCTCACCTTGTTGACTAGAACCAGTTTTCTTCAGTGATTCCTTGAGAGACATATTTTCCTCTCTTAGCGTTCGGTTTATGTTTCGGAGCAGTTCCATCTCCTGCTCTAACTTGAGCACCTTCAGGTAAAGTTCTGATGTGTGATTTGATGCAGTCTACAAAAGATGTCAGTTCAGCCTTTTGCTAGATGGTCTGGGTTATCCTCTGAGCCTGACAAGTTCTACTGCCTCGTGACACCAGGTGGGATTGGGACAGGGGCACTGAGGAGTCAAGGCTGAAGCCCCTCAGGGTAATCTGGAATCTGTCAAGTCTTTCATTAAGGGGAATAAACATTGATGACCCTCAAGCACCTGCCATCTGATATTTTCTAGTCATCTCTGACGCCTGTTTTTATGTCACATGTACACACCTGGCTTGTGTCCTTCACATTGGGAAGTTTCTTGGTGTCTAGCATGATGTAGCCTTCACCTGTGACCATGAGGTCCAGCGGAGAGCAGCTCAGCTCAGCACAACCTTCTGTAGTGTGGGAGAAACACCATCAGAAAAGCCCAGGTAGGGTGAGGAGATATTACACCATATGCTCATCCGCTGGACTAGAACCCAGCGGCCCAGGGAAGGATGGGTCTCACCCGGATCCCAACAGCCTCCCTCCTTTCCCCATTCTGTAGCATGAGGCCTGCTGACACTGTCTGCCTGAATAGTGCACCACGCAAAAGACGTGAGCAAGGTACCTTGAAGGCCCCACAAATCAACTATGAGAGCATTTGTCTGTAAATAATTCAGAAACTCCTGAGATGCATTGAAGGCTGCAAATTGGACCATTTCTTCAATTTGAGGATTCACAATTTCCCATACAGGTTTAGTATATAAGGTGATTGGGAGGTCATAAATTCTGTAACTGAGAAAAGAACATAAGGTATTTAAAATCAGAAGGAACACATTTCAAACGTGGGAGGAAGGGTCAGTGAGCCAAAAGGGTGACTAATAACCAGTTCTCATGGTCGCTGCCTCCACATCATACTCAACAGTGTCATCATCACTATGTGACTAATAACATCTAACAGGAAGGACTTTAACATTCTCTGTTTAGATACTCTTCTATTGCTGATTTTCCAGGTGAGGTGGTGGTTTAGTTTTTGTTCTTCAAAGCATCACTTTTTAAAATTGCTTTACCTTTCAGTATGTCTGTAATCTAATCAGTATAACCGTATCTGGTACATCTGTCATGTAACATGGTTTGTTTCCAACAAAAACATTTTACTTAGTTGATGCAGTTTCACCTGATACCCTTTCTGGTAAGATTTGACTCTACAGCTTCAATCACACTGACCACAGTCTAGTAATGGTGGTGGTGACTTCTCTTAATAGATGGTGAGTAGGGGAGACATTTTGCAGTTGGGTGAGTGCAGGAAGATTAACATTTCATGATAAACTCATTTTTTAAACTTGAGGAAGACTCCATCCCTCCTTCCCACCGGGAATCACACAGTATGAGATTTGTGCCCGCAGTTCTGTGATGCAGGCTGGTACCCCATCTGAATGCCCCGCTTTGCAGCTTTCTTTAGCCACTTGATGCCAAGGCAGCGGACAATGTGAATCTGGAAATCAATCCTCTTGCCCAGAAGCTCCAAAGGGTCAATAACCACATCCTCCTCACTGTGTGCTCTGCAAACAGAGGTGAGTGCTGATTTCAGATTATGCTAGGTGAAGCAGGTTAGCATTGTGATGTCAAGGGAATGAAATAGAATCCTTAAGGAACAGCTAGTTTCACAAAAGGAAGGATAGGTAGTGTTACCAGTTGTAATATTCACTCATTCAAGAGACATTTTGTAGGCGCCTACCCTACCTGGTGCTTCAAGGTGATAATGAGCATCTCAGGCGCTCTCACACAGCCCGAGATGGAATTATAAACATTATATGATAAATGCGCACAGGTGTAGGTGGTAAGCTCACACTGAAGATTTAGGTAGGTCCCCTGTGGGAAGGAGGGAAAGCCAGCTGGCAGTCCGGGTACAGTCTCCCAAATTATTTTCCCTGGTGAACTCTTTAGTTCAGAGTTTCTCTCAGACTGAAAAACTCAGATACTAATTTGGACAGCTTTCCAACAGGAGAGCTCTCACATCAACCAAGCTCACCAAATCTGAGCCCCATAAGCTAGAGTACCACATTCTTGCAGTATAACTATCAAGCAGCCTAGAAAACCAAGATAGTCGAATGACCAGAAGGGTTGCTTGGAGTCCCAGTACAGTGGGTTGATCAGCTTGGTCTCTTGATTAGAGGACCTTAAATTTCTTCACACCCTTCTTGAGCTAGTTTCCTTTTCAGCAAGACAGGAAGGTTGCACTGCGTGCCTTGAGGTGTTGGCTTCCAAATCAGGCCTCTGCCAGCATCTTTGTTTAGTATTGCTAAGACTTTAGCTTTCATATAAACTGCCTATGGCCTTAGAGAAAACAAAAACCCATGAAAGACAGAGATCCTGAGGGGAAGGTAAAAGGTAGCAGACCAGAAGTTAGGATTGAACTGACAGCTTAAAACTAAGCCTATAACCTCAGATCAAATAGCCCAGGAAGAGGCCAGGCATCTCAGTCCCTACTTTGAGGGGAAAAAAGTGGTCAGGCCTCTGCCAAGGAGAAGGAATGAGCTAGAAAAATCATCTTTCTGTTTCTGTCTCTTGGGCCTCAGCAGCAGAATGGGCCTTCAGCATGGAAAAGCATCCTGTGCATAGCAGAAAACAGACCTTACAGGTTCTGGGAGAGGCAGTGGGGGAAAGTCCCACAATGCATTGGCTTCTTCCTCTGAGGGTCCACTGTTTGGATCCAACTCAGGTTTTTCGGGTCTTGGTTGAGGCCCCTTCTACTACACTTCTTACTTCCCTGCCTCTGTGGCATGCCCTTCTCATTCCTTTGGTCACCAGGGTAGTGCTGAGCTGTCTTGAATGCTGCTGGCTTCGCGGTCAGCTGATTTGGCTGCCATGGCCGCCATGGCAAAAGTCAGATTCTGTGATGCTAATTCATGCGTGAATGAGTGTATTCATTTGCCTCACAAATGACCACTTCAGGCATGAAACTGAGTACCCCCTCCCCAGGAGAACTCAAGCTCACTGTGTGGGACTGACGCTGAACTAGGGGAGGGGAGAAGGAGAAACCCACCGTCCTGTTGGGGAGCAAGGGGTGATGTGGATGTGCAGCACTGCCTCCTCCAGCCCGTCACAGTTCAGAAACTCCACCTGATCCTCAAACTGCATGCAGTAGGCAAGCGACTGGAGCCAGATGTGGGCCGAGCCCAAGTGGATGACCTCGACAGGATCCCAGAAAGGGTCATCCTCTTGAGCCACACAGCTGTCTTCTCCTTCTAAAAAGCGCTGGTAAAGTTCCTCCATCAGGAATTTCCTGTTGATAAACTTGGCTTTGGACCAAATCCACACCTGAAAACATAGAGGTAGGGCACTTCAGCTGCTGCTGTAACTTCATCTCTGACTTTCCCAGTGCGAGCCCACCAAAGGCTGAGGTTTGTGTGCTCAGCACCACATAGCACTCTTACAAATCTAGCTTTGTTGAAGCCCTTTGAAAACACCATATTCGTCCTGGACCTGTTACTACTCTCAACACTGCTTGAATTGCTTGAGCCCAGGAGATGACTTAGAGGAGATGATCAGATACTCCCAGGAGAAATGAGAGTTTTGGGTTTATGGCTCAAAGAAGACAGGCCTCGAAAGTCATAGTCCCTGGGACCTATAAATATGCTTATATTATGTGGCAAAGGGAATTGAGGTTGCAGGTGGAATTAAATTTGCCTACCAGCTGACCTTAAAATGAGGTTAGTCCAGATGGGCTCAGTGTAATCAAGAGCTTTAAATGTGAAATGAGAAGAAAGGTCGGAGAAAGAGTTGCAGTGAGAGAAGCAGGTGAGAGAGATGACCTGTGGCTAACTTTGAAGATGAAGGAAGATGACCACGAGCCAAGGAATGTTGGAGCCTCTGGAAGCTGCAGGAACTTTCCCCCAGGACTCCAGAAAGCAGGACAGTCCTCTCACACCTTGCTTTTAGTCCAGCAGGACCTATGTTGGGCTTCTGACCCATAGAATGATAAGGCGATAAGTGTAGGTCATTTAACAGGTCAGTGGTAATTCATGACGCACTGATAGAAGATGGTTTGTTCAGGGATTCACTCCCAGTGAGCAGCAAATTCAGAGTCAGACCCTGCTGCTCTCCGCCTCTCACTGGGTAAAGATAGAGCCTCTGTTATCAGCACCTGCTAGGGAACAAGGGACGAAATCTTAAACTTCAGCAGGAGGAATTCCAGCTAGACAACACTTCTTGACTATTCATGTCATTCTGTAGTTGTCAAGGACTTTTCTTTGGACAGCTAGAATTTTTTTTTAAAAGGCATTTTTTTCTCTGAGTGTTATATATTTTCATTATCAGGACACTGTTAGGCTGAGACCGGAGGATCTCAAGTTTGAGTTCAGCCTGGGCAACTTGAAGATTTAGATTCTGACTCAAAAAATAAAAAAGGAGGCCAGGCGTGGTGGTACATGCCTATAATCTCAGCACTCAGGAGGCTGAGGCAGGAGGATGTCCACCAAGTTCCAGGCCATCTTGGGTGACAAAGTGAGTTCAAGGCCAGCCTGAACTGTGTAAAGAAAACCTGACTTAAAAAAAAAAAGACAAAAAATTTAAAAGGGTCTAGGGATAAGGATGTAGCTCAGTGCAAAAGCTTTCCATCCAATCCTCAGTACCACAAAACAAACAAACAAACAAACAACAATAAATACAGATTTCCTTCCTTTTCTACTAGCTCTGGAAAAATGAAGTGGTCTTCTCTCAGTGTTGTGCAAAATTAAATGAGATTATGGTGTTGGCATCTGCTACCAGAAGAAGACTGCAAAAGGAATTCTTGTTGTTTTTCTTAAATGACTTTTAGGTGAGGGAACTAAGATAACAGAAATCAGTGTGATGAAACGTGGCCACTGCTTTACTAGCTGTGGATGTCAGACTGTAGGCCTGATCTGATTAGAGGTGAAATTAGATGGTCGGCCTGAGGAGGAAACCAGGCCAGTGAAGCCCAGAGATGTGTTGGATACCTGTGTTGGCTCCCTCCCCGCCCCAAGGCAGGCCCCCAAAGCCTGGCTCAGACACCTGGCTGGATGTGCTGCTCACCTGAGCCAACAGCCATTGGCAAGTGTCAGTGTAAAGGAACTGCACACCGGCAGTGGTCACAGCTTCGAAAACACTTCCTGATAGTATGTCCAACCATCCCCAACCCCTCTGCCAAATTACTTGTTTAAGAAAAAAATGTGACAACTGCCTGTGATGGCAGGCTGTGAAATTCAGGGAACCCTTCTGCTAGCAATCAGAAAGATTTCATCAAGATGTGTTTCTTCAAACTACCCTTAAGCTATACAAAAGAAAAAAGAAACCTCTCAGAATAACAGATAAAAGATGTCAAAGTTACAAATCTTCTTAAACCCAGGTCTGACAAGACAGTAGGAAACTGCCAAACCAAATTCTGGAGAGGAAAGTGTGGCCCTAGAGAGACCTTTGGGAAATGGGAACACAAAGCCATCTGGCCCTGATGGGCCTGGCCGGGGTCGGGGGGACAACACAGAAGGCACGGACACGTGGTGGGGGCTCAGCGCGGGGCACAGCACAGAGGTCAAGACAGACTGGGGGGCTTCAGGGGCGGTCTCCAGCAGCATGGTGAGACCCAAGAGCTGGTGCCAAACCTGCCCCCCAGTGGAGGCAGCCTGAGAGTGACCCCAGGGGATCACAGCTTGGGATGCCAGACTGTCACCTGGTGGCTGACAGTGTCAGCACCTGGCTTATGAAACCCAGGGAACTGGGGGTAGGCACACAGGCGTTTATAACATACATCCTGTGAATTATACATTTATAGCCTTTTTCTATATTTGTCTTACTTCACAATTTTAAAAAAGGTTTTTAACAAAAAGTTTTAAAAATTGTTCTTACGGGCTTAGCGTATAACACATACTTAGCATGTGCAAGGCCCTGGGTTCAACCCCCAGAACACCCCCAAAAATGTTGATCTTGACTCAGAAAATTTCAGCAACTTTAGGGTAACCAGGTGAGCAGTGAATCCCAGAGAAGACTCAGGTGCTGGGAAGAGCAGCTCTCCTCTGTAGCATCTTTGGGGTTCCCCTGCTAAGGTGGGGCTTAGTTTATGAGTTTGGAAGGGAGGAGCCCACCAGTGTCCACCAGAGAATTAGTGGCCTGGCCTTGTGCAAAGGGGAGGGTTGAGAGTTCACTAGGGCTAAATGCCTGGGGCTGCTCAAAAAGCATCGCATATAAGAGGCCTCTATCAGACAGGTCTGGGAGGTGCTAGGTGTTAAGTTCATAAAAAAAGAGCTTCCTTGGTCTGGGGGAGGAGGGCTGCACTGGAATGAATCTCCTTCCAAGTCAGTTAAATGGCCTTTTCCAGTCCTGTGAAAACGTGAATTTTTCCCACTGCTTTAAAATGGCAACTCTTGGGGCTGGGAATTTAGCTCAATGGCACAAGTGCCTCCTTGGCAAATGCGAGGTCGTGGGTTCAATTCCTGATACCAAAACAAACAAACAAACCAACCCCATAAAATAGGAACTCTGTCTTCTGTATGCGTGTGCATGTGTGTATACACACACACACACACATATTCACACACATGGACATGGGCACTATTACCACTTCGTTAAACTTTAGGGTGCCCTTATAGTACTAAAGCTTTTGAGTCACATTCAAAATGAAGAGATGCTCTGTGGTAGAGGTTAGGAAAGAGTCCATGAATTGACACTACGTGGGAGGGACAAGAAGAGGGAGCATGAATGAAAGTGCCTCAGGACCCCGACATGTACTAGAAATTTTGGTAAAAATAAGCCATGTCCCTAGAAAAACCCTGGGGAGGCTTGTGCCTGCCCACAGATATGTACTCACCTCATGAGTCCTTTGGTTGGTCACCTTCACCATGACTTCTTTTTGCAGGTCATAGCCCCTGGAATCCGATGATGCTAAGTTCTTTACCTTCAATTCCATTTCAAGTCCCTGGTACAAAAAATTTATCACCAAATAATCCATTTTTCAATCCATATCCCTTGTCTTAGTCACTTTTCTCTTTGCTAAGACAAAATGCCCAACACCACAAGTTAAGGGAAGGAGGGTTTAGTTCACAGTTTGTAAAGATTTCAGTGCATAATCAGCTGGCTCTAAAGCAGGGTGGCACAGCAGAGGGGCATTGCAAAGTAAAACCAGTTTATGGCAAGCAGAAGACAATAAGAGCAAGCAGCAGTGTCTTTCTGTCCCTCTTATCGTAGCCAAGCTACTCGGGGTGGGTGGTGCTCATACCCTTAATCCTAGCACCCTTGAGCCCAGTATTGCACCATGAATCAATTCCAGTGTCACACACTCTAGATCCAGCCACCTCTGAAAAAGCCCCACCTATGATTGCATGAGGCTTTAGGGGGGACCTCTAGACACAGCCATAATATCTTCTGTAATTTACGTTCCTTACAGTCTTCCCACGCTCAGGCTTTCTAAATGAACATGGTCCAACTCTTTGCTACTTGAAATTCCACCAAGACGAATGGCAAAACACCAGAATTTCTCAGTGATATCCTGGAACAGATGCTTCCCACATATGAAGTGATTAATTCTCTTACAAGTTTCGTGCCAACTGGGATTTTCAGCAGTACCTAACTCCAGCCCCAGGCCCTCTGGGTGGTATAGCAGTCATCGTGGTACCCAGACCAAGAGAGCCATTAGAACAATCATAGATGGGGTGGTTATGGCTCTAGCCCAAGATCAGCAATGGCTGGAATGGGCTCAAGGCTGGCTGGGAAAGATTGGTGTTAGTCCAGTTTTTATCACTGGCTTACTGTGTGGTCTTGGCTGCACACCTCTCTAGACTGCAAGGTCCTTTCTGGGCCTAATGCTGTGCTGTTTTTCTGGCTCTCGATGAAGTACCTTCTTTAGCTCTTCACTCATTTGATTTGCTTCTGCAACCAGTGGTCTGAGTTTGATGTAGTCCTGGAATACAGCCAGGACACTGGGGTCTGCTTGGCCATCTCCACTGCTCACGGCACCTGACGAAAGAATGCAAATGAGAGCCTGCCATTTGTCCTCTGATGCTTTCCAGCTATGAACACATTTATATGCTTATCCATTCATTCATTCACCCCTTTCAGCTCTGTTTTGGCTTCACCTTGACATTAGCCTCTGTGCATTCAAGTCCCATTTTTGTTTTCAAAAAGCCTTTGACCCAAGGTGATTCCATACGTTCCTGGTGGAGATGGGCAATAAAATCCAGTTGGCTAGGGATTTTACCTGGACGTTTCAGCTAGCATGGCAAAGCAAACTGTTCCTTCCTCTACTATATTTAGGTGGCTCGAAGGAGGGGGACATGCAGATTATGGGAAACCCAATCTCCTCCCAACGTGGGCTCATGCCACCTCTCTACGGAACTCTCAGCTCTGTAGGTCCCTGTCTGTGTTTCACAGTGCCTTGTAGCCCTGCAGCCTGACTCCCCACAAAGCTACCTTGTTGAGGACCCACAGTCATTGCTAGCACATGAGCACCTTCAACCCAGGGTCTGAGGCTGGCTCGATGCTGCCCTGTGCTGGGAAGACAGCTGGGCAGTCAGCCACTGTGAACAAATGGATGAACAGATAGAGACTTGTTTGGCTTTGGTCAAGAACTTCAGCAGAAGAAGAGCAAGGAGGTGAATTTCAAACCAGTTTATTTTGCTAAAATTCTGAGAAAGCCACTTGGGTGTAGGGAGAGGGGAGGAACTTGCTGCATTTTGCAGAAGCATCCCCTGCTCTCCCCACGGTTTAAGGTGAACAAAGCATGGGTGCCTCGCCTGGGAAGCCTCACATTACAGACCCCTCAGCGGGGTCCACTCTCCCCAAACACAATAAACAGAATGGTAGTGGAGAGGAGGCAGGGCATCCATCTAGGCATGCAGGGAGGGGGCAGGTAGAGGGCAGAGCTTTCGAGTGCCTTCACCTGGGAGGAGTCCCAGATAATTGCAAAGGGTGGAAGGTCCTTGCACTGAACAGAGTCTCTTTAACTCCAGAACCTTATTTCTGCATTCTTTCCTTCCCTTACAATGCATATCATTCTTGCTACAATCCTTGGAGCCATCTGTACCTTTATTCCTCAGGGAAACTAATGAGTCAAACAAATCTTTGATATGGAGTCACTCTGTATTCATATGGGAATCATAGTTCAGCTCTGAGCACGTTGCGTTCTGACCCAGAAAAAGATGGTTTGCTTAAGGAAAGCAAGAAGGCACACAGTGAGAGCAATTGCTCTCAGATTGGCACGTGGAAGACACTAGAAGCTGGCTCGGGTCCTCACCAAGCTTGTCCACACTCACTCCCTCCGCGGCCGCCCTCTCCAGCTGGAAAAAGTCATAGTCAAATCTGCTCAGGTCCTCACTGCTTCGCTCTGAAGGAAACCCCATGTAGAGGTAGGCGCTGCTGGAGCCCAAAATGATGCGGTCCTAGGGAGGAGACACAGACACAGAGGTGGACCTCGGCAGGGCGAGAGAGGTGGGTCAGCCTCTCAGGAGAGGCCACGGCCCATTGCCTCACACTAGACGGCTCTAAGAAATATCTTCCCTTGGGAAATCCTCCAAATTTCATGGAAGAGGCCCACGGAGGAGGGAAGGGCGCCATCTTGCTTTTTGTGTGCAGTTCCTACTCTGCCCATCCAGAGCTGCCTCCCTGCCAGGCAGAGGCATCTGCAGAGACCAAACAGACCCGTCCCCTGGAGGAAGGAAGGAAGGAAGGAAGGAATAACTGAAATCAGAAGCGGAGCAAAGAACAGGGCTTCAGCAATATCCAAAAGGCTTACCACACTGGGGACAGAAGTCCTCCTGCCAGATGGAACACTGAGCAGAGTTTTCATGTGTGGGACACTTTGGCCGGCAGGGACAACTCTGCTGAACAACCAAGAGGAGGTCAGTGTGCCCAGGGCAGCGAGGAGGCTGAAGGCAGGGTGGCTTGGGCAGGAGCCCTGAAGGAGGAGGCTGAAGGCTTTCCAGAAAGAGAGTGACAAACCCATTTGCCAGTTTAAAAGGGACAGACTGGAGTGGAAAGGGCCACAAAGAGCCCACAGGAGTCACGGAGGCAGTAGAGACTGCTGAGAGCAGCTGGAAAAGCACTGATGTTTGCAAGAGGTTGCGAGGTTCCTCCTATGGGCAGGCTCTTAAAAAACTCCTGTCACAAATGTGAGAGCTGGGAGGTATTCTGGAGACTACCTAGTACAGGCCTCCTTGTTTGGTAGATTAGGTCCAGAGAAGTGCAGTGACTTGCCTAAGGACAACGCCAAGTTAGAAGTGGCTCTGTCACCACAGCAGCTGTGCTCATGTCCTTGCTATGAGCCACAGCAGTACCCAGCCACGCCCAGTCCCTCTTGGCATGACTCAAGGTTTCTTCACACGAACCTCTTCTCCTAGCTCTTGGGTGGACTCTGTGGCCCTGCAGGAAATTTACCAGATGATGCAGCTTGGTCCTGGTGGTGATAGGCACCCCATTGACGACAACCTTGCATTTGCTGTATGGAGTAACCGTCACTTTACCATCCAAATTCGTGAAGGAAGCGTGTTTATCTGAAATTCTAAGAAGACAAGAGTGTGTCCCGGTCACCCAGTGAGCTACAGTTTCAGTGCCAGTTAGGTTGTTCTCATTTGCAATATAAGCGAGACCTCCAAGCTTCTGGAGAACACTGGGGAGATTTGCTGGGGCCTCTGGACTGTCACACTCACAGTGTGTGGAGAGAGAGTAGAGCCCTGCTTTGAAGAGCATAGGAAGGTGGAAGACAGCAAAGCATTCATTTTATTAACAGAACAAAGCCCAGCTAAGGATCTAGAGCTGCAAGGAACCAGGAGACAGAGATCACTGTGAATCTTCAAAAGCTCATGGGCAAAGTAGAGAAAAATGAAAACAGACATCTCAGTAGCCAGTATATAGGATCAAGTGTCCTTCTGCAGAGGAAGATAAAGACCATGTGGTACCTATATGCCAAGGAATATTATTTAACCACCACCAAGGAATGAAACCCAATTTTTCTCAGCAACATGGATGGCACCGGGGGACATTCTGTAAAGTGAAATAAATCAGACACTGAAAGACAAGTACAGCATGTTCTCACAGGTGTGGAGCTAAAATATTAATCTCAAAGAAGTAAAGAGCTGGCAGTAGTTACTAGAGCCTGGGACGGGTATGAGGGAGGGAACAGGAGAGAGGATGGTTAACGGGTATAGGGGTATGGTGGCAAGGGAGGAACAGTTTCTAATACTCTATAGCACAATAGGGAAACTATGGTTTACAATGATCAATTGAATATTTTAAAATGGCCAACAGAATTTTGAATGTTCTCAACACAAAGAAATGATAAATGTCTTAAGGTGACATAAATGCAAATTACCTGCTCTGATCATTGCTCATTGTATACATGTACTGAAATGTTACACTGTACCCAATAAATATGTACAATTAGTGTCAAAAACAAAAAATAGAATCAAACGATAATGCCAGGACAACATTCCAGAATTATGGAACATCATGAAAGCAGACCTAAGAAGCAAATTTATCTCTACGAATGCCCACATCAGAAGAACAGAGCAAGCCCAAATAAATAACCAAATAATGCACCTCATGGTCCTAGAAAAACAAGAACAATCCAAATCCAAAGCTGATATAAAGAAGAAAATGATCAAGATCAGAGCAGAAGTTATTGATATTGAGATGTAAAAACATACAAAGAATCAATGAATCAAATAGATTTTTCTTTGGAAGGATATACAAAATAGATAAACTGTCAGCAAATCCCATCAAAAAAGGAAAGGCCTGAGTCAATCCAGTTAGAAATCAAAAGGTGAAATTACAACAGACAACTCTGAAATCCAGATTACTAGCAACTATGAAAACATGTATGATGATCAATTGGAGAATCCAGAAGAAATGGGTAGATTCCTAAAAAAATAAGAATTATCAAAGCTGAAACAAAATTTAAAAATCCTGAATAATCCAATCACAGGCAATGAAATTGGAGCAGTTACACAAAATTTACCAACTAGAAAAGCCCAAGTCTCAATGGATTCACTGCTAAATTCTGCAAGAATTTCAGGAAAATCTAATGCCAATGTTCCTCAAACTCTTTAGTGAAACTGAAAGAGGGGGAATACTCCTAAAATCATTCCTGGAAACTACCACTACCCTGATTTCAAAGCCAGACAATGACCCAAATAAAAAAAGAGAACTATAGGCTAATATCTTTAATGAACCCAGATGCAAAAATCCTCAAAAGATCCTGGCAAACAGAATGTAACAAATCATCAAGAAGATCACACACCATAACCAAAAATGGCCTCACCCCAGGATTGCAAGGATAGTTCAACATGTGGAAATCTATAAATGTAACATCACATAAACAGATGCAAGGACAAAAACCATATGATAATTTCAATAGATGCGAAAAACTTTTGACAAAATTCAACATCCATTCACGATAAAAACCCTAAAGAAAATAGGTATAGAAGGAACTTATCTCAATTGGATAAGAGTCATTTATGACAAACATACTGGCAACATCAGATTAAATTGAGAAAACTGACAACTTTCCGTTGAAAATCAGACACAAGACAAGGGTGTCTACTACTGTCATGCTTGTTCAATATAGTACAGAAAACATTAGAGCAGTGAGGCCATAGAAAGAAATAAAAAGGACATAGATAGAAAAGCAGGCAGTTAAATTCCTGTAGACAGGAAGTAAATAAGTCATTTGCAGATGACATGATCCTTTACATAGAAGACCCCAAAATTCCACCAAAATACTCCCTAGAATTAATAAGCAAATTTAACAATGTAGCAAGATACAAAATCAACACACACACACACACAATCAACACACAAAAATCAATACCATTCACAATACCAGCAAGAAAAAATTAAATACTTATGAATTAACCTAACAAAGGAAGTAAAAGACTTCTACCATGAAAATTACTATTCTGAAAAAGGAGATTGAAGAAAACATCAGAAAATGGAAAGATGGCTGGATGTGATGGCACACATCTATAATTCCAGTACTCAGGAGGCTGAGGCAGGAGGATCACTGTGAGTCTGAGGCCAACCTGGGCTACATAGCAAGTTCAAGGCCAATCTGTACTACATAGCAAGACCCTGTCTAAAAAAAGAAAGAAAGAAAGAAAGAAAGAAAGAAAGAAAGAAAGAAAGAAAGAAAATGGAAAGATGTCTCCTGGATAGGCAGAACAAAAATACCCCAAATGGCCATACTTCCAAAACTGATATACAAATTTAATGCAATTCCAATGACAATACTAACAGCATTCCTCATAGGACAAGGAAAAAAGAGTACTAAAATTTATATGGAACTAGAAGATACTCCAAATGGCAAAAGCAATCCTGGGCAACAACAAAGCAAGGCACCAAAATCCTAGTTTTCAAGTTATATTACAAAGCTCAGTGAAAAATACAGCAATGGTACTTATTTGCACAACCTGTGGATCAATGGAACAGACTAGAGGATGCAGAAACAACCTCAGCTATTGGATTTTCAAGAAATGGGTCAAAATCTGGAGGAAAGATAGCCTCTTCAGCAGATGGTTCTGGGAAAATTGGTTATCCACATGCAGAAGTTTGAATCTAGACATATATTTTTCACCATGTTTTAAACTAAAATAAAAATGAAGCAAAGATCTAAATGTTAAAGCAGAAACAATCTGTTGGGAGATAAAATAGATAAAACTCTTGAAGACATAGACAAGGACTCTGAACAGAACCCCATTTGTGGAATAACATCAAGAATCAACAAATGGAATTACACCAAATTAAAAAACCTGCACAGCAAAGGAAACAACAAATAGAATGCAAATACAAACTAAAGGACTTCTGGGAATTGAAGCCCATGAGGAAAGTGAAGAGAGAGATTTGAAGGAAGAAGGGGGAGGTGGCAGGTAACACTTTCTCCCTGAGCCCAGACTCTGTGTGGGAGGAGCGGCTCAAACCCATAGACGTATGGTGGCTACAGGTGACCACAGAGGCCTCCATGGTGAAACTCACCAGTAGAATGAGTGGACACAGTGGAGTACAGTGGCTGGTGAGTTATTTGGGTTCAACTATCCCCCAGGAGAGGCTGATTTGCTGGAGCCAGCTGGGATTAATCAACTCGAATTTGGTCTCTGTCCGCCCACACTAACAGTGGCAGCAGGGATATACCTTAAAGTGAACTTTTTTTCCTTTATTTCCCTCTTGTTTTTGATTTTTCTTGGTTGTTTGTTCTTGTTTTTATGAGTGTGAACATAGTTTCTAGTTTTGCTATTGTTTTTTTCTCTTCTATTTTTATTTCTTTCTTCTCTTTTCCTTCTGTCTTTTTCACCAGTTTCCCAAAGTTTGTGTGATCTTTTGTCCTCATCTTGCTTCTAATTCCTTCTTCTTCTTACTATTTTTTCCCTTAACTACATTTTCTTCTTCTAAATTTTCTCCCCTGAGGGTAAAATTGTGATATTGAGGGCTTATTACTGCATGCAATTTTCTGGTTTGTTTTAGATTTTGTTATATAACCACAAATCTAGTTCATACAGTTAAAGGTGGAAAATTAATGGTTACCTCAGTTTGTCATTTTCTAGGCTGTGTTTGATGCTATTGTTGTTGCCAATTGTACCATTTAATCAAAGTGACATAATTGTTCTAGCCAGTTGTTCTCCCTATTATATCAAAACTGAGCTTGCCTAAGAGTCATAAAAAACACTATAGACCAGTGCCAAAGAACCAGTGGCCAGGTCAATTAGGCAGCAATTTCTCATTCCAAATGAGTTAAAAAGGTAGGATTTTGCAGCAGACTCAAGGCTCAAAAGCCAGTTAAGACATCTCTGTGAGGGCTGGGGTTTAGCACAAGGTCATGAGTTTGATCACAGGTATTAAAAAAAAAAAAAGCATGTTACAGGCCAGGGATTTAGCTCAGTGGCATAAGTACCTGCCTGGCAAGTGCAAGGTCATGACTTTGATCCCTAGTACAACAAAACAAAACCCTCTGAGAAGTGGTCACTTCCTAAGGGTTCTAAATATTAGCAATAAAACTACTTGCCACAGGCAATTTATAAGCATCAACCAAGGGGGAAATAAAGAAAGAAAAGAAAATGAGAAGATACTAAAGCAAGATGCAACCCCAGACCTCCAGTTCACCAAAGTCATACCCCAGAGGCAATGAGGTAGAATACTCCAAAATGGACTCACCTGGACTCTCTGCATAGGCAGAAATAACAAAGCAAATGAATAAGGCTCTAGAAAAACTCAAATCAGAAATAATTTCTCAGATAACTACTGAGATAGTGACCATAGTGAAAGACATGCTTAGTGACTCTAGAGTAGATACAGATAAAAAAAAAAAAAAACAGAGGAGCTTAGGAAAATGATGGAAACCATGAATGCTCAACATAGGAAAAAAATGGAATCCAT